>JANDEH010000043.1:1200000-1550182 GCA_024610705.1 Tetragnatha versicolor
AACCAAATTGCCCCCCAGGTTGGGTCAATCCTATGGGAAAATTAAAAAAATTTTTTTTAAATAAGTTTATCAAAATCTGATCCTATTATCCTATCTGAGAATATATGTCCGAAATCTGGACCAGTATGTATCAAAACCAAGTTGAAACCCTGTTTTTCCAAATTTCCAAAACTTTTCTGGGGGATGACCCAAGATCTTTGTTTTTAGAACGCTTAAGTTTGAAACTTTTTACATTAGATTCATCAAAATGCAAATCTTACCTAAAAATTTATATCCAAAATTTCCCAACTAGGGGTACCAAACTAGTTAAAAACCTGCTTCCTAGAGTCAAATTTCGAAAAATTTGCAGGGGGAGGACCCCCAGACCCCCCTTGGCACTTAGAAATTAATTACTCATAACTTGATTTTGTTCTTTAGCATGCAAATTCTGCCTAAAAATGTTCTGAAAAGCTTCATTAGACTTATTGAATATATATAGGAGGGAGGGACTAAGAAATAATTTTGGCTCCCTCTCAAAATATATTTCTATATAGGGGCCGTTCAAATATTACGTAAGCACCTAAGGGGGGAGGGGGGGTTTGTTCTTTGCTTATTTTTCCTGA
The DNA here is from genome assembly GCA_024610705.1 of Tetragnatha versicolor. Taxonomy (NCBI): domain Eukaryota; kingdom Metazoa; phylum Arthropoda; class Arachnida; order Araneae; family Tetragnathidae; genus Tetragnatha; species Tetragnatha versicolor. Next base: position 1,200,603 of record JANDEH010000043.1, read on the forward strand.
CAAGGGGGGAGGGGGGATATGATTGATGCTTACGTAAAGGCGGAAACAAATTGGAGCCGAGCGGTGTTAGCGAACAGCTACGAACACGCTCTGCGCATTAGCGCCTGCGAGTTGCGCGTGCGCAGAGCGTGTTCGTGGCTGTTCGCTCACGCCGCTCGGCTCCAATTTGTTTCCGCCTAAAGATGCTGCATTTTCAAAAATCTCTTGTTTCTTGCATAAATAATTTCAAAACTCAACCAAAAATAAATGTAACAAAAAATTGAAACAGGAAATCTGACGTAAGTACCTTTTTCTGGAGATGGACTACCCAAACATTTTGAAATTGTAACCCTGAAAAGAAGTGTTTCGACTCATTTTTGAACCTTTTGGTTTACATCCTTAAAAAGACCGTTCATTGTATGTCACCTAATTTTTAAGGAGAAAAAAACTACTTTACTAAAAGAGGTGTCAAAATTTCGGGGAGGGGGGGTCCGGCAGTTTCTTACGTAATTATGGTGGGGGGGGTTTGAGGTTTGCTTATCTTTGCTGACAAGGGGGGAGGGGGGGTTAAAAATGACCAAAAAAGTGCTTACGTAATATTTGAACGGCCCCATATGCCACTGAGACCGGGGGGGGGCATGGAAAATTTAGAAAGGCCTTGGTGGGGCATGGACCGAAAAAGGTTGGGAAACACTGATCTAATGGATATCTCATCGCAGTTGCCCCCCAGGAGCTTAAACAAGTGCAAAAATTGCACTTTTCCGATTTCCTTGCCGTATTGAAAGGGTTAAGGCATGGAAGTCTGTGACAACTTTAAACAGAGTATTGAACTTTGGACTAGACCAGTGATGTGGAAGCTCAAAGCAATACCCCAACCAACCACATTTGAAACTGACACTTAACATTGAGAACTCCTATCAATTCCTTTAATTAAGAAAGGGGAGAAACATTTTACACCCTTTTCATTCAAGCATATAGATACACCCAACTTACAAATTTAAGGTTTAATTTTGGTAGATCTTCTTCACCATGAGGCCCCGATATAGCTACCTTTATGTTCAACTACCTGTAATTAAAGTACAATGATTGTTTTACCACAGTGACAGTAGTAATTGTAGTTGTGTTATAATGTCCTTTCATTAAAATGACTATATTGTTGATCTCTATCGAGGTTCTACTCTACTTAAAAGCATACATGTTTCCTTCAAAAGGTAATAACCTCTTAAGATTCTGAGATGATACACTTGATAAGGTAGGAACAGCTTTAGAAAGAGTCTTACAGATGTCACAGCTTCCACAGTAACATGATTAAGTGTTGTCAGCAGAGATCTAATAGTAGTACTATTAATTTTTAATAATAATATACGGTACTTTCCCATTATACCGGCGCAGGCGATTAAGTCGCCAATTAAGATGCAACTTCAACGGAATTCGCTTCGTGTGATTTTTTCCAGCGACTGTGTGCTGTCGCCAAAAAGTTTACCTGGCAAGATTTGCGCTGGTATAATGGAAAAGTACCTAATATACTAATTATTGAAATTTTAGAATCCAATTATAATATTAAGAGTTAGATCTTTATGAATGTCAGTCATTTAGCTGAGGATAAACATGGTAGCCAGAGGACTCTTTCTAACGCTGTACCGACAAGGGGTTGGATCCTAGCAGAACCCACACATTTGGCGCGGCTGGTGTAAATTGCACCATCTTGGTAACCCTACTTTAATACACTAGATATTGCTTGGCGCTATCTCGTTCTGGCTTGGCGCTTTTTTTCGGTTTGTCGCCACGGGTGTGAGCTTTTCTAGGATTTTACCCCGACAAGGTAATAAAACTAGTGGCAGTTGAAAAACAGATTATTTCCAAACTATTGAATAAGATATTAGATGCCGCGAACGAACCCAGTATACTAAAATATTGAACTTTTACAGTCAGGTAAAAAGAGACTCAAATCCCATACATATGTTTGAATTTAATTTATGTAAAACAAACAAATTGGAGCATAGCATGTCAGTCAAAATAAAATAAATTGGGGCATGATTTTTTTAAATTTCAGTATATCGTAAAATAAAATATTTTAAATCAAGGAAATAAATTTCCAAGGTTATGTAATCCCATATTTACCAACGATAACATAGAATACTGAAACACAACACTAAATGTTGTGTTGACAATTGGAATTGAAATCGACAAAGTGAATAACACAGTTAAAATAAACACGGTTATTCGGGTTTTGAAATGTGACTGGCATGCCAGTACACCGAGATTTTAGAGTGAAATTTTGGGAATTTTGATTCTTTAGCTTTTTGTAAAAGGTAACGTGATTTCAAGTATGTTTCAAGTGTCATAATACTTTTATATGTATAATTTTAAGGTTAATTTTAATTCCAAGACTTGGATTTCGGTTTAAGCTAAAAACAGAGGTAAGCGATATAATATTATAAACCTCCTGAAATAATCTAAATAGTTTATAGAAAGAACTATCAATTACTGGTGTTTGATCATGTTTAAAATTGTCTTAAACTCCTCAAAAGTCCTAGAAAATGAAAACTGATGGTGAAATATCGTTGTGTTTGTTTACGGTCAAAATTCCCCTAAAATTCCCGTTTTATTCCCAAAAATCCCGGGTTTTTTCCCGCTTTCCAAAAAATATGGGAATTTTACATCTCTATCTGCGACATGCGGTTGGCGACAAAAATTGACCCTCTTCCCTTAAGGCACTGTATATTTGCACGGCTATTTTTCAACTAAACTCTACTATAACTTTCACGGCTAGGCGTACCATTGGTTCCATCACTAAGCGCCGAGACTGCTACGTCATCACGAGACCTACAGCGCATGCGCCACTGGCCGTTTTGGCCGTCCAAATATACACTTCGTTCCCCTTAATCGAACAGCGCCCTCTTTCGAGAGGTCGCTGAGTTACTGCGGTCGTCGAAATCGCAGAATCGCTGTCGCAAACCGCGTGATGATTCTGCCGCCTTTATGGCGGATTTACACAAGACCCTGTACATACATGGCCACCCAACTCCAGACGATGACGTCAAAAGTGAGTGAAAATTGCCATGTTAAGTCTATGGAGTGACGTCAAAGATGAGTGAAAGTTATGACGTTGCACGGCCGAGTTGGGAGGCCTTTATATAGAGGGTCTTGATTTACACCACTACTGTGAAGGCGGCTTTAGACAAGACCCTCTATATCGTCGTGGAAGATGCAATACAGCACATCTAACATCGGAAAAAGACACAGTTTGATGTAGTTGTCGATTGTTTCAATTGGCAGTGAAATAAATAGCCAAATATGGTTTCGTATGGTTGCTGCTTAAATCGAGTCAAAACCAACAACAGCACATTTATTCATCACCGAAGTTAAGCACTTCCAGGTACGGGCAATACTTGGGAGGGTGACTACTTCGGAACATCGCTTTCTAATAGAATTTCTCGTTCTCTTGCCCACATCGAGTATTTTTCTGCTTTTCAAAAAAGAATATCGACCATTTCTATTAATTTTGTATATCATAGATAGATAAAATAAATTTTTTTTTTGTAAATAAGCACTTTTTCTGTTATCATCAGAATTAATTGTTTGATAACTTTATTTTCAATACAATTCTTATGGGAAAATTTTTCTTGCCTCTTATCGTTGTATAAAGCAAAAAAAAATCATAGGAACATAAAAAATTACAAAACTGTATACATTTTAATCACAATAAAATTGTAGCAGGTAAGGTACCACGACATAAAATAAAGCATGCTTTATTTGCATTATTCGGGAACTTTACAAAGCTAATTAAAGGAAAAATATGTAAATGTAATAAAAAAGTAACACATAATCGAAGAGCCAGTAAAATCTTTTTAAAATTAGTTTAATAATATTCGGAGGAATTGTCAAAACAGAATCGCATTCAAAATAAACCAATATCTTTCACGCTCTCAAACGGTTTCATCGAGATTGATTCTCTAAATATCAGATCATGATCTTTGGATCTATGACAGATCATGAAAGATCGGCAACTCTTTTCTGACCAAATGTGAAAATATGTCAAATCACGGCTTACTAGAGCTATAAAGATGTTTTAAAAATTCTTTTAGGTGCGAAGCCTGATCAAGTAATCAAATATCTAAGCATCAATTTCTGAAAAAATTTTGGTTTTCAAAAAAGCACAGCCATATTAAAACCGCCAAACGAAATCACGAAAACTGTTTGGCGAGAAAGAGGATTGGAATACTAAAGGTGCTTCAAATGTTAGATGTGCCTTATTGCATCTTCCACGACGATATACATGACCACCCAACTCCGGACGATGACGTCAAACGTGAGTGAAAATTGCCATGTTAAGTCAATGGAGTGACGTCAAAGATGAGTGAAAGTTATGACGTTGCACGGCCGAGTTGGGAGGCCTTTATATAGAGGGTCTTGCTTTAGACCACGCGGTTCGCGACAGCGATTCTGCGACATGCGGTTCGCGACAAAAATTGACCCTCTTCCCTTAATTGAACAGCGCCATCTTTCGAGAGGTCGCTGAGTTACTGCGGTTGTCGAAATTCCCGAAAACCGCGGAATCGCTGTCGCAAACCGCGTGGTGTAAAGCCTCCATAAAAGAGACATCAGCGACATTTTTTTAGTACTACCGACTGGCAAAAGATGGCGCAGCAATAGCTCACGACAGTCCAGCGACATTTTCGGTTTTCTGGGATCTCGCGGATGTTCGTTGCTCACTTATCCCACAGAGTACTAGAACAGAGAGTCCGTCGCCATAGGCTCTAATGGAAATCGAAAAGTTGGATGGGTTGGGGGCTTTTTTGGCGCTGCGAACGCATCAACGTCACGAGAGGCGGGAGGGAAGAGCCTGATTGGTTGAGAAAAACTTTTTCCTTCTCCTTCGAAAATAGAAGATGGAGGGACAGCCAATCACAGGTTTGATCTCTCTGTCAATCATTTAGTTCATCGTGGCGCCCTCCAACCCGTCCAGAATTTGAAAATATCGTTTTGGACCCTCTGTTAGGATTTTTCTCTGTGACTTATCCTACAGTCTCTTTCTAAGTGACTTCATGCCAGGCAGAATTTTAAAATTTTAATTTGAAAACAAAATATCAAGCCTATATACTCACAAGTAGCCGAAATAATTAACTGAGGCTGATAAAAAATTTTTTCGCTGTTGAAGTACTGATGAATTTTGTCATTTTAACTAGATGGCAGCACACTAGATGGCAGTTGCTAAGTCAAAAGGCAGGCATCTATAGTGACTAGGATTTTATTACTTAGTTTACTCTATTAATCGGAACACTCTGGTTATGCAACAGCACTGGAATTTTAAGGAAACACGAAATTGACATTAGAAGATAATTTTTACATTTCTACTTGAGAAATTCAGACATCCCGAAACTTAATCATTCCGGTACCGCCTCAAGAAAATGGACGATCGTAGTTATGTCGCTGAAGTCGTAGCGATTTTTTCCCAGCGATCGTTTTCGAGGCTTCCTATTGGTGCTTTTGAAAAAATTTTCGTCGCTGTTACAGCAAACCGAAAATGTTGCTTTTACAGTAGTGTTGTTAAATCAATCCCACTGACAACGGAAAACCGCCGGCTTCAAATGTGCGCCATTGCGCATGCATATGTTTCACCTCCTCTTTACTCTTTCCTCCATGGGCTGTGTTTTGCTGCTGCCATCTAGAGATAGATAAGTTAATAATCTCCTGAAGTAAGAAAAAGCTGGGTAAATCCAAAAGCTATTATCATTTATCTTTAAAAAAAGAAAAACACCTTAAGTTTGGTATCGAAGTTATGTTATGTGCAATCATGATATTTTACTTTCAAAAGGTAATATTGGTATTATTCTGTGTTTGTTTGTTTACACCTCTTATAATTTACCTGGAATTTTTCTTTTGTTCAGTTGGCTTTAAAGTAACAAAATCTTATAAAACTAGTTATTAAATAATAGTATCTTTGATATTCTATTTTACCTTAAGTAAGAGTGTAAATTTTATTAAAAATAATATTTTCTAAAAAATATGTTTTGTCTAAATCAAGGAAAGAAAAAAAATCGAGGTAACCGTAAAATACATTCTGATAAGAAAAAACTTGAGATAATTGAAATTTTGATGTAAACACATATCTTAATGCGAAAATTGATTTTATAAGTAGTAATATCATTATGTACTGGGGGGGTGAGGAAATGTGTTTTTAAAATTATTTTCCTTGGGTCTTCTTTTTCCACTAGATGACAGCACGAATTAAGCATTCGCTTTGCAAAGGCTAAGCTTCGGGAATGTTTATTTTACTTTAATCAGCTGACATATATTTGATCATATATTTTTGTTATTGTTTATCTTTCATTATATTTTTAGTTATAAAATGAAAATTATTTTAAAGAATTAAAACAGACATTTATATCCAGAAAATGTTCCTTTTTGTGTAGTCAATTACCTATCTGATTTTTAGAATTTATTGAAATGAAATTAAAACAACCGAAAGTTCAATGAACAGTGTCAACCAAATATCTTTTTTAATATGAAGTTTTAAAACATTTTCATATTCCACCTTCCCTAAAAGTGAATATTAGCATCTTTGTCTTTATCGTAATACATCTGGTTTCGTTTTTGCTCATTTAAACATATTGCGCAATGCTTTGTTGAAAGCTAAACACGCGATAAGCACTAACCTACACAGATCTATATCGTTAGTTTTCTTAATGTTAGAAAAATATCTTCATTTCAAATAATATCCTAATACTAAGATAACTTTTCACTTCATACACAAGTGCAATAAATTTCTCATTAAAAATCTGGTTTTCTACTTTGAAGTAACTTACTTTTATTTATCATTCACCCATAATATTTAAAGTTAAGCTAGTTCTCTGCTTAAGTATAAGTTTTTTTGATAATGTTTATTGAGACAATAAGCACAATTATATTAAATAAAAATACCCTGAATATTTTTACACATTATTTAAACTATAAAATTATCTAACCATTTTAATATGTTTTTTTTTTATCTGAAACATGTGTAACCTGTACTTAAAGGTTTTAAGCACAATGTAGCTAAAATTGAAATAAATTAAGACTTACTGAATCAAGCAACTGCTTACTGTGACTAGAATAAATTACATATTTTTCTCATGTTCTCTCATAGCTTCAAATAAAATTAACTTACCTTTTTTATGAAATGACGAATCAGTTTGATTTCAAATATAAAATGATTTAATTTTGGGAAAAATAACTTAGACATAAAAATGCAACATTTGTAATGTTTATTTAAATTTAATTCATAATTTCACCACAACTGACACTTGGAATTCAAATATTAAAGATGCAAACAAATTTAAGAAAACAAAGGTACTTGTACCAATAGTGAGCAACAATAATAATAAGTATAACAATTATAAAAAATCACATGTTAACAGAAACACAATGAGTCAATAACATTGAATGAAACACATAAGATTAAATAAATGAAGGATTGATCTTTGGTAAACTAAGTACCATACAATAAAATTCATTTTACTAAGCAACATTCTCATTTCTTGGCACAGTTACCACTAAAATTAGACTTGATGTTCCTTAAATGCATTGATTTACCTCGATCCATTTAAGTTCAATTCACAGTCACAATATAAAAAACTTATGAATATCACAAGTTCACAAGAGTCTATTTAGCTCATAATTTTAGTCGGACATGCGATTTAAAATATAGTAAATACCTAACAACATCGTCCTTATCGACATAATTCAGTTTTTCAGCAGCTTGTCGGTACATCACCAAAAAGGGCACATCGCTAAAAAGAGTCTTGTGCGGTGCGGGCAAAGTTAATACTCTATTCGAATTAGTCCATATTCTTTCCGACGTTCTCGGGTGCCACACCAACGTTCCCAAGTAAGCCTTTGAGCACACTGAGTTCTTTGGAGAGGAGCTCGACACGTTTCCGAAGCTTGTCATTCTCGGACACCAAATCGGAGACCCGGCGCTCGGTGTCTTTGCAGCGCTGCTTCGCCTTCTCCCGGCTCTTGCGGACGGCGATGTTGTTGCGCTCCCTTCGGCGGCGGTACTCGTCCGACGCCTTGTCCAGAGACTTCTTCCCCTTCTTGTCCTCGGCGGGACGGAAGGGCTCGCCGAAGTTGGCCGCATTGAGCGCCGGGAGCTGCGGCAGGTCCGCGAAGGCGTAGCCGCCGCGGCCAGAGAAGGCGTTCTGCGAGTCGAGGCCAGCTGCCGGTTCCTGCTTGATGCTCGCTTCGGAGCCGTAGCGATCGGAGCCAAATCCGGCCGACTGGGGCATTGGAAAGGCGAAGTTGATGCCTGGAATGTTGGGAACACTGGGTCTCTCTGACTCCTCGTTGAGAATGTCAGTCAAGTCTCCAGGGACTTGGTTGCCTTCTATGAAGTTTTGCAAATCGAAGGAAACTTCCGGAGTGCTCAGATCAGACAGACCAGCACCCAAGTCGAAATTATTCTTTAATTTCCGTTTCGGGATTTCGTTCACGAAATCATACATGAGTGGAGACTCCAAATACGGATAGGAGTAGCATGATAATTCTTTGAGGAGAGCCGTTGTGATTCGTAAAGGGGCTTGGCCCAGACCGTTTCTTTTGTAAATAAACTTTCCTCGAATGCGCGCGACTCCACCAGCACACGAAATCAAATACACGCGGTCTCTCACGGAGCTTGTTTGAGAAGTGAACTACGCAATACCACAACACAGTAACAACACTGAAAGTTTTCACAACTTGTAGACCTCCGCGTCAAAGAGTTCACAAACGAGCGCACTTCTATTCCAACCAGAAGCTGTTTTGCGAATGAAAAGTTTGTTAGGTAGTGTACAGTTCAGGTTCTGATCGTGTTTTAATGACTTTCGACTCTTTATGTTTGTGATAAGGAGAATCTCGGAGTGTCTATCTCGCGGAGTTCTACCCAAAACAGTGATGTCATTTATAAGCGCTCTGATTGGCTGCGAAGGGTGACGTAACTTCTGAGGAACGGAGAGCAGATTTCGCTTGTCATCTCTGACGTCACGGCAAAGCAGGTTCTTGGAAGAGTTCGGACTCAAGGTTAGGAGCGTAACTGCCTGAAAAAAAAATTCGGAAGTTCAATACTAAAGCAACTCTTCCGCAGTGTTTACTGATTCGTTCTTTTTTTCTGAGGAAAATTAATAAATATCTGAAATTAGTAAAACATTTCAATATTCAGTTTACGAATTTCTGCACGAGTAAGAAAAAGGGATTGAGTCCCATTCTCTAAGAAAGTAAAGGATTTCATAAACTAAATTTGGAAAATGAATATTGAAGGTATCAGCAATTAAAATAAACTGGCAAAATTTTTCAAAATTGATAAAGCCCCAAAGATTTCAATAAATTAATTAAAAATTATTATTTTTTAGATGTGCGAAAAATTTCTCCGATTCACTTTTCTAATTTTAAAATGGATTATGATGCTGTTAGGTATTTACTAAATGTTATAATTTAGAAATAAATTTTACGACTTTCGATTAAAACTTAAATATTTAAATAGCTACTCACAGCCATCACATTTATTTGAATTGTGAATTGACTCATCCAGGATTAGTGATTGAGAAACTATTAAATTTAATTTCAAATGAAAATATTTAAAGAATTTTTTTTCCTCTTTCCTCTACATTGAAAATTCAACGCAGGATTTTGAGAAAACAAAAAGCACATGTTTTTATTTTTATTTTCAAACGTTATAATTAAAACGGCATTTTTAATTACTAATTTAATATAGAATAAATTTAACTAATAAAACCATTATGAAAGTACTCCCTACTTCATGATGTTAATTTTATAAATTGATGAAAATATTTAATTGTTAAAGTGCTTGTAAAGAAAATTATTAACGTTATAGCGAAATTTGTTCTTTAGTTTACGGATTAAACCTTATTAATACCTATGGAATTTAACGAACTTGTTGGTGGGAATTGCGGCGTTTTACCAAAGAATGTTTTACATCGGACGATGGGTAACAGATCGGAATAAAGGTGCGACAGATCCACAGGGGTGCCGAAGTCAAATACCAAACGGGGTGGGAGAGCAAGTGGGGGGGTCCATTCCGTTGTTCCGTTCCAGGTAATGGTTCCAGACACGTCCATCCCTGCTCTCGACCACACCTGTGGAACAGGAGAGTTTATAGGAGTTTAACCTACGTGGGATAATATAGTGCGTGTGTGTTATATGTTAATTTTACTCATTTTAAAATAAATAGAAGGTTACGCCAGAGAAAGTTTTCTCTTTATTTCCTACATTATTTTGAATCTAGCATAGTACTACTTATTTAGAGACGGATTGAATTTCTTTTGCAACTAGAATTGAATAACTGAAAAGTTCGTTTTATTTCACGAAATTTTCGTTTGATACGCTTGTTAGAAATTTCTTCTTTTACACTAATCTTGTACTTTGATGAATATTTTTCGTATGCTTAGAAAACGTGTTTTTTAGTTAATTCTTCCACAATTTAAAACTAGTAAAATCACTACTAGAATAATTTAAAAAAGTACCAACAAGTCAAAATGTTTTGTTTTCGTTAAGTTAAACGAAACTTCATTCATTAGAAAGGCATATATGAAATATGGCGTGAACGTCACTGTCATTCGGTCTATAAAATAATTTATTACTCATAGTATTGATTAGAGGTTCAAAAGAAATTTAAGCTTGATTGTTTCAAAGGATGTGCCTTCTATAACTGAGCTAATAAAAAGTAAAGTTAATAAAAGTTTCTTCAAATAGCGGAAATTTTCTATCCTCTGACAGAAAAAAAATGGACATTTCCTCAAAGTATACTGAAATTAACCAATTCGACAGTAAAATGTTTGATTAACCATTAACGTTAAAATTAGCCATTGAGAGAAAATATAAATATTAAAATTTAATACTCTGTATCTCATATCATATTTGTTCAAAACATGCTGCAAGTGCCTGCTGCATAATTTAAAAATATTATCTATATTTTTTGACCATCACAATTTTTTGTGAGATCTTTTAGAAAAGCTAACTTGTCCCTTATTTAAAATACTTTTACTTGTTATCAAATAAGAGCAATTTAAAAATTCTCAATCGGCAAATTCTTAAAAAAAACTGTTAAGTAAAATTCTTCTCTTAAATTAAGTTTCGGAATTATTCAAGACTTATTGAGCCTTTAACTGGCCAAGGCCATATATTGGCGAGTTGCAGATACCGATAGAAACCGATAGTTTTTCATGGGGTAAATCCTATGAAAAAAATATACCTTGCAGTTTTTGGTGAGAAATCTCAAATTTTAAATGTTTTTCACAAAGTTACCTAAGATATTGTGTAGAAAAAATATCTAGAGTATTTACGGTTCAGCCTGTCTAAAAACTGCACTGTTCCTCGTAACTTTTGTTATTCTTTTTATTTTTCCTCTTCCAAGGAAAAGGAGGATGAGTTTTATAAAAAAAGGACACCCTTTTTTTTTAACTCAGGGAGTGCGTGCAGAGTTTAAATTCTCTGTCTTGCGATTAGTCTAATCTAACCCAATAGATTTTCAGACAAGAGACAAACTAATACTTCATTTTTATCCGTTTTCTTTTTTATGCTATAAATATTAGTTATGCAAGTTTCTTATCTATAATTAATATTTTAAAAAGTTATTATTAATTATTATTACTACAAATGAGAGGAACATTGAACACCTATAAGCATTTTTAAATAGGCTAGGGATATTAATTTTACATTAAACAATTATTAAACTAGATAACTTAAGTAATACCTACGAATAATATAACTTTATTTGTCAGAAATCGTTGAACATTGTTGTCGAAAAACCAAAAAAGTTATATTTTTTTTGTTTAATCAAGGATTTTAAAAGAGATTACATTTAAAGATATGTTTATTTTGTTAAAAAAATTAACCATTCGATACTGTCTTGGACTTTAAACACTTGAGATTTGGGCAATATTAGGTAAAATAGCGAATAGCCGATAAACTCATCTGTGATATCTTTACCATTATTTAGTTTACTACTTTCAAAATAAACGGCAAGTTTAAAGACAAACAAAGTGTACAAATTTAGGTATTCAATTCACAAATATATAATTCTTTTAATGTAGGGGGACACGCCATGAGTGTTTCCTTATCAAAACAATAAATTTTCGTAGGACTTCAACGAAAAATGAAAGAGGAGGGAAAGATAAAAAAATTAATGAAACTTCTTAAATTTTCACGAATAAGTGGTAGGGAAATGCTAGAAGAAAGTTGTTCTACTTTTCATCTAAATCGTTTTAATTTAAAATACATTTCATCTGCACATACTAATATGGGAAACAACAAGAGTACTATACACATACTTGGTGATTAAGCAATATGTATTTCTCCCTAAAAAGCGCTAACCTAAGTTGTTTATGTTTCTTCATTGATGCGCATAGCACCTCAAAGGAAGGGGCCTCTTAAGGGGAGCTTTTAAGGTTTCCCTATGATCGAGTAATTTTGCAATAGCTCTATGAAATATTACATTGAGCCTTTGAAAGAGGGAGCTGAAATAAGTAATTTCGTTTCCTAAAGAAACACCAGTTGAGTATCTACGTTAAAAAAACTGCAAAAATATACAGGGTTGTTTTAAAATTCCGTTTCAAGGCATTTTTTTTGGAATCAACGTCTCTAAGGGTCATGGAAGTAAGGTGTACCCCTAGGTTAGTAAACCATGCTGAATCTGTTGAGACTAGTTGCAGCGCCCCTAGCGGTGAACGAATAAAATTTAAAAATTGAATAAAAACTAATGGTGGTAGAACAAAAACTTCAGTGAGAAAATTATTTGCAATATTGTTACTAACACACGAACGTTTCATAAAAATCTTAAATATTCGATTTGATAAAAGCATGCGAAAAAAAAACACATTTTCAGAATAAGTTCGCAATTTTGTAAGTAGTTCTGTGTTTATTTTAGTTCGTAAAAAGCAAATTTTAAATAAAAACAATCCAAAGAAAAGCGCGAATTTACGATTTTTTCATTTTTTGAGGCTTTAAAAAGTGCTATTTTCACTTGCTAATATATCCTCGAATATTTAAGATATTTCTAAGATATTTTTTCTGTTCCTTTTTCATGATATTGCAAACAATTTTTTATTGAAGTTTTATTCTATTTCCTCCAGTTTTTTAAAATTAACCTGGGTCACCGCAGGTCACCGAGGGGTACACATTACTTCCATGATCCTAAGAGACGTTGGGTCCAAACAAAAGCCACGAAACGAACCTTTAAAACACTCTGTATATACGTAAAATAAATAGTATGCTTGTATTTTTACTATTTAATTTGTTATACTAATTTATTACATCATAAAATTATATTCTCTATAGTTTCGAGTTTTTAATCAAATATTCGGGTATGTCTAGATTTGCTGGTCGCAATTTAATGTGAAATTTTTTATGCAATTTGTGAAGTATTTTCTTGTTTTGGAGAAAAACGTCTTCTGGTAAATCAGTAGATTTATCTGCCGCAGCGGATAATCTGAGGAATTTGTTTTTGTTTCTCCTCAAACAAATTCCTGCTGTAAATTCCTCATGTCTTTTAATTGTGCGCTGGCGATCGCTGAATTTTTATTTTTTAAAACAGGAACTTATTACTAATTTATTGATTATTTTCAACGCTTTTTAAAATTATTCTGTGATGTTTCAGTACTGTTTAAGCTGCTAGGATTTGTATTATCTGAATAGTTATGTTTTTGTTTCTGAGGCTTTGTAATAGTTCCTATATCATTTGGGACCCTTTAGAACCACTCACATCATAATAAGGGGTCCCACTTACTCCATAGTGAGGGGTCCCACTTACCCCAATAGGCTAAAAATACGGGGTAAGTGGGTCCCCCGTTAAACAACTATAAATTAAAATTTTTGTAAAATTTCAAATTGCAGTATGTATTTTAGGTTAAACTTTGCACAGAAGTTCAATAAATATCAAAATACAATGAAAACTTAGCTGGAAATACTTCTTTGAAAAATGCATCTTGAACTCTCCAAAAATCCGGTGTCGCGAAAAAACCGTTCAAAACAAAAACCGTTCAGACGAAAACCGTTCAAAAAACAAAAAAATTCGTAGTTTTACACATGATATAAATTTGATTGTTTTTTATTGAACGGTTTTTGCATTGAACGGTTTTTCGTATATCCAAAAATCCATTCGGGGAATCTATTTTAAATTAGTTCTATAATCTTACAAAGAAATGAGACAGCAATCAAATATATGCAAAACCCATCAGTGTGACAAACTGTAACATAATCAATTCGAGTAAGTGTGAAATTTCTTGAATATACTACTATATTAGTTTGAGGAGGGTGACCCACTTACCCCAAGTGATCCTACTTTTTTGTATAAAAAATTAATTTTCTATTAACATTCAGAAATAAAAAAAATAACGAATGGTCTTTTTTAACCAAACTCTAATTAAGGAAATAAGAAGCAGTTTCAATGGGAATAATTGCCTCTGAGTTAGTTGAATACTAAATTCAAATCTATCTCTGTTGAGAATCATTCGGAAATTTAAAAATGCTGTGCTAATTAACTCATTAGTTTTTGGTCATTTATTCTACTATTTTACCACTGATTTTAACGAATATTTTTTAAAACACAGTTCTTTGTTACCTTTAAAAGTGCTAAGTACTTCTCTGTTTCCAAGTTTCTGATTTGATCGTTTGATCATGTGTTTATCAACTGACCTTTAATACAGTAGATCAGTGGTTCCCAAAGTGGGTTCAGCGGAACCCTGGGGTTCCACGAATAAATTTAGGGGTTCCCATGGGACAAACTTTATTTCATTAAAAAAATGAGAATGGTGTAAAAAATAAGAATGAATAGTGCCGCTCCCCTTGGACCCAAAAAGGTTCTCAAAATGAGTTAAAACCCTACTTTTACCTTTCGAATTTCAAAATTGTTTCTGGGGGAGGGCCCCCAGACCCCCCCACGGTACCACAAGGGGATCTTGCGAAATACTTTAGGGAAAATCATCACCATTTTGACATTTTTTCCCAAAGGTAAAGGTGATTGTCTAGAAAAGTGCCCTCCATTGAGCTGGATTCGCCCCTGGTTTAATTTAATATCAGATAATAAATTTTGAAAATTCATTAAAAAATATTCAGGGTTCCATGATCATCGGCAGCAAATTTGGGGGTTCCACGACCAAAATAGTTTGGGAACCACTGCAGTAGATAATCGCTTCGAAATTAATGGTTTTTTACTAACATTTTAATTGCATTTTTTAACAAGAGGGAAACACCCGAAAAATCTTTATTTTTAAGTAACCGTTTAATTTATATCAGTCATAGGTTAGTCATAACTTTCTCTCAATGAATGTTGACATGGCTTAAGTAGAAATACTCGATTTTTACGTAAAAATAATTTAACTATCGTAATCCAGCTAATATTTCAGAGAGGTTCAAAAATGTCTCGTTCTCGTAAACCTGGATCCAAAAGTTGAATTTTCTAACACTTTAGAGGACAATCTCTCTTTTTTAAAAAGTATTTTCTGTTTAGATTATTTTGGATGATTTTTGTTTAAACTTACTTCAAACGGAATAGTAAAACGATAGATATAAGTAGTAGGAATTTCACAATTAATATTTCGCTTTGCAGAATAAAGAACCGTCTCAGAATAAAGAGTTAAAATTTTTTTTCGAATAAGATATGTTTTTGATTTTCTGCATTGTCTGATATCAGGTGAAGCCCGGTGAAATGTTAAAACCAGGCGCGGATCTAAGGGGGGTGCACTCTGGACCTGCCCCCCTTTGGACTCTACTTTTAGAAATCAAATTTCATAAATTTTTTTCAGGGGGAGGACCCCCTAGCGGTACCACAAGGGGATCTTGCATGATACTTTTTAGGAAATCCACAACATTTAGAAATTCGTGACAAAAAGTTAAGGTGATGGTCTGGAAAAGCGCCCCCTCCCTTTTCTCAAAATTTTAGTTTTTAAATGGGAGTTGAAAATGTGTATAAATGGTTTCATATCTATATTTGGGACTATCTTTCAGTTCATTAGATCATGATTATTTCTTTAAAAAAAAGGTTCGTAAAAACGAGCGTTTAAGAGTACATCCATAGTTCACATTAAACAGGGGGAGTTGACTTAGCTAATAGTATTAGGATTATTGGATAGGGGATCTTAACAAGAATACCTACCTCAAAAATATATAGGAATCCTTCTACATCTCATCTTCGATACTTAGCTTCTATCTGCTAAACAACTGCCTAAAAGGGAGACTTGGAGAAAAACAAATTTTACATCGGAATGAATGAAAACATCCAGTGTTGTAGATAAGAGAGATTAAGCCTCAAAACATCCCTAGATGGTTAAATTCGAGATTCTCCAAAAAAATCCATTGTAAACAACTGACTTGTTTTATCACTCGTATCGGCCATGTCTAATGGAAATTCAAGAGGAACAAAGATATATGGGAAAACAACAACGATTCTCTCCTATCGTGCAAAAAGTGCGTTGTCATTAAAACAAATGGAACAGCTTCCTTTTCTCAATTACATTGTTTTTGAATCCCGAAATTCCAAAATATGAGAATGATGTTTTTCTTCTTTTTTCTATTTATACCACCTTCACCCTGTATAGTTTTAATAATAATACATTGACTGTTAATGTAGACATTGAATAAATCTGAGGATTCCCGGAAAGAAATAATAATTATAAACTTTTTTTTTCAATCCTATATTAAATCCATCTATTAGACATAAAATTATGTATTTCTGTTTTAAACCACAGCAAAATTTTTATTTATTTATATTTTTCATTCAAATGGTTTAGAATTATGATTTTTATACACTTTTAAACTAGGGAGCATTATTATTTAACTTCTGATAAAATATTTGGGTAAATAAATTTAAATGAAAGGAGAATTTCACCATTTATAGCTGGTTAAGCGGACAATAAGTGAACTCGCAACTCTCAAGCGTCACCTCCAACCGTGGACCGGTTTCGTTCTTGTTAGGACTCATCAACACGGTGTAAAATATATAGTCGGCTAGACTAGTACTTGCCCTCCGCTCTCTTGCGTTACCATCCTATAACGTGCTGATGAGTCCTAACAAGGACGAAACCGGTCCACGGTTGGAGGTGACGCTTGAGGGTTGTGAGTTATCAAATAAATTTAAGCCTAAAATTTTAATGTATGCAGAAATGAGATCATTATAAGCAGCCGGAAAATTCAAATTCACTATTTTTTATAAAAATATCTTAAATGCCTATTGATTAAGCTTTCATTTGCGTATCTTGAATCGAAGTCTAAAAATTGATTGATGGTTCAAATGCGGAGACAAGAATGTAAACATCAGAAGATCGTAAAAACTGAAGGGAATGTTGAGATCAATTTTTGAGATTTGTAGTTGATAGCTCCATATGTCAACATTATTCGTTTCGGTAAGATATTGCGTCATTGCTTTGTTTTACGTGTATGCCATGTAGTAGGGTCTCTCTATTTTTTGAGGTTTCATGGCTCCATCCGCAAGCTAAATTGTTCCTTTCGTGGCTTTTTTGAGGTTTCAGAGCCACGTTCCATAAGGGCAGTGTTCGTAACGTGAGGACAATGTCCCACTCACAAACAAAACTGAAAAATTGGAATAAGACTCGACTCTCATTAACTTAGATATTTACTTGAAAACTTATCAACGAAGTTCGTAGAGAAATTGCTGCGATAGCGCTGTTCATCTATGTAGTGAAAAATAGATCTGACGTAATTGCGAGTTTCCAATGGATTAAATTTGCGGCAAATTAAATGTAGAAAAAAAATTTGGAATAAAAAAAATGTAAAAAGATCTACTTAAGTCTGAATTAATGTTAAAAAACATTGATGGCACTGAGTTATTAGTAATTACTCTCTATAGTTACAGTGTTTCAGATGCACGCGGTTGGTTTACAGCTTAAAAAATATACAGGGTGTCCCACGAGAAGTGGCCCCACCCCTTTAACTTCTGAACCCCTACAGATATAGTCATGAAAGTGGGGTCTAGGTATAGTAAAGTGACCATGCCCTATCCGATGATATAACTTTAAACGCCCTCTAGCGGAAAATTTAGAAGTTATAATTTTTATTTTAAAAACTATTTGAGGTATGTGAAAAAAGTCAGTGACTAAGTTGTAGAGCAGCATCGATTCAGTAGGAAAAGACACCTTAATGAGGAAAATATCTTGAATAAAACCCCTAAAACGCACGCTCTCGCTCAATTGGGTTGAATTTACGTAGATTTTACGTCTTAAAACGCTCCTAACTAGGAGAAAATGAAAATTTTTCAATTTAACGAACTAAGAATACATTTAGTCATTTACTTAAGTATAAAAATGAAAATTTCTCATTTTCGCCTTGCTAGGAGAGTTTTAAGAGGTAAAAACTACGTAAATTCAACCGAATTGAGCGTGTGTTTTAGGGGTTTTATTCAAGATATTTTCCTCATTAAGGTGTCTTTTCATACTGAATCGATGCTGCTCTACAACTGACTTTTTTCACATACCTCAAATAGTTTTTAAAATAAAAATTATAACTCCTAAATTTCCCGCTAGAGGGCGTTGAAAGTTATATCATCGGATAGGGCATGGTCACTCTACTAAACCTAGACCCCACTTTCATGACTATATCTGTAGGGGTTCAAAAGTTAAAGGGGTTGGGCCACTTCTCGTGGGACACCCTGTATAAAACAGCCACCAAAACTGAAAAGGGAAAACTACTAAAATATTTGGTGCTTAATATATTACTTTTTAACATAATTTTTTTATGTTGAAAACTTATTATAAATTAAGTTATATACAACAATACAAATATAAAATTTTGAGTGAAAATGCTCACTTATGTTTTACTATGTATGCAAACGAGAGTATTTTTAAGTATTTAAATATATATTATACAAGTTTCTAAAGGGGGAGGGGGTTTCAGTCTTATATTTTTACAGACTAAGGCGGAGGGAGTTATGAGAGTTGCTTACGTAAATCGTGAAAACCATAATAGTTTAGAATTTATCTTGTAGCTTGCGAAAAATAATTTAATTTCAACCATTTAATTAAAAAAGTGATCAATTTAACGCATACATTTTTTTCATCACTTTTTTTTGTTAAGATCAAAATCTTAATTTTTAAAATCAAATCTTAAATCAAATAAAAAGGTGCAGGGTTGGGAAGTTGCTTACAAAATTATAAGAGAAGGGGATAAACGATTTGCGTATTTTTGCTGACAACGGGGTTAAATATCACTAAAAACATGGTAATATAGTATTTGAACGGCATTATAAAACAGAGTAGTATTATTGTTTATTTTTTTGAGGAAAACTCTTATATAATTATGCTTTTTAAACACATTTTAGAATTATAAAAATTCATTTTTTTAAGATTTTTGTTTAAAAATTTTAAAGTATGCAATAAACATTTACTGATATTTAAAGAATTATAAAGATTTTCCTGTAGTTCAATTTTAGTTCCGTTAGATGTTTTGAAAATTTAGTTACTTTTGTTATTCCATCAACACTCTGTTTAGAATTTTTTTTTCATAAAAAAATTAGAATCACGAAGGCTTAAGGGAAATATGATTCAAAATCGTTTGGAAAAACAGGCTTAGGGGCGCAATATTTACCGTGATGCGAGGCGAATTTTCGCAAGTTAAAAACTTGCCGCGGGTAATAAACTCAATCTTAGCTGATCACGTGGACCAAAAAATCAACTTGAATTTCCTATTGATCGTCTATAACATTGAGAGAATAACTAATTAAATAATTGGGAAAAGAGACGACTTATTATGTGTGTTCAAAACATATTATATATTTCCACACTATTACATGAATAGCATATCTGTATTTTTGTTTTTTACCTAGATCGATTTTTTAAATCGTTGAAATAAACAAAACTGAAGAACCTCGATTGAGGGAATGAGGGACTCTTCTTGGAACCAGCAATTTATGCGGTCGTTTTATTTAACGATCGGAGTTAATAAAGAATATTAATTTTTACTATGATAGAACAATCGGTACTTAAATCACAGGTCGTTCTAACGCACGGGTCGCGAATATATCAGAAGAGGCCGTTCTACAAAGGTTCTATGTAATTTCTTTCCATTTGGAGAAAGTTCTTTTGGAAACTTTAAAAACGAAAAATGGATATTTTTTAATGAAATTTCCCAATCTTTTGAAATTTCATTACTATTTAAGACTGGTCAGGTAGTTCAAATGGGGGTTCATAATTATATTTTGAAAATGTAATTAAGTAACAATTTCATAATTAAATCATAATTATGATTATTATAATGGTTACGCAAATAAATTTCGTATGTAACTCAATTTGCTAACCAAAGCCAAACAAATGACGACTTATTTTTTATTCGGATATACTAGTATGCTGATAAAGATAAACAATAAAATCCAGATAAATATTCTTCTGAAATCTCAGGTTTGTCTCTCATATGGTACTTTGGAGTCCACAAAACTTTTTTCCAACAATTAATAAAACACACACGATAAATATTTTATCTCCTAACGATAAATATTTCAAGTAAAAAATAACCTATAGTATCGAAAACGTGTGAAAAAATATTACACCCTTAAAGTTAGAACGAAGAAGTGCAAGCTGAAGCTGCTACACGTGCCATCGGGAAGTCGAGAGCGGCCAGCAAAGTGAAGAATTTTCTCTCCGAGCCAGCTGGGCGAGGGCTTTCCTGCCTGCCTGTTATTCGGTCGCACGTGCCGTTGTAAAGCGCTAAAAGCTCTCAATATTTTTGCAATAAAATTATCTTTTTGACGTTTTGAATAGAAGGAAGGCTGAAGCTTATCCTGAAATTGCGTTGTTTTTCTTTTTATTACGCCTGTATTAATTTAAAGAACTCACTTTCAGTGAATTTTATCTTTATGATAAAATTAAGTTTATCAAACAATTAAAAAAAGTAAAATGTTAATTGAAAAAATTAAAAATTAATATTTTTGTTTTGAGTTTTTTTAGTATGAATGTTTTTTTCTATGCTTAATCTTGATGAATGGGTATTATATATGGTACTTATTAAGTAATTTCAAAAATGTGTCCTGGTATGGGTTGGACGCAAGAAAATATGGTAAGCTAGACTTATTTAACTTTCACTGCGGGTTCACGTGCGCATGTGCTCCTATGTACGAGCTGCCAGTATGTCTTGTTGTTCTAGTCTAGCCTACTCTCTAAATCCAAGAGGTTGATTTCTCATTAATTGAATCTGACCGGAAGCTCACCCCCAGAACGGCGTCCCGGCAAACATTTGTGTTTTTTCTCTTTTATCTGCCCCGTTTTCTTTTCTTCCTCTAATAAATTTTCTCTCTCTTCTCAGCCCAAAATAAGGTGCACTGAGGTTAAAAGAGAAGCACTTTTCAGTACTTCGGACTAAGGAAACACCTGTTATCTTCTAGTAAACACAAAGAAAGGAAATTTCTGTAGAAGGGTTCGTACAGAAGTTTCGAGAGTAAAATTAAGTACTTTTTCAGGACTTTCTAAGGACATTTTGAAAAATTTTAAGGACCTTCTTGTTGAATGTAATTTGTACTTAAACTGCAAATAAAATGCTTTCAACGATTTTTCAAGAATACTTTCTTCAATATATTTCCGTTTCATAGAATGGAATAACATAATTTAACTTGTTTTTTCTCCTTTTACTTTTTTAATTTGCCAGCTTTATACTATTCAAATTTTGTTGACTACTGTGAAAGAACATTTTTTCCACAAACGAGCTTTTAAAGCCAAAGACATCAAAAGAGAAAAGAAAAACGCGATTGGATTAAGACCATTAAGACTGTTCTGCGGGTGGAGCGGACTGCTTCCTGAAAATTCGTATCATGCATCGGCCAAAATAGAAAGGAAAAACTTCAAGAAAAGTACGCTAGTATTTTTGATAAAATTCCTTTAAAAATTGACATAAAGAGGGAAAAAACTGTTTTTTTGAATAGTAAGGACTCTAATGGGTAAATTAAGGACTTTAAGGGCCCTTTTGTAAGGACTAGAGCAATCTAAGGAGTTTTTAAGGACTGTGCTCATCCTGTGTAGGTACTGAATAGGTGCTGTTCTGGATTTTTCTAGAATCAAATCATTGCCATCTCCCCTTATCACAACTGTTAAAGACTCAAGGGACACTGATTTCCGTAGAACGCCACTTCATCCCTATACAATACAATCTGACCTTTCATAATCTGGCGGAACACTTTCTCGGAGCTTTCGGAACTCTGGTTTCAAACTTCTGGACTAGTGTAAACACTCGCCGACAAGTCATTTAATCACTTAATTCGAGCAAACTAGGTCATATCACGGAAGCAAATTTATTGACGATTCGATTCCACTTTCTCCGAAAAACGTATTTATAGCTGTTAATTCTACTGGGTCAACAAAAGAATTTATTTGCGTGTCATTCGGCAAAAGCTTTGCCGTAAAAACATCACTGGTCTGATCCGGCATGGAAAACAAGGAAAGATTTGCCTATTGGAAGGGAGAAGGGGCGGCTTTATAACTCGTTTACCGTGCGGGAAAAACCCCAGTAGCTCTCATTACGTTGAGTGACGTCAATGTGACGTCACGCTTGAATATTCACTGCTACTTTTATTGCGTCATGCGACTTAAAAAGCGGGTCAGTAATTGCTTTAACTGGATTAAAATCTGGAAGAGCGGGATATTAAATTGAGGTGTCGTTGAAATAAAAGACAATGTTTGATTCCCCACTAGAGTTCAACAGGAAGAGTACTGCAGCTGTGCAAACAAGAATAGGTTCTTCTCAGATTTTACGTATGTTTGTTGTTTACGTCTTTATGGGATGACACCGTCATGTGTCATATTACAGGATATGAAGGTTCTTGAATAAAATAAACAAGCAAATCAAACTCCATGGTGGGATGTATTTTCGACAAAACAGCTGAGGATGGCAAATAAGATGTTGACAAGAAAATAAAGCATTAAAGATCAAATTTCAAATCAGAATATTATGTGCACAGGTAACACTTTTCATCATTAATTATAAACGTTTAAAGAAGTTATTTTTTTGAAAAAACTGTTTAATTAAAAAAATAAATATAATTTACGGCTCTGGGTGGTAGGTAAAATACTCTCATATGCCTTAGAATACGACTTCATTTAGAGATGTGATAGAAGATGGTATACTTTGAGTGAGACAGGGAGGCGGAAAAGTACATTCGGTTCTTAACTATAACCTTCTTGCATTGTCTAATATGGAGGGGGTATTTTGGGACTGCGTCTTTCTCAGAGCCTCAAATTTTTTTTAATTTATAAGAACCAACCTATATGAGTTTTGGATACCATCTTTCACTTCCTTTAAAAAATGTTAAAAAATATGCAATAAAAGATTTAAAAAACACTCAATCTTTAAATACTAAATAGATATGGTTAAAAAAATTTTACCCTCTCTTTTATCCTGAAGGCTTCGATTTAATCCATTCTCATCTCATTACAATATTAACAATCACAGTATTTTCCCAAAAATCGATTCAAACCTATCTATTATCATTATCCTGAAACCTCAGCTTTCGGTTTTCGAGGAATTTCTCCGCGTCTCCCGATGAGTCATTCACGGGAATCGACTTCCCCATTCATGTCTTTCCCTCCTAACTCCCAGTTGAGAATGTGTGGAAGGCGGGGCTCAGTTTCACGGTTCTCTACTCGTTTTTCGCCGAAAGAGGAAAATTTTCTTTGGTCAAGGGATCTTCTATTCATAGTGGGTCAGGGGTTGGACCACAACAATTCACCTGTGGGATGGACCTTACTTGGCTCGTGTACACTGTACGTGTACATCTGGTTAAAACTTTCTGTTCTAAATGTCCAACATTACAGACGTTTGTGTTTGCTATTTCTATCTCAGTTATGGGATTTGTATGGATTAGATCTGGTCCACTGAAAATAGAGTTGAACCTCGAACAAATTGCAATAAAAGGTTTCTCAGCGGTTTTCACTTAGGAATGACCTCAATAATAACATACTAAAAATCGGCCAAAATCGGACGGGCGGAAATTTAATTTTTTTTTAATTTTTAAAAAATGACCGAAAAAAAATTTCAAAAATCAAATTATAAAAATAGAGACTTATGATACATTTTTATGGGCTATTTTTCAGTGCTGAATACGAATACACCATTTAAATTTTAAAAAACTTAAAATTTCAATTTTTAAAAATTAACTCAAAATTTGGAAAGTCGAAAAAATTAAAACATCGCTCAAAACCACAAAATAATTGCAAAAGAAATCATTTAAACGGTTTTCAATTAGAAATGAATAACATACTAAAAACGGAAGAAAATTGGATAGTAAAAAGTTTAATTTTTTTCAAAATTTTCAATTTTTTTGGCCTCAAAAATCGACATTTTTAAAAATTCTTGTTAAAAACGTTTGAGGAATTTACCAAGGTCATTTTTCCATGGATGTTGTGTTGTAGGTACCTCTGTAACCTAAAAAAACTAAAATTGGTGATTAAATCAATAGTTAATTAATTTATAAAAATTAACGTTAAAAATACAGGTAAAATCTTTCAATCAAGTAACAAGGAAAATATTTAGACAATATTTGGTAATAAATCATTTTAAAAATAATTAAATTGAAAAAAGACAAAATATCTTTTAATTAACTGTGGAAAAATTGAAGCACAAAAAACAAAATTATTGAGAAAAATGCTTCAATTTTTCCACACTTATACTAAATTTTATTGAAAAGTTGGCGTTATATTCGTAAACAGCACTAAAATATAGCCTAGCGACATGTATCACATGCATAAACTACAAAATTTAAAAATTTTTAAAAATTTAAATTTCTTAAATTAATTTAAAACTTAAATTTTTTGAAAGATATTTGATCTTTTTTCAATTTAATTATTTTTAAAATGATTTATCACCAAATATTGTCTAAATATCTTCCTTATAACTTGATTGAAAGATTTTACCTGTATTTTCAACGTTAATTTTAATAAATTAATTAATTAACTTATGATTTTATCACCAGTTGTGTTTTTTTAGGTTATAGAGGTATATACCTACAACATCCATGGAAAAATGACCTTGGTAAATGCCTCAAACGTCTTTTAAAAAGGTCGATTTTTGAGGCCAAAAAAATTTAAAATTTGAAAAAAATTAAACTTTTTACTGTCCGATTTTCTTCCATTTATAGTATGTTATTATTTAAGTCATTTCTAATTGAAAACCGTTTAAATTATTTCTTTTGCAATTATTTTGTGGTTTTGAGCGATGTTTTAATTTTTTCGACTTTCCAAATTTTGAATTAATTTTTAAAAAATTGAAATTTTAAATTTTTTAAAAATTAAATGGTATATTCGTATTCAGCACTGAAAAATAGTCTGTAAACATGTATCATAAGTCTCTATTTTTATAATTTGATTTTTTGAAATTTTTTTTGGCCATTTTTTAAAAATTAAAAAAAAAATTAAATTTCAACCCATCCGATGTTGGCCGATTTTTATTATGTTATTATTGAGGTCATTCCTAAGTGAAAACCGTTGAGAAATCTTTTATTGCAATTTGCCAATTTGTTCGAGGTTCGGCCCTTTTTTTCGCTATTTTCAGTGGACTAATCAGGGGTTCTCAAACTAATGAACTTCCCGACCCACTTTTTATAAACACAATCTAACACCGACCCACTTCATCTTCGGTTATTTTTCCCATGCCCCCTAAAGACTTTAGCTTTGTGCGTGTGGGGTATGGTCACCAACTACCTTGTTACAATAATAAATTAAATACATATACAATACAGAGTGTTACAAAACTCCGATTCGCGGCTTTTATTTGGAACCAACGTGTCCTAGGGTCACGGAAGTAAGGTCTACTCCTAGGTAAGTGATCCTGGAGAATCCATTGAGAGGACTTGCAGCGCTCCAAGCGGCGAAATAAAAAAGTTGAAAAAATTTATTTAAAAACTAAAGAAGATAGAGCAAAAACTTTAGTAGGAGTATTGTTGCCAACGTTATGAAGAACACACTGAAAGAAATTCATGAAAATATCGTGAAATTTCGCGGAGATATTAGCATATGACATAAGTCCTTTTTCAGGCCTCAAAAAAGAAAAAGTTTGTAAATTTGAAAATTTTTCAGTTGTATGGTGTAGTTTGTGTTTTTTAGTCGAATGGAGACAAAATTTAATCAAAAAATTTTAAAAACTTGAAAATTTGCGAATTTTTTCATTTTTGAGTCCTGAAAAAGTGCTATTTTCTCATGCTAATATATGCTATATTCCCGATATTTTCATTTGTCCAGGATCACTTACATAGGGGTAGACCTTACTCAGGACACTTTGGTTCCAAATAAAAGCCGCGAAACGGACTTTTGAAACACCCTGTAAAAGAAGTCAAAAAAATTAACTTTTTAAAAAATTGAAAGAAAATATTTTAATTTGATGGAATCAAATATTCAATTGTGGGGGAATCCTCAATAAAAAGGGGGTCTGTGGTGGGTCCTTCCCTAGAGACATTTTTGAAATTTGACTCTTAAAAACCGGGTTTCAACTCGTTTCTTAGTATAAAATCTGGGATAAATTGCATCATTTCCTAAGAAAATTCTCAACATTTACATTGCTCCTATCCCTGTGGAGGATGGGGAGAGTCCTACGTTTAGAAACACTGATTTTTTCAAGTCTTATTTGAATAACCGACTATTTTTGCATAATCAGCACATTAAAGATGACGCTCATATGTATTTTACTTCAATTGCCTTTGCGTTAAATACCTTTATTCTTTTTACGATAATAATAATTTGATAAATTTCTAAAGCCAGTCAAACTCTTGTGAAAATTATTAAAAGATACTGTATTCAGAAAAATTCAAAATATTGTCACGACCCACCAAAAACACTCTACTGAAAACTAACTGGCGACCCACCAGTGGGTGGCGACCCTCAGTCATGGGCGGATTTAGGTGGCTCTGAGGAGCATACACTGGAAACCTTGGGGGGCAGGTTGTCCCTGATGGCTTTAGAAACATAGTAAATCCCCTCTAATCCCTCATAAATCTATCCATGCTTACAGCTTGAGAACCTCTGGATTAGACAATTCTCTACCTCACGTGTTTTAAAGATATCCCTTTCCAGAAGCGTAGTGATATATCATAATAGCCCTCTCCTAGAAAATGAGAGATTTTTCTTGCTTTAATAAGAAAAAAACCCCGACTGCATAATATCGTCACCAATATACCGATATCCCCTTCCAAAACTCTAGTCTTCCTTTATCTGTTAGATTAATTAAGTTGACTGAAAAATAAATATTTTTCTTGAATGGAACCATTTCGATGTGTAGATTATTTTGAATGTATTATTAGTAGCTCAGCATCCTTTGTGTTTTAAAAAAAATACATGTGACCAATGAGCATATTCAAAGTTCTTATGGTTATTTAATACCTAATATACAATGTTAGATGTCAATTTAAATAAATCGGTTTCAAAAAGTGGAAAAAATTATTATTTCTATTTAAAAAAAGGAACTAAATTATGAGCTTCTTCAAATGAGAGTTTTCAAAAATACTGTTGGGACAAAGGCAGCCGAACCTGTATCGAACCTTTAGTATCCATTCAGGGATTTAGTATCAACTTGCTAGGAACTAAATTGGTTTCTACTTCTTTCATGTTTTTTCTATAAATCTCTGTCTTTTATAATACCTCTCCACATTCACTTTTTTCTCCCTCATTTCCTCCTTTTCTGTTTAATGTTCTCTTTTATTATTTTCCCTTGAATCTCCTACCTTCCTTTTACATTCTTTCTTCTGTTTTCATTACAAAAAACAAGTAGTATTTGGTAGATTAATTAATAAAAACTAGCAAATTGGCTAATTTTAAATCCTTAAGAAGTTTTTGAGCAGATGCGCATGTTAAGGGTGGCAAAGGGACCCACCCCATCCCCGAAATTTGGACTGAGTGATGGATAAAAACGATTAAAAAACCTGTTTTTATAGGTTAAATTTTTTAAAAGATTTTCTGGAAGGTCCCCAACACTCTTTTTTTGTATGGAGATAGCGTTAAAATTCACAAGAAAAGCTATGAACTTGTTTCTCTACTGGATATTTGGGCACTCCCTGAAATGAATTTCTGTTTATGACACTTCGTCTGGGTACTGTAAGAGTATGTCCAAGAATTTTTGTTATTATTATTATTTTTTTTATCATTTTTATTATTTTACCCCAACAAAATCACTGTTCACTGGTGGTGAAGATGTATCAATTTATTCTAGCATCATTTTTCTCGCATCATGTTAATACAATGTTTACTGTTAATACTCGCCCTCTAAAAAATCTACCTTTCATTATTGAATACCATTGATTGTCATTGTCACATGGGGTATAGGTAGGGTAGATACTTGTCTTTACTTTACGGAACTGGTCTAGAAACAATTACCCTGACCTCAGTTTCTTCTTATCAAAATCTTGACTTTCTCGAGACCAAGACCTACTTTCTCTAGTGGGGAGGGGGGAGATTTCACCTTCAAGGAAAAGCAGAGCAACAATCAAGAACTTATCGACTTCATTAATTTCGTAACGGCCTTTGTTGACAAAACTAACGTGTCAAGCTGCGGCTTCCATTCATCTTTCCGAAAAGTTTGACCCGTGGCCCCTTTCCATTTCTCCCAAACCTTTATTGCATTTTCAAGGCAAAACCATTGCCTAAAGCTCAGAAAGAGATAACAGTTCTCAGAAAATCGGTGGGCTACGTGAAACTAATATTTACTTCGGGAATGAATTGGGGCCAATCGGACAGGTGAACTCTTACGAAAGATTATAGTGGAATTATCAATTATAAAATATAGTATTAAGCAATTTTTTGAACCATCCACCGAGTTTATTGTAACTGGGAACCTTTTTTCCAGCTAAGGCCATGAAGTGTGACCATATGCATAAACGCTTTTCCTAATACCCAAGTGAAGAATTTTTACTACAACAAAAAAACTTCTCTATGAAGGAAAATATCCAACGAAGTTCTTCATTACCAAAAGTTTGGGAGAAGATATATATTCTACGTTTTCAAGCTTTGTTGGAATTTAAAACAATTAAAGTGTGATCAAGAATGAATAAAAACAACACAAAATTTGACAATAATGTTTTATGTTGCGGTTTTCAGAGTTATTTTGCTTTTTTAACGTTAATTATTCTTTCCAAAATTTAAGCAATTCTGTATTTATTCCAGCTTTTACAATCTTCAAAAATATTAATTTGAATATTGGAAAACAAAATTGCAGAAGAAAGAATAAATTGTGAAAATCATCAAAACTTCATTTTTATAATTTTTGAAGAATAGGTAACATCAAAATATTATATGAAAGAAAATTGCTAATAAGAAAACAATCCTAGGATATTAACTTGAAATCTGTCCGTTTTCAAAGCCCGTTTTTCATATTTTTTTACCAATCTTGGTAATAACTAACCTTACGTACTACACTGGTGTTCAAAGAGGTGTTTCTACTGGTGTTTCTACATTAAGAGAAATTGAACATTTGTTTGATTTTCTCCAGATCTACTGGACAGATTTGGATGAAATTTGGGATGAACATAGGATGATATAATATCTAATAAATAATCACTCAAAAATTCTCATACATCACGCGTGAGTGACAATTGTCCGAGTTGAAAGGTATGAAATAGCGGATCCAGAATAAAGCAAAAAAGTGGGTTTATAAGGGATTTGATCCCCCCTCTTACTGACATGTAGGCTTCCTCAACTGATATTACACCATGAATCAGCCAGAAATTTTTTCCTGCTCAAAAATCCTTGTTTCTCCGAAACGCTGTTTTGTGGATCTTAAGAGATTTTGGAGAGGGTTAGCGAGATGCTATTGGCTTATTTAAAGACCCCTCTATACCTGTTCTAAAGGATTTAAGTGTAAAAATTTGGCTGCCTATTCCATATGGCGAGTATCTTCAATTTTAATGAAAATTGCCAATCTGTGGAACTCCATTAAGCTAACGATTTTCGTTAATAATAGAAAATGGTTGACTTGGATGAAATGAATGAAAGCTTGGTTGACAGAAAATCATTTCTGAAGCTGTATACTTTTGTACTACTATAATGTATATATACATACGTTGTCTTCATATTTAGTGTAACACGGGAAGAGTAATACAAAATTGGCTATAATATTGAAAATTTACACTTTAACAAGAAGCTTTCAAACTATTGATAAATAATCCATTACCGGGTTGTGTAGACGGCCTTGAATCAGCAAATTAATTCTTAAAAAAAACTACAATCACGACATTTGATAATGGTGTCACAAAAAAATGAAATTTACAGCTTTGAAGACCCTTAAAACGTGTAAAAAGAATGAGACAGATAAAAGATTGTTTATTGGCAAGCACCTGAGATTCTATCTCTGAGTCTACACTACTTTCTTTCTTCTTTTGTAAACTGAAGAGTTTTCTCGTCTCTTCGGAGTCTGTATCACGCGAATCACGTACCAAAGTGGTGCTTCTAGCCACCACTGTTCTTACGAAAGAGTGAGAGTGAAATCTTCGTAAAAAGTGAACCTAGGTCACGAGACCAGAAAAGTTGGAATACTTGGACAGTTACGGGACCTTCATAAAATTTGAGTTTCGATTGATATTTTGTTTTCAAAGAATTAAAATCCTAGAGCTAGAGCGTTCTAATTCTAATTGAGAATATATTGGTTTTAAAGGTAGTGTTGCGAATCCTGCTTAAGTCGGAAATTTTTTATATATTAGAAGAAATAGTCATCGATAAAACATGGTTAGGTGTTTTTGCGGAGATATGTATTTAAAAAATGATGTTTGTAATCAATAAACATATTTAAAACTTGATTCAAGGATGATGGTACTGCGCACTAGCGGTAGACTTTAATTTCCAAAAAATTTCTGGGGGAGGGCCCCCAGACCTCCCTTTTGGTAGTTGGAGCAGGGTGATTCACTACCTTTTCCGTGTAAACTTTAACAAGAAGATTCAATTGGATTATGAAAATTATTAGCCCCCCAAAAAAACCAAATCCTGGATCCGCCACTGGTACTGAGTACTCATTAGATATTTAATGATTATAAATTGCAAAAGTATTAATGTGAAATTAATCATTAAATGTTATTGTTCAGTGGGGTTTAGTTCTGCAGAGCATCAATACACGAGCAGCCGTGGTCCCTAACTAAATATTGTTCCATAGAGATTGAGTTTCACAGAATTGTGCTGTAGTGCGTGGTGTTCAATAAAATCAATCAACAAAAAGAACAATTGTGTTTTTTGTCTGAAAATACTGATTTAAATCAGTTATTTATACTACTGACAACAATAAAAGGAACACAAATTCTGGTTTTTCTTGTATTCTTATTCATCAGCATATTTTTTGGTATACAGGGTGTCCCATAAATAATGGGTCACACTTCTAGGGGGGATAGTAGACACCTACACGAGTCAGAATCACATAGGATTTGGGGTCCCAGACCAAATCCCATGGAGTTAAAAATGGAGCGACAAACCAAAAAATTGTTTAAAAATTCAATTTGTTGAAGAACTACTATTGGTAAAAATTTAATTATGGTCTCAAAAATTGTGGTTTAATGTGATCTTTAAAATTATCTCAAAAGTCTTCACTTTAAAAATTTTTTTATTATGAAAAAAGTTAAAAAAACACAAAAAAATTTGAAAATTCTGCCAAAACCTCATTTTGTATTTCGAAATCCTTTCTTCTGATTTTATAATCTGAAAGATCATTGTTGTAAACCCTTAAGTCCAAAGTTTTACGCAAAAACCATCAATATTAAACGCTTGAGATCCTGTTAAAGTTCGTTTTTTTGCGTGCGCAAACTGGTTTCCTATAGCCGTTTCCAAAACGGCAGTGTGCGGACTCAAAAAACGGACTTAAACCATGCTTTAACAGGATCTCAAGCATTTAATATTGATGGTTTTTACGTGACACTTTGGACTTAAGGGTTTTCGACTATGATCTTTCAGATTATTATATCAAAAGAAAGGATTTCGAAATACAAAATAAAGTTTTGGCAGAATTTTCAAATTTTTTTGTGGTTTTTAAATTTTTTTCATAATAAAACAAATTTTAAAGTGAAGACTTTTGAGATAATTTTAAAGATCATATTAAACCACAATTTTTGAGACCATAATTAAATTTTTACCAATAGTGGTTCTTCTACAAATTGAATTTTTCAATAATTTTTTGGGGTGTCGCTCCATTTTTAACTCCCTGGGATTTGGTCTGGGACCTCCAAATCCTATGTGATTCTGACTCGTATAGGTTAGAGAGCCTGTATACGAGAGAGAGACGACAACTCGCTTAAAAGCGTCTCTGCGCATCCTTGCGCGCAGTTAAAACTGTCCAAATATCCAATTCTGTCCAAACTGTATCATGCCGCTGATCTCACTCCCATGCTAATTCAATGGAGGGAAATCTGCGGTGAACAGAAAACGCTGTTGACCAATCAGCTATACCGGGTTGTCGCCTCTCTCGTATACAGGCTCTCTAGTATAGGTGTCTACTATCCCCCCTAGAAGTGTGACCCAACATTTATGGGACACCCTGTATACCTCAATAAATGAAGACTGATCCATAACTCGTTCAACTGATATTACAAACGCATCACACTCTATTTACTGTTTGATAAGCTGATGAGCTGTCAGCTTCTTTTATAAGGTCGTTGTGTGTGTGTGATAAGACCTTATATGACCTTATATGCGTATATACGTGTGAGCCTTGTTCTCTCCTTAGAGTCGATGACATTCTAAGAGGAGATTTACGAATTACTTGTACCCTATTTTGCCTCCACTCAAAAAATATCTTAGATATATAACTAAATAAAAATTTAGCTTATTATATAGGCAGGTGGTACTTATAGAATGAGTAAAGCAGGAGATTTATAAACAATGTTTTTAATCCACAATAAAAAATAAAGCTCGGCAGACAATGTTGTTTCGGGAATTAAAGGATCCCCTTCGTCAGTGCTAAAAGAAATTTAAAGTTAAGGAACATGAAGGTTATGCAAAAAAGCAAGAATTTAAGAAGTCTTCTATTGCTTAACATGTTTGATGTGTAAACCATAATTTTAATTTTTCTTCGACCATCATTATTAAAAATTGTAACTATTCTGGACCTCGATTTTTTAAAGCTTATTACATTAAAAACTCTCAGATTTTCTAATTAATGATTTAAATTGTGTACCTTACCTTTCACCTGTTTGGAAATCGTAAGTTTTTATTTTGGTAATTTAACCTTGTTCCTTTTTTCCATTTTTTACAAAACTTTTCGATATTGAAATTTGAAATGCAACTTTAACTTATTGTTTTTTATATGAATTTTTTCCGATTCTGGTGAGAGGTTGTAATTATTTCTGTGTATACCAATGGTTGGTCATTATTTTACAATCTTTTATCACTGACGAAGGGAATCCTTTGACCCCGAAAGAGCTTTCTGCAGAGCTTTATTTCTTATTGTGGATTAAAAACTTTATTTATAAATCTCCTGCTTTAGCTTATTATTATTCAATAGTATAAGAGTATATTTAACATTTTGGATACAAGCATGCATGCTACAAAATATTTATGTATTTTTATTCTTAAAGTTTTAAGAAGGCATTTATCCTTCCAGCGGGCGCGCGTATGTGAGAAATACTTAGGTTGGATTTGATCATCTAATATTTCAAATATATTTCAATGAAACGTACTCATTTTAACCATAAACGGATCACAGCTGTTTTAAAACGTGTTACGGTTAAAAATTTACATTTCCGATTGTTTATATAGGGGATACAAGCGTCCTTTTATTTCTCTATAAAAAGCGCGCCTGCTGGAAGGTTATGGACTATTCGGTGTACGTACGTCGTACAACTTAGTTTCAATATATTTTTAAAATTTATCCGAATATATTGACGTTTATTTGGTTCTGGGGGAATACCCTTTATTCACGTTTATTTCCTTTCCATTGAGGTTTTTAAATACTGTTTTTTCTTTCTCTGGGTTTTCAAAAATCTTTTACAGCAATTATATTAATATCATCTGAAGTCAAAAAATAAATGACATCCTCAAAAACAAGGTTCCTCATTTTCAAATTCATTCAGATACTGTTTCTAGTTCTTGATTTTTCTTCAAAAGTCCTAAAAAGCCATGTCCGCTTTGTGGGAACCCTTTCTTTTCTTGGATGACCGATAACCATCTCCCTAATTTCGTCCGTTTGCCTTTAATGTTACGTATCCAGGAAACTAATCTAAAAACGGATTCAAGGTGGAATACCGAGAATGTCATCTAGGGGATCACTGCTCTGGACAGAAGTGCTCCCACTTCATTCACCTTTTGAGAAACGCTTTTTTAGAACAGGGAATCCAGCCAGCTCAGGTAGGTACCCGGTGAGTTCTCGGAATGAGATGGTTGGGCTCGTACCTGGCTTATAGCCGACTTGATAACCGGCACACCAGAGCCAAGCTGTCTAGACTTCGCCAGTAAAGAAAATACCACCAACCCCGGGTATCTTATGTTAAAAACCTTTGTGCGGTGGATTCTTACACAAATAGATTTGTTTAATGCAACTTTAGGACCAGCGTTGCCTCATATGGAAAGCTAAGCAAGATTCGCTTGAACCTTTTCCCGTTTTTTTTCCAAGTCATGCATGGTAGGTATGAGCGAGGTGGATAGGACATATTGGAAAGGAACATACCTTTGACGGTGAGAATAGAAGGTTAAGGAGGTATTGTGTTCGAGGAAGTCTTCAAGCAGTCTGTCTTTTCTTAGCAGAACACCACAGTTACTGAGTCCATCAGAGCCTCCAAACATGAAGTGGTTCAATACTCTTCTAAGTAGATGCCATGTGACATGAATGAAAGTTTCTGATTGTACTTCATGCTTTTTATACAGCAAATGTAGTTTCTATTAGATTTTTATAAACATTGTTATATAGATCTAAACCAGGGTTTATGTATTAAAATAAAATTAGTGGTAAAGTTTTTGGCCATAAGGGTACACATACAAACATTTAAAAGCTTCAAAATTACGATTTATTTAATGATCTTCAGATGTCATTTTTTTATCCAGTACACTTTTAACCTCTGGGGGGACACGTGACCCTATGCCACCCCTCTGGATCCGCTTGTGCCCCAGGATGGGGTTGGTTAAAAAAGTTGAAACTGGGTTTCAACTTGTTTTTTTTAGTAATTTGGGGTAAATTGCACTTACAATACGTAAAATCCCGTTATAACGAACTTCACGGGACCGTAAAATTTCTTCGTTGTAACGGAAATTTCGTTGTAACCATACTATCGCTAATTCAAATAAAAACAGTTGGGGACTTTCTGAACTTTCGTAATAACGGGATTTTTCGTTGTATCAGCATTCGTTGTAACGGGATTTTGTATAAGAAAATTTCCAAAATTTGTAATTGTTCCTCAGTGGGGAGTGCACCTTACCTTTAGAAACACTGATTGAAATTAGTTTTCAAATCCTATACGAAAAACCGACAAATTTTGCATTTATCAGCACAAAAAATGAAACATTTGCATTTTACTTTACTTATCCTTTGTATTCGACACCGAATAGGTATTTTTACTAATTGCTTGTTTTATTCATTTTACGATATGGTCTGTTGATAAATTTTAAAAACCAACATTTCATTCGTTAAAATTATAAAACGATTTATTTAGACACATTCAAAATGTTGTCGTGACAAACAGTTTACGAACCTCTGAATTAAAAGGTTCTATAAAAGGTATAACTTTTTCACCTTTTACATAGTTGAATTAAAGAATGCAAAAAAGTATTGTATATTTTCCTCTGGGATGAGAAAAAGGATAACATTGCTGCATAGTTTTATGTTTTGGAAAATAACTAATTCCTTTTTCAATTGGTTTAATTGATTTTTTGAATTGAATTCTCACTTTAATTGAATTATTTTAATTCATTAGTTTCATTCTTCCTCACTTGCATAATGTATTTCCAATGTTTTAAAATTAGGAATGCCAAAATCCATCATACCTGCCTGATACGGTTTGCCTGATACGGTATACCTTCACCTACGGTATTAATTTATGTTTGATTATTTTGTTCATCTATATTCAGTGTTATTCTTAGGATCTTTTTGGAGGAGTAAAAATACTCCTCGACGTTTTTACGAGGCGTGAAGTTCATTTATTAGGAGGGAAATACCGGAAATAGCATAAACTATACTATACAGGGTATTTCAAAATTGCGTTGCACGGCTTTTATTCGGAACCAACGCCTCCTAGGGTCATGAAAGTAAGGTCTACCCCTAGGTAAATGAGCCTGGAGAATCCATTGAGATGACTTACAGCGCCCCTAGCGGCGAAACTAAAAAGTAAAAAAAATTAATTTAAAAACTAAAGGAGATAGAGCAAAAACCTCAGTGAGAGTACAGCTGCCAACGTCATGAAGAACTCATTGAAAAAAATTTGATCAAAATATCTTGAATATTCGCGGAGATATAAGCATGTGAAAATAGCACTTTTTCAGGGGTCAAAAAAGAAAAAGTTCACATACTTGCAATATTTTCAGTGTTATTTTGTAGTTTTGTGTTTTTTTAGTTCAATGAACACAACATTTAATAAAAAAATAAAAAAAATTTGCAAATATGCGAACTTTTTCTTTTTTGACCCCCTGAAAAAGTGCTATTTTCACATGCTAATATCTCCGCGAATATTCAAGATATTTTGATCAAATTTTTTTCAGTAAGTTCTTCATGACGTTGGCAACAATACTCTCACTGAGGTTTTTGCTCTATCTCCTTTAGTTTTTAAATTAATTTTTTTAACTTTTTTATTTCGCCGCTAGGGGCGCTGTAAGTCCTCTCAATGGATTCTCCAGACTCACTTACCTAGGGGTAGACCTTACTTCCGTGACCCTAGGAGGCGTTGGTTCCAAATAAAAGCCGTGCAACGCAATTTTGAAACACCCTGTATAAAGAGACAAATTTTTTATAAAAATGATTTTTTATTGAACAAACTGAAATATAAAAAATGAGGATGCTATTTTAGTTTTTAACAATTATATCATCTGTTAATATAAGTAGAAAATATTAAACATTATAAACACAATTAATTTATTTTACATTAAGCATTATAAATAAAATATTTATTTATTACTAATTTGAGTAGAAAAATTTTTTGATTTCGGTGGGGTGCCCAATTTTTAAGCAAAACGTTTATTAAAAATTCAAAGCGTGAAAATACGCCTGGCTAGTTTTTAAAATCGTATTTCCTATTTTCAATGCGTGAAATACGCTCTCAGAGGCTTTAAAATTATCACTGTCTATATTATTTTATATTCAAATATGTTAAATGAAATTTAGCATATTTTTAGATTTTAAATGAAAATATTAGCTAAAAATTTATTTGATATTCTTTAAAAATATTTAAATGTTTAATAAAACATGACCTAAAGCTTTTTAAATATTTCTTCACAAGTACTCTTGTTAGATTGAATTTCTAAAGAATCTGTATAATTATCTTTTGAAAAATTTTAAGATACAAATTATAAATAAAGATTGTGTGGTTAAAATTATTTTTTAGTAATACGCGAACCCCACTTGATCGCGAAATCCGGTTAAATGGTACATAATCCCACGGTCCTGTAGTCCATATCCCTATTAAGTGGAATCAACTGTGTGCCCTTTTTATAACAGCCTATTACTCTCGATGCTCATTAAACCAGGGATTTGTTAACAACAAGGAAAATTCTTCGTCCGCGATGTGCCTACAACTGTCCAGTGTTAGTTCAGTTGTTAAGATCCTCTACGCACGTAATTTCACATTCAAAATGGGACGAATTTCCGGATTTTTTCTAACAGTTCTGAATTTAAGCCGATAGAAAGTGAAAGTATTTCTTAACATCCTTTCTAAAGTATAGAAAGCCTTTTCAGTTTTTAAGAAGTAAACACTCTTAACATTTTCAAGATTAAAGAGATGATAAGTTGAGCGTGCACTAAATGTTTACTAAGAGTGAGACAGCGTTCTAAATAGACTTCAAATTTCCACGATTTGTAATTTTTTTACCCACTCAACTACTATTGGTATAAACACTTTTCTGACTATGGTAAATGATAAGAAAATTTTGTTCCGTCTCGATCTCACTGAAGATTCAGGATAGTTTGTAAGTGTTACACAAGATTATTTTAATATTTGAAATTATTTATCTCGTTAAAAATGTCGAACTAGAATACTATAAAAAATTTTCACCACCTTTTCTATATCTTTCTTTTTCCCCCAAATAAAATAAACTAATCGGTAAAATTCAAAACTAACGTTCACCATAATAAATGAAAATCTACTAAGGAGTAATCTACTTGGAAGAAAATCTGAGAAGTAATGGTTGTTGAGATCCTATGCATTATTTAAAGGCTCATCATACCCTCGAACTTCATTACTGACTTTTTTTCGGACACTGACTTGCTCATTTAAACGCATATTGTATTTATTAACGGGAGAAAATTTTCCTTCTTCGTCAGGTGCATGTGTGGATTTATTTTTTAACGCTGCAGGTTTGTGTGCATTTTTTTCTGTCTACTGCTGTGTGACCTTGAATATAGGAAATGATTTAAACCGTATTCTTCGGCTCGTAAGAATACTTCTACCACCAGGTAGGGCTATCAAAAGGCAATAGAAAATTAGCTTATATAACTAAGTGTTTTGCTCTTCGCCCCCATGCCCATTATAAAAGCGTTATACCCTCTTTTAATGAGAACACAAGTAATGTTTTATTGATACTATTTAATTGAAGAATTGAAATTTTAGCATTTATTTTATAAAAACACGAATAAATAAAAAAGGGGTAAACTTGATAAAAATGGAAGTTGGATTTCAGGTATTTAAATTTAAAAGTAGCAATCGAAAATGTGTGTTAGTTCTTTACAAATAGCATTGTCATGTCCTCAAATATTTTAAAAATATACTTTTAATACTAATAAGCTTTGGGAGTTTCAAATTAGTAGTTGATACAGCATTTCTTATTTAACTACCTCCAGTATTTGTTTTTTGAAAATTCTTAATTTAATGATCAATAAGTATGAAACCATAATAATTACAGCATAAAATAGCTACAAACATAAGTATAGCATTTTATAGGGGGTCAGCTTTTATCCCGTGGGGGTTATTATATTGAACATTTATTACTTAAAATAAAATTTTTATTTAATTCAGTATTATTTAAGTAAATTATGTTAAGTTTTCAATATGTTGTATTTAAATTTACGATCTGAAAGTGTAAGAACACTGTTTCGTAATGGTAAAATTTAAAATTATAGCACTAAGTCCTAAAATCCTTAAATACGATCTCCTCGTTTCTCCTCTATTCCTGGACTGTCCCCCCAATATTTTATGGAGCAAAGTGATTAATTTGGCATTATTAATAATGCCCAATTAATGTGGAAGCGGGCAAAGTGATAAATTTCGTTCATAAATTTCGTTGAATTTATCACATTGCCCGGGCATTATTAATAATGCCCAATTAATGTGGAAGCGGGCAAAGTGATAAATTTCATTCATAAATTTCGTTGAATTTATCACATTACCCGGGCATTATTAATAATGCCCAATTAATGTGGAAGCGGGCAAAGTGATAAATTACATTCATAAATTTCGTTGAATTTATCACATTGCCCAGGCATTATTAATAATGCCCAATTATTGCCCGTAACATATGTTTTTATTATATTTTTATGCATACCCCCTAACTTTGTGCCTAATGGCAAATAAATATCGCGTTCAACATTTTTAGGAAATATATTAATATTAACACTTAACTCATTATTAGCTCAAATACAATTATTAGCTCACAATTAGCTCATGAGCAATAAAACATCTCGTTTACATACGTTTTTCTCAAAAATAGTAAAAAAAAATTTAATATGAATATTAGAAGCATTAGAAAAAGGTGTTAAAATTAAAGTAAAAAAATTAACATTAGCAGATTGTTAAGGGCATCAAAAAATCTTGTTTTTCCACGTTTTGCACTAATTTACAAAAATGTATCAAACAAATAAAAATTTTGTATTTGTTAGATGATAATATATAAATTAAATTGTGTTTTTATACCGAATTAGTCATCACTTTTATTTTGTTAAAGTTAATGTTTTCATAGTTTTGAATCTTTTAACTCTTAAGTATGAAACACAAACAAAGCCATATTGTTTGTGATCCACTCATCTATGATATCTTTATTTGCTTTGTTTTATTAGTTCCATTTTGTATCCAATTTGCTTCTCTTTCAAAGAAGTAAAATTAGTTTGATATAAATTTAATGTTACTGTTATTTTTTTGCATTGAGATCATTGCCTTTAGTGACTTTCTTTGTGGTATAATGGAACTCGGAAATAGTAATAAAAAATAAATTTAATTTTTTGTGAGAAATATGCCCCTGCCATTAATTTTAAGAATACTATTTTGTGTTCATTTCAGTTATTCATAGGTCAATTTAGTAAATGAATAATGAAATAATTTCTCCTTATGTGGCATCTTTTAATTGAATATCGAGACATTTTATATATACATTATCCTATAGATATTTTCAATGTTTATTGTATTATAACATTAAATATTATATAAAAATTTTAAATACTGATTTCAATGCTTTATTAATTAGTTTTTTTATTATGTTTTATTTTTGGATGAATCTCAAAGGAACATCTTACAGAATTGATGAAAATACTTTAGTTTTGGTTATTTGTTTCCTCCAGTGATCGGAAGTTTAATTTAACAATACTTTACTATAATTTAGTGGCTTGGAAAATTTTCAGTTTCAAAATTTTTCCGGAAAACCCACATATCTAGTCGTAGCTAGACTTTTGTTATTAGAAATTTCACCTTAAAAGGTAAGCAGGGTTTTAGCTTCTTTTGGTACACTTTCTTCTTTTCTTTCTTCTCTAATTTCTAGGTTCGTTTGGTTATATCAAGGGGGCAGGGTCTCCTCGGACCCCCTTATATACGCCCCTTCACGAGATCAATCTAATGATCCCACGCGATGCGAAATTTTCTCCTATAGCTCCAGCAGACGGCGGCGGGCGTTTGGCTAGGTGCGAGATGCCGAATAACCTTGCCCGTGGCATGGTTGCTTGGATGACAACTCGATTTAAGTGGCAGGAGGGAAGGTGCCAATAACAGGCAGCGGAAGCGGATAGAGAATAATCAAGCCTTGATTTCGTTGGGGAAACACCGTAGGAACTACATCACGAGTTTTCGCTAGTTTTGTTAAGTGTAAAATCACTTTTACTGTTTCCGTAAGAGCTTAGATAATGACACAGCGATAGGGTTTCGGTGATTCAAAATGCACCTGTTTCACACCAAAACTACTGCACCATCTTTTTCTTAATTTCTACCTCTATAGTATATGTTTTTGTACCCTTTTTTTCTAACCATGAATCTTTCAAAATTATCTGCGATCCACCCATTAACTTCTTCAAACAGCAATTATTTTTACACACTAATCCAAAATTTATGCAACTTTTGTGAGATATTTCAGTTTTGTTTTTCTAGAACGTTTTAAAAACGCATTTTTTACTTTAGTATTTTTATCTTATTAAAGACCATTATGGCTTTCAACCAAAGGATTTTCAACGTTTTAAAAAATTTGGAAAGGGAGAAATTTTTTATCACTTGTGAAGAATTTGAAATAATGAACTTAAATATTTTCATTTTACCGTTGAACTACTCCCAGTCAAATTCCTTTTGAATATAAAAGAATATAAAGAATTGGGAGTTTTATCTAAAAATCATTTAAAAAATTTTAAATTGAATACAGTTGAATGCACGAAACTCCTAATGTTCTTAAAATAATGTTGCTCTTTGGCGTAAGACCTGCGGATATTTTATTAAAATAGTCTTAAAGGGTTTACTAGATGCTGATATTGGTGTTCGAGGAAAGCTTCGTTAATTTGCTTGTTTATTTTTCAAAAAATATAAATAAATTCAAAAGTTTCATTTTAAATTTCATAGTTA
Source organism: Tetragnatha versicolor (assembly GCA_024610705.1). NCBI lineage: Eukaryota > Metazoa > Arthropoda > Arachnida > Araneae > Tetragnathidae > Tetragnatha > Tetragnatha versicolor. Next base: position 1,242,442 of record JANDEH010000043.1, read on the forward strand.
GTTTGAAAGTTAGGTTTTATAACTGGTTTTGTTTAGAAGCAGCATAAATTCCTGGATTTGTATCCTATATTTTACTTCATACAGTTGTATAAACATTGTTGTTAAAGTTGGATACATCCTGAAAGTGGATAAAATTGTTGCTAAGAATCACTCGTTGAAATTACCAATGATCTCTTAAACTATGTTATAAACATTATTTTTATGGAATTATATTATGAATGGAACTAGGATATTTTTTATTATTGGGAACATTTTTTTATTTAATTTCCTCCAAGAAAAATTTGAGTGCATTAAGATTTAATTAGGGACATCCTGAATATTTTATTGCGGTATTATATATTGTTTATACTATTTGTAAAGAGAATCCTTTAGTTTATTGAGAAGGGAGGAATTTCCTTCGGCGAAAATTTTATTTTGCGAGGAAACAAAGTTCATCTTTAGAAAACGCTTTAGATTAGTGTAAATGGAAGTTTCTGAGAAGGGAGAAAACAAGTTGTGGGTTAGGGGAGGACTTATACGCAGTTTTCAAGAATGCGTCGCCTTCAAACAGTACTAGCTTCTCCTTTATTTTTCGACTCGAAATGTTATTATTGTTTTCAATCGCTCCAGAAGCGCTTATATTGGGGTAACCGGGTTTGTCGATAAGGAAGGCTCTGCGGAGCGAAAGAGTTCCGACGCTTTTTTGAAGTCCTAACCACATGAATTCAAGCACGAGTTTATCCCGTGGGCTGGCAACGGCCCAATCACGAGGCTCCCACGTCACGCTTACACTGAAAGAACAGAAAACGAGAGATAAAAACGGAAAAAAAATAACGGAGCATAAAGGAAAACAAGAACAAACAATTATAAAGTCCACAGAATGTCGGTGATGTTTACCGTACCTACTTTTCGGACTACGCATTTTACGCTGGCCCTTTACGTATCCGCTTCGTAAGACGAATGGATAGACTTGGCCTTCGAGTTAGCTGAATTGCGTACTAGTCCATTCCGAAGTTTTATTAAAGGAACTTATCTTAATATGAGGTTAAGAAGTTCAGGACGATCTCTGATTCAAAATAGTGCTTTTTACGCTAGATTGGCATCTTCAGGCTAGTAATTTATCAGTTCCAATGTTTATTTTTGATCTTAAACAGTTGCCATGAGACAGTTTCTATGATTTTCTAAGCTCATGATGCTGATAAGTTTGCATGCTTTCTCATTTGTGAAAAATGATTTTTCTTATTTTGTTGAGGTGATATATTTCACACGAGTTCATGATGTTTTTATTCCAAAACGAAACTAAAAAATAACTTTCTGTCCTCGATGAATTTGTGTTGCTACTTGGCTCCATTTCAAAAGGAAGCGTGATGGAAAAATAACGCTTAGTTTTTTTTTTCATTAATAAAGTTATGTTTAGAGTAACATACACGTATCCCTCTTTCAAGAATTTCAACAAGTTGGCATTTATTCCAGATAACCTCTCAGTTAGTTTGCAATCCAATAATTATGCAGCAAGTTGGAATTATTACAACGCATTGCTTATTTAAATTGCTTATTTAAGTAGTTGAATGACCTAAATATACTTAATAAAAATTAATTAAATCTTATTAGAAAGAAGACCAGTTATTATCAAAATTTTAAACCATGTGAAAACTCAAAAAACAATTTAAATCTCAATTGACACATGTCTTATACTCGATCGAATAAATAATTTCTCGACCTTCAGTCTCTATTGCTGAAAACACCATTTTTTGTAAAAATTCAGTAGGACTAAGCACGCGTCTAAGGAGAAAACTCGATTACCTTTATAGCACATTTGTTTAGTGACATGTTTATGAGTGCATTCAAACCCAGATTTAAGAACGTTTAATCTATAAAAGCAGTAAAAGTCCAAAATTTACAGATAAGTAACTCGGACAATATTTTTCTGTTAAATCTCCGTTTTAATGCACGTTCGGAATATAATACCTTTCGGAACTACTTTAAATATTAACTACACTATAGTGTTGAAAATGTTTCAAAATTAATATTTCAGTAAGAGGTACTAATTTCAATCATACTTCAGATGTTGCTTGTGTTTTTAAATCGAAGGAGATTGTTTTGTAAAAAAACAAGATCCGTTGGTATTAATTAAATTCAAGCTCAGTTTTATTGGATAGCGAGATAGATAATTAGTTTGTTATATATTTGAATATGTATATAAACATAAATACTTTTAATTTCAGTATATACGTTTTAAAAATTTTTAACACTCATTTCTTCTTTTATCGCTCTGAGTTTTACAAATATAACGGCTTGCTTCAGTAAGTCCAAAAAGATTACTAACAGAGTCTTAAATACTGTAAAATGTAATTCTTAAAATATAATTATTATATATTAATTAAAATATAATTAAATTCTTATAAAATACTTATTTTATATTTATGACGTATTTGTTTTAGAAAAAATATATATATTTAACTTTCTTTTTGAGTACATTTCCTGGTAAAACCAATCCAACATGATTCGAATTCTGGTTATGTATGACAAGTTACTTTTGGCCCTAGGAACTTTTTTCGATGCCTTCATAAGTCGTAACTGGATGTTTTCATGAATTGCTTCGTAATAATTAACAAAGCTTATTATATAGGCAGCAATAAAAGAACACAAATTCTTTTCGCAATGACGCAATATTAATTAGGGATAAACATGTTTTGAAGAATCTGAAAGAGGGGACAATACTTTTGTTTTTCGAAATAGTTCAAATGGAAACGCTGATAGAGGAAAAGAAATCGGTTTAGGGTTCAAGTGGTTTGAAGAAGTATTCTGGGCACGCATTACCGTGGTCGTCGTATTGAAGATAAGAAATTTTATAAACTATTTCATTTTTATTTCCTTTTCGGACACGTCTTAACGTGATATGATTCAGCTTAGATTTTACACATTGATGTGTTTTTATTTAAACAATGAAGCATATTACATGACCTGGATCCGTCTTGTTCACATTAAAAATTTATTTTAACGGAACTGTGTTGAAAATATGATTTAAACTTTGAGAGATTTTAGTTTTCTTAATCTTTAATAATATGAAGTTAAAGAATATTTACATTTTAAAAACGAACTTTTCATAATTTATCGTTACTAATTTCCAAAGCATTTAGTTTGCACTATAAAGTAAAACAATCCTCTAAAATTTGGTATTCAAATTTATACAATTTCAAGTTTTTTTTTTCAAAAACCCCATTTTTTACAACCAAGAATTTGATACTAGATTTTTTGCTGATAAAAAGGCGTTTAAATACAAATCTTGGACACCACCATTTTTACGGTATTTTTTCGGCCATGACTGTGATTTTAAAACACCGTTTTTATATTGCTCATTTACAAATTTTTTGGACTTTAAGGTTTTTATATGTTTATTATATACTTTAAGTTATGCCTTTTATATTAAGACCAGATAGACAGATTCCTATCGGGTATATTTTCAAAATAATTAAAGATATATATATATATATATATATATATATATATATATATATATATATATATATATATATATATATATATATATATATATATATATATATATATATATATATATATATATATATATATATATAGAAACATTAAATAAACTATTATTATTTTGCTGTGTAAGTTGATTTTAATTTCTAAACTTCAGGTTATGTTTTTATGGTTTCTCATATATTCCTTTATTTAATAGATTCTTATTTAGCCTTTAAACTATGTTCTATCCTCTATTTTTAAATTATATTTTTCCTCGATTAATTTATGTTTTTGTGCTTTTTTTTAATAATCAACACTCCTGTGAAAATCGATCCTATTTATCAACTTTATTTGTCAATACATACCGCCTTCTCTATTTTTATATAGATAATATGTATATTGTATAATGCCATAATACATCTACAAATTATACAGCTACAGTAACATCATATTTTTTAAAGTTAAAGTTCATAGAACTGTAAGATGTATTTATCCGTGTTTGACTTGTAGTCATAAACATAACATAAAATTAAATTGATTTGTTACTAATGCAAAGAATATTTGACTCCTAATATCAGAAGCTCTTTAAGATAAAAGTTTTGATAAGATTATCCTAGTGATTAAAAAGCAGGCTATTCTACAATAACTTATCTTTCAAATCAGGATAAGACTCAACTTTTGATTGTTTGAAAGTTATCTATCTGTTGAATTAAAAGACAACTCCCAAAGTTCTATTATGTGGGCAATTTTAAGGAGTGTTAAAACTAGAAATACTAATAAATTATCCATTTAGAGATAGTCACTTAAATAAAAGAAAGGAAAGGTCAGTTTTGAAAAAGATTGTCTCTATAAAAAAGTTTCGAGAAAATTGGAAAAAACCTGTTAAAAGGATAACATATCTGTTCCATAACTTACGAATTTTTACTGGAACTTTAGAATCGAGTATTATGATCATTTCATTATTTTATTCTCATAAGGTTAACTGTTAATTATGTTAAAAAACTTTTAAAGTTAAAATTAAACTGTATTTTCGCTTAAGGCCTTGGGCGGATTTAAAGGATTATTATAAGCTTGGGCGGATTCACCCATGCTTAAGGCATTGAATCTGAAAAGAAGAAAGAATAAAAATATTTATGTGTGTGTTAAAATTAAACTAAGTTAATGCATCTCTTAAATAGATGTCTCTCATCCATAGGATACATGAAATTAATAATTCAAATTTATATTATCTTAGTTTTGAGTGCAAGTGTGAAAAAATAAAACTGAGAGACATTATTTTAAGACTAAAAAAATTAATATATTATTTTCAATTTCTGTGCATGAGTTAAAATGACGTGAACTTTTTAAGTGCGTTTTTCGCAAAACCCCTTTCGTGTTTCGTAGAGTTCTTCCTCTGTAACTAATTTCTTTTTATTGTTTCTTTAAGTTTCCAGTAACGGGGTTTCTGAATTCTATTTCATTAAAGTTACAAATTAAGGCAGGTACCATTGTTTTATGTTTTTTTTAAATCTGTGAAAAGAAAAATGCAGTTAACATCAAATGCTGACATAAATTCTAAGTTAATCTCAAGTTGAAATATGTAATATGGTTGAAGTGATACACTGGGTATTATTAATAATGCCTGACCTGAAATTTTATAGGGCATTGTTAATAAGACCCGGACTTATCACATTGCGCTTAACATATACATTTATCGTCGAGAAAATTATAAAACAATAAATTATTTAATAAATTATAGCCCCAGTGGCTCAGTGGTAGTGCTTCGCCCTTCCACACCACAGGCCCGGGGTTCAATTCCCGGGCTGGGCAAGGTCCACTCAGCCTTTCATCCCTTCAGTGGGTCGATAAAATGAGGACCAAGCGTGCTTGGGAACTAAACACTGGGCGTCTCGCGTTAGAATGGTAACCATTTGAATGGCCACCTAACCGAGACACATGCCTAACACTTTGCACCCCAGGGCCTCACGGTCACAAAAACGAAGATGGGTATCGTAGGTCTTGGCCCACTAGGGCTGTTGCGCCAATGAGTTTAGTTTAGTATTTAATGAATTAAATAAATTACAATTTAAATTTAATCAATCAAAAAAAAAATAATCTGATGTGTGTAGCGAAACGGGGGATGAACAAAATATAAGAAACCAGAATACACAACTCATCAGTCATAGTTTCATTTGCTAAATTTAGTTTTTTTAGTCACGAGCATGTTTTTACTTGAACTATATAATTATTATTTAGCAGTGGCGTAGCCAGAAAAAAATTTCGCAGTGGGATGTTGATATTTCGGGAGGGGATATGGGGTATTTTTTAGTGGTTTTCTATGATCGAAAAGGAAATTTTCTGAGTTTCGGGGGGGATATATCCCTGAATCCCCCCTCTGGCTACGCTCCTGTATATTTAGATTATGATATGGAATCATCAAATACTAGGTACTAAAGCGAAAAGAATCTTGTGCAAATGTTAACATCAATTGAAAAACAACGTTTATTTTTACACAATTTATAAATTTTTTTTATTTTTTTTTTTAAAACTGTAGACAATTGTTTCGGGGATCAATGGATCCCCTTCTTCAGTACAAACAGACGAAAATAAACATCAAATCAATAATTTAAACATAACATGAAGGCAAAAAGTTACAGTTTAAGTGAAAATACAATAGAGGGAAAACAGTTTGAGTTAAAAATACAAAAGCATGGTTAAATTACAAAATCAATACAAAGGTAACCAGATGGGAGAGAATCGTTTTATATAAATAATTTTTCAGATTTCCTTGTTAATGATTTAAATAGCTTTCCTTATTTCTCTCCCATCTGGTTACCTTTGTATTGATTTTGTAATTTAACCATGCTTTTGTATTTTTAACTCAAACTGTTTTCCCTCTATTGTATTTTCACTTAAACTGTAACTTTTTGCCTTCATGTTATGTTTAAATTATTGATTTGATGTTTATTTTCGTCTGTTTGTACTGAAGAAGGGGATCCATTGATCCCCGAAACAATTGTCTACAGTTTTAAAATTTTTTTTTATAAATTGTGTAAAAATAAACGTTGTTTTTCAATTGATACTAGGTACTAAATTCAATTTATTTTTAAGGTTAGCTATTTATTTAGTCTGGGGAACTTTCGATGGCGTAGTTTATGATAACGCAATGCACACAGAGCTTCATAGGATCCAGAGTTGTAATATCATCCAACAGGTCTGAAGTCTCAATAAAAGAGATGTGTGATAAAAGATATACATATCATCTCATCCTTTAAAGGCGGATGGGGTTATGTCATTCTTATCAATTGCTGAATTTACACATTTTTTGTGATAAATTTATCATTTTACTTCATTCTCAAAAATTTTCTCGAAACTTTTTTATGATTAACAATACTTATAAAGATATTCATCGTTTTATAAATTATTTTAATAAGTATTTCAATAATATTTACTATGTACTGAGAATTTGATATTTAATCTATATGAAAGTTATATTTTATGTGTTTGAATATTTAAATATTTATAGCTGAAGGGACTGTGCGATGATAAACGAACCTACGAGTAAAAGCATAATTTTTCTAGAAAAAATATTGCTATAAAACATCCTATAAAACAAATAAATCGAAAGATGACTGTCACATTTGAATGATGGTTTGAGTGGAATCCATAAACAATGTTTGGTATCAGCTTCAATACTCAAAAATCTTTATACAAATACAAATACAAATTAAGTCGACCAAATACAGGCGTAAGCCCAGCAAGGTTGGTCCAGTCTTTTTAACCCAAACTACCGGAATCCCAGTATCTGTCAATTTTCCTCTTGAACTCGTTTACCCCACTTGAATTTACAATTGTTTCAGGCAACGCATTTCATCTATCCACTACCCTATTAAAAAAATAATGCTTTCTACAATCCGTCTTAAATTTTCCTTTATTCAATTTGAAATTATGACCCCTTGTTCTATTACCCGTATTGAAATCTAGTCCCTCTGTGTCCCCTTGCTTTACCATTTTAAAAATTTGAATCAAATCCCCTCTAATCCTTCTTTTCTCTAGAGTGAACATATTTAGCTTCTTAAATCTTCCCTCATAACTTCAACTGGATATACCCTTGACCATTTTAGTAGCCCTATGCTGAACCCTTTCAATTGAATCAATATCTTTTTTTAAGTATGGAGACCAAAACTGAACAGCATACTCTAGATGAGGTCTCACCAAGCCTCTGTATAGTGGCAAAATAATATCCTCGGACCTTGAAGAAACAGTTTTTAATGTATCCCAATATCCTATTAGCCTTTTTACTAGCAGATGAACACTGATGAACCCATTTAAAGTCCTCATTTACTATCACCCCTAAATCTTTGATCATATTACCTTCTTTAACTTTGTTCCCTTGCAGATAAAATTCTGCCCTACCATTCCCCCGACCCATATAAATTACCTGACATTTACTTATATTAAAGGACATACCCCATTTTTCAGCCCATTGTGATATAATATCTAGATCCCTTTGTAAATTTTGTACCTTCTCCTGAGTATCTACCCTCCCCCAAATTTTTAAGTCATCAGCAAAGATGCTGATTTTGTTCCTAATGTCCTGACTAATATCCTTAATGAAGATTATAAAGAGAATTGGCCCCAATACTGACCCCTGTGGCACCCCACTCATGACCTCTGCCCACTGAGAATAATTACCCTTGACTTGCACTCTCTGTTTCCTACCTATCAACCAATTCCTAATCCACAGTAGTGTTTATCTCTGATACCCAATTTTTCCGATTTGAGTAGCAATGCCTCGTGTGGAACCTTATCAAATGCCTTTTGAAAATCTATGTAAAATATGTCTACACTTTGTTTTTGATCCAACTCCTTTGTTATTTCGTCATAGAACTTTAAAAGATTAGTTTGACAGGATCTACCCTTTCTGAATCCAAACTGATTGTCCGAAAGTAAGTTACCCTCCTCCATGTATAACATTATATGCTTTTTAAGTATGGTTTAGAAAATCTTACAAATGACTGATGTTAAGCTTACTGGTCTATAATTGCCTGGATCCCATTTTGGTCCCTTCTTATACAGGGTGTCCCACGAGAAGTGGCCCGACCCCTTTAACTTTTGAACCCCTACAGATATAGTCATGGAAGTGGGGTCTAGGTATAGTAAAGTGACCATGTTCTATCCGATGAGATAACTTTCAACTTTAGGAAACTTTAGGAGTTATAATTTTTATTTTAAAAACTATTTAAGGTATGTGAAAAAAGTAAGAGACTAAGTTGTAGAGCATCATCGATTTAGTAGGAAAAGACACCTTAAGCAGAAAAATATCTTGAATAAAATCCCTAAAACGCACGCTCAAATAGGTTGAATTTACGTAGATTTTACGTCTTAAAACGCTCCTCACGAGGCAAAAATGAGAAATTTTAAATTTAATGAACTAAGAATACTTTTAGTCATTTACTTAAATCATGAAAATAAAAATTTTTTTAATTACCTTATGTGTTGTCAAGAGTTCAATGATTTAGTCAATGCAAACATTATCAAAAGATAAAACGCGACTTCCTTTTTTTTCAATTCAATCTCTCGTTTTTGATTAGTATTTGGACTTCCTTGTTTCCACGCAGCAGATGAGCGAATTCTTTCCTCTTTTGACTCGCATAATTTCGACTCAATTATCTGATTTCTCGAACACTTGTGCACACGTGTGTCTAAAGGGAAACCTACTACACACGTGTCTCCATAATCAAAGAATAAATTCATAACGCGAGATAATTTCATATTTTCAAGTGTCTCAACGCCCTGCCAAAGACCCTGCTATGAGATAACCTATCGTTCATTTTTTCCTAGTGGTACAGTCCGCGCTAGATTTAACGAACTTGTAAGGACTAATCAAATAGTTCGTAAAATAAAGAGTTCTTATAATCAAAATGAATTTATAAAAATTATATAAATATATGAAAAAATTTAAGATATCTTAATCAAATTTTTCCCTTTTATAAAAAGCCTATATCTTTATCTGTATACGTTATACGCTTATATCTTTTATAGGTTCCATTTATACTAAATGGGAAATTGTCAACAGAAAAACAATTTATTATGCAAAAAATTAAACATACACAAATTTTTTCTTTTAATATTAAAATTTAATCAGACTAGTTGCAATCGGATATTAAAAAAAAAATGCCTTTCAGTGTTATTAGACTTCAATTATCTAGTTCAGAAGGCCTTGGCCTACCCTGGGCTGTCGCGCCATGAATGATGATGATGATGATGATGATGATGATGAGACTTCAATTAAGTCGGATGAAGTGTGAAAAATTTAATCCTCAAATGGAAATTGTAATGTTTATGGAGCTAAATTTGGAATCAGCTCACTTTAAATCCTATATATTAAATCAGAATTACATTAAATCTCAAAAATCACCTTGAAAATATAATAAGATTATAAAAAGTATTTATTTAATTTTTAGTAGTTACAGAGAAGAGTGTTTATAAATAAAACTTTCTTAAATGCTAATTTAATTTTGATATGGATGCTCACAGTATATCTCTCTCTCTCTCTCATAGCCAAGTAAATTCTATTTTGTTTTATAATGTTCAATATATTTCTTGTTTTATTTTTAATTTTCATGTACTGTGTTCCTTTTTCTTTTCTATAAATATGTAAAACATACACTTGGCTACCGAAATGAGAGTATGACTCCTTGGTTGCCCATATGCCCATCATACACTGGTCTTCCCCCTTTTTTCTTTTTGTTTTTATTTGTACTACTGGAGTTGGTAACGTTCTGATATTTGAAAATAAATAAATGTTCTGTTCTTCGTTAAAAGTAGCGTTGTTTGAATTATAAAATGGTATTCAAATCTGTTGGTTTCTCTCTCTCTCTCTAGGTTTTCATACTGTCCGAATCTATCCATGCTTCCGAACTAGGCAAAGACGCAACGAATGCAGTTTCCCAAAGAACGTCACAAGAATTTTTACTTTCAGCGTTCCGATTGTTGTCTGTGCAGATAATGATCGGTATATCCTGTTTTTATCAGTGGGTTTAGGATCAGACTTTTTATGGTAAAAAGTGAGATTTGATTATTGAGATGGTTTTAATGCGTATTTCGAAAAACATGTTTATCACCCCAGATAACGCGTTCGATTTTGGTTGAATGGAAATCGGGTTTAAAGTTCAAGAAATTTAGTTCTAATGTCAATCAAATTTTATTACCTTATTTTTTCATGTTTTCACTCCCCTCTTAAGGAATGGAATTTGTATATTAAAAGGAATAGCACACCAATGTAACTTTGATTTAGTTAGCAAAAATGAAAGAAAAACATAAATCAAAAGCATGTGAGGACTTTTATGTTAAAGAATATTCTAGTAAACTTTCTGGTATTATCAGGTTTTTTTATCATCAAACTTTTTTCATAAATGTAAATTCAAATGGAATTGATTTTTAAGATGGGTGCGTTTTAAATAAAAGACGAATGCAACATTCTAAGTTTCACTTTTTCAAAGTGCATTTATTGCTTAACAGAAATTTGATTTTGGTATTGATATAGTGTGCGGCGTATCATTTTTAGTCAGTTGTACTTTGGTTATAAAAATGGCTATATAAGGGGTTTGTTGGTGATTGGTTGATTGATTCGTTGGTTGTGTAGGGCAATTTCTTCGCTCAATTTCAGTGTTTTTATCTTACAAAAATTTGATAATTAAAAAGTGGTATATCACACACTACATATATACCGAAATTTTTTGTAGAAAAGATTGTTAAGTCTCGTTTTTTTACATTTAATATGAGCATGAGCATGAGCATGAATGCGTAATAATTCTAAAGTGACAAAACTATAGTTTAAAATTATGCGCGCGCCACTTCCAATTTTTCAGTACACAAAATAATAAAAAAGGTGAAATCTATTTTCCAGATGTTTTTTGTTTTTATACCTTCTTGTGCCACTGTTTTAATTTTAACTCTGCCCAGCCACACAGTGGCACGCGTGCCACAGGTTGGTCATCACTGTTTATTACGTAAAAAATTCAGTGAAGTAGGAAATTTATTCAACCTTTCATTTAGATTAAGCTTGATTTACGAATAGCTTTTGTACTTCGTCTAAAAATAAAGTCTTTGCTAAGCATATTCTTATCATAAAAAAGAAAGAAACCATCTGTTATATGGGTGGACATTATGGGGATTAAAGGTTGCAATAATACCATCCAGACTAAGATAAAAATATTGGAAACACTAGACCTTTACAAATCAATCTGAGAACACTAAAAAGGATTAAAAGAGTGTCTATTTTTATTAGAAGGATAAACCTATTTTTAGATTATAGTCAACGAGACAGCAAATACTGATTATGCTTTAACTCCACACGTCTGTGCGTGAAACGATATGTAAACTGATGCTTAGGGAGTTTAACAGAAGTGTAGTTCAAATCGGGGAATTTTGAGAAAGTTTACAATAAGAAATATTCTAAATAGTGAAATACAACTCTTCCTTTTGTAAAATTCTGATATCCCTTGCAATGTAGAAGAGTTTCATTCTTGAGTGAATTGTTTCTTAAGTATAGTACACCTATAACCATTTTATTTAAGTTATATCATTGTATAGAAAAGAAAGACATCGTATTTTACAAGTATACTTGTCTTATAAAAACCAATTTTGTCGTTTCATTCTGTAGATTTTACTCTTAAATTTTAAGTAACTTATTTTTATTTTTTATTACAGTCATGATTATTATATTGACTATCACAAATTTCAAAGTTTTGTGACCTGGAAACCTCCTTTAACTTTTGGAACATAATGACACGCTATTTCTGCATAAAATTTACTAAATCCTGTAAATATACTAATCATTAATTTAAATTTAGTACTTATTGTTAATTTTTAAATCTAGTGAGGGATTTTTAACAAAACTTTAGAATTTCAGATAAAATCTAAGAGGTCCAATTATATGCTTTGACTTTGTAGTAAGATTTTAGTAGGTATCCTATTTTTTAATAAAGTTTTAAAATTTTATTGAGTCAACAATTCATGCTAGTGTTTTTAAACTTTTAACCGTTGAAAGAACTCTTGAGTTTTTATATCCTTTTTATTACAACAATAACAACTAATAATTACAAAAACACAAAATGCTATTTTCAGTGAAAATTTACGAATTCAGCTACGGAGTTAACGTTAAAAAATCAGTTCAATTTACTATAAAAATTAAAAATAACCGGTAATTAAGACATCACATTTACTATGAACAATTATAACAGGCAAAAACAAAAACTCGAAATTTTTGAAAACGAAATCTTTAATTTTGTATTTTGGTAGGTCAGTTGGAGTGACAAAGTCAAAAGAAAAATAATTGTTTACGTATCCCTTCCCTTAATAACAAAAAAAAGCTTTTTAAGCGTTTTGCAAAAAAATCAATTTACTATGTGTTAACAAGACGCTTCACGTTTGCTCTTGAAACTCAAGAAAATTATTACTATACATATACCTACCTTATCACCTTAATAATATAACTGAAAATTAAATTTGCAATTGCAAATGAGTATTATAAATCAAGCGGCATTCTCCCAATCAAACAAAAATCAGGTCACTTCTTTCGGTTTTGTTAACATTGTGGATAGATAATAAAAATACTTGCTTATGTCAGGGTTTTTATATCATTCACTATAACTCAGGGTCGGCTTTTAAGAAAGTCTAGAAAGAACGATGTTTTATTCTTTAAAAATATTTATGATTTTTTTCTTTCTGTGTTTATCTATTTTGTTTATTCTAGGAAACGATACTGTTATCGATAACGTCACCCAAGTCAAGGATTCAGGGAATAGACGCATCTAAGTAATACCGTTCACAAAGAGTCTTCAATAAGAAATATCATTTTTCTAAAGAACATTTTATAATTATTTTTGTTATTCTTGATTATTTGATACCTTTAAAATATAAAGGAGAAAAATTCTTTGTGTTTGTACTTGCCGTAAAGTTTTTTTATCAGGCAAGATTTCCTTGGATTCCCTTGTTTAATATACAGTTATTTATTTGCAAACTCTTTAACAAATTTAAATTTTAAAATTTTTTTACATACGCATTAGCTATTGGAAAAATTTATTTTTTCCTATCGATTTTTTGGTTCATTGATTATGACAAAAGGTTATTTGGCTTGATTTATTGATAATATGACATTAGATTATTAAGCTCTTTTGTAATTCAGAATTATTACTCCTGCCGTTTTTTGACTATTCATAGCATTAGTTTTTCGATATTTCTAAGGCCTAATGTTTGATAAGTAACATTTGTTTGCGAAATGTTCTAGAGTTTTAATATCCCGTCCAACAAGAGCAGTTTTTGAAGTTACTTTTCTAATTTTTGTACTTGACATTTTAGTCCAAAAATAGGGTATCCCGCTCATTATTTATGTTTTTTCGTGGCTGCTCCTCTCTATTTTATAACTTTAATTAATTATCCTCATTCAAAGTATAAAATACAAATAATATTGGAACTGTAATGCTGCTTTATGTGCACATTGAAGTATGATAATTATTTTCATGTAGGTAGAAAACCAAATGTTATACCTCCTAGTAATCCAGCATTTATATGAAGCATAATAACGATTGTTATTTAAATGAAGTAGATTTTATGAACACCTGTCACTAGAAATAACATTATCTCATACTTGCTTGCTTAAAATATTAAAAAAATGAGTTGTTTGATGGTTTTTGTAGTTAGGTATAACAAATATGTTTATTATTGAAAAGTTGGCGTAAGTTTTATTGATTACCAACAAACATAAATTTATTTTTTATAGACAATTTTTTGCAATCATCATTAACATAAAGGTAGTTTTTTATATTTTAAAACACAAACCTCTCTCATCTCCTTCAGGAACTTCGCTTATTTCAATGATATCAAAGGGAGAAACGTGACAAAAGATAGCGAACCGTTCGAGCCTTTATGACAATAAAATTTATCTAGCAATAAAAGCTCGATGAAATTCAAGGACGTTTCTAGGTGAAGTGCTTTTCATTTCTTAGGTAAAGTACGGAAATACAACTTACTTCCTTGGAATCAACTTAAAAACAGATTTGTTTGAAAAATATTATGTAACCGATAAAACCTGTCCAGTATAAAGTATCAACTACTTAAACACTACTATAACCTACTTAAATAGACACTAAGATTTGGTGGGAGATGAAAACAAGCGAAAAAGATTTTTTTTAAAGACAGGGGGAACGGTAATGATTCATGATAATTCAGACATCCAAGTACATGTAATAAAAGTAGATCGGTTTGCAAGTCATATCAAAATGACAAGTAATTCTCAATAGAAAACGGAGGTACTCTTTAGTTCCTCAAACGACGCTTCTTACTTCTTTCGTATTAGAAAGAAAATTCTTTTTATGAAGCAATTACAGGGGATCCTTCATTGTTTGCTTAGAAAATAAAACTTTAAAGTGAAAGTAAGAGTGTACAGAGCCCAAATGTTATCCTCTCTCTGTCAATCTAAAAATTATAAGTTACAACTTACTGATTTTAATTTCCATAGACAACTAAACAAAGATTACCAAATCTTACTTAATTAAAAATACAAGATTTTGTCGGCTAATATTCAGGGTTGGCAAAAACCCGGGTCTTTTCAAATAAAACCCTGAAAAAACCCATATAAAACTGGGTTTTTTCGGAAAAAAGTGTTTTTTTTTCAAAATTAAGGGGTTTTCTCCCATATAGAAAGTGGGTTTTTTTCAAATTTTAGGGAGTTCTTTCTATGTTAAATGTGTTCTATCAAAATAATGGCAGTTTTCCATAGTTAAGTGGGTTTTTTCCAGGGTTGGCAAAACCCTGGGTTTTTTTGAAAAAACCCAAGTGTGGGTTGGGTTTTTTCAATAAAATCCTTATAAAACTGTTTTTTTTTCAAAATTAAGTGGTTTTCTCTGATAAAGTAAGTGTTTTTTTTTTTAAATTTTAGTGAGTTCTTTCTATGTTAAATGTATTCTGTCAAAATAATGTCAGTTTTTCCACAGTTAATTGGGTTTTTCAAAGTTTTTATACTTTGAAAAAACCCACTAAAATTAAAAAAATATCCTTAACTTTGAAAAAAAACCCATTCAATATTGAAAGAAATCTATTCAACTTTGAAAAAACCCGCTGAAATTTAAAAAAATATTCTTCTTTATATCTAGCATTATTTTTAACATCTTTTATTTAACCCTACAATGCATGATTTTTTAAATTCACTTGAAAATCATTTATTTGACTTCTATTATGGTGTGAATTAGTAAAAAAATACTAAAAAAATTAATTTAATTTTTTTCTTTTTATTGGCAAAAAACTTTGTCCTTGTGAAATTAATTTGTGTCTCTTGTGAAATTAATTGTGAAGTGAAATAACACCAAATGCTCTAAAAATATAAAAAAACAACTTATCTTTTCAAAACATTTTTTTTCAAGATGAAAATTTTCTTCATTTTAATTTATATGGTCCTTTTATTTTGGCGTTTTCTGTGTCTTGACTTTCGTCTCACTAGCTACTCATAAATGTCTCAAAATAGTACCCCTGATGTGATCTACTGGCAGTCTAAAGTGCTAATACAACGAAATGTTATATCTATTGTACTTATTTCATGGTGTTGCCGTTTGCAAATGAAAGTTCGAGTTGGAAATGGGGAAAAATGTCGTGTTGCCAAATGGCATCAGTATGCACTGTTGGGTTAACATCCTAAATTTTGAAAAAAAAAACCATTCAATTGAAAAAACCCACTGAATAATGAAAGAACCTATTTAACTTTAAAAAAAAACTCCCTGAAATTGTAAAAACACCATTTAATTTTTGAAACCTAGTTTAAATTTTGAAAAAACTCATCAAAATTTTAAAAATATCCTAAACTTTGAAAAAAAAACACATTAAATTTTGAAAGAACTGCCAAAATCTTGATTTTTCTTGAAAAAACCCAAAAATGGGTCCAAAATGTGTGTTTTTTCATATGTTTTTTTTTTAAAACCCATTGGGTATCCAGCCAACCCTGGTTTTTTCAAAGTTGAAACTTTTTATACTTTGAAAAACTCACTGAAATTGTAAAAACACCCCTTATTTATTGAAACCTAGTTTAAATTTTGTAAAAACCCACTAAAATTTAAAAAATATCCTAAACTTTGAAAAAACCCATTCAATATTGAAAGAAATCTATTTAACTTTGAAAAACACTGAAATTTAAAAAACCCTCCTTAATTTTATTATATCTAGTTAGAACTTGAAACGTCCTAAATTCTGAAAAAACCCACTGAATAATGAAAGAATCCTATTAACCTTTTTAAACAAACTCCCTGAAATTGAAAAAACACCATTTAATTTTTGAAATCTAGTTGAAAAAACCCACTAAAATTTTAAAAATATCTTAAACTTTGAAAAACCCATTAAATTTTGAAAGAAATCTATTAAACTAATTAAATTAATTTTAACTACTTAACGAATTAATTTAATTATTAATTTTTTTTATCTAGTTTGAACTTTAAATGTCTTAAGTTTTGAAAAAACCCATTCATTAATGAAAAAAACCCAAACTTAAAAAACCAACTTAATTTTTTAAAATATCCTAAGCTTTGGAAAAACCCATTCCCAATATTGAAAGAAATCTATTTAACCTTGAAAAAAACCCCACTGAAATACAAAAAAAAATCCTCCTTAATTTTTTATTAAGTTTAAATTTTGTACTTTAAACTTCCTAAAATTTGAAAAACCCACTCAACCGCAGTTTTTGGTATGTTATTTCGTTATATGTTTTTCTTCAATATTAAAACTGCTAAAATCTTGATTTTTCTTTAAAAACCCAAAAATGGGTCCAAAATGTGGGTTTTTCACATGTTTTTTTTTGAAAAAAACCATTGGGTCCAATCCAGCCAACCCTGAACCTGGTTTAAATTTTGAAAAAAACCCACTAAAATTAAAAAATATCCTAAACTTTGAAAAAACCCATTCAATTTTGAAAGAAATCTATTTAACTTTGAAAAAACCCTCTAAAATCTAAGAAATCCTCCTTAATTTTTTATAACTAGGTAGAACTTCAAACATCTTAAATTTTGAAAAAAAAAACAAATTTAAAAAACCAACTTAAATTTTAAAAATATCCTAAGCTTTGAAAAAATCCATTCACAATATTGAAAGAAATCTATTTAACTGTGAAAAAAAACACTGAAATTTAAAAAAATCCTGAATTTTTTATTAAGTTAAAACTTTGAACTTCCTAAATTTTGAAAAACCCATTCAATAATAAAAAAACCCCTTAATGGCTTTTTAACCTGGTAAAAATTTTGAAAAAAACCCACTCAACTGCAGTTCTTGGTATGTTATTTCGTTAAATGTTTTTCTTCAATATTAAAACAGCCAAAATCTTGATTTTTTTGAAAAAACCCAAAAATGGGTCCAAAATGTAGGTTTTTCACATGGGTTTTTTTGGGTCCAATTCAGCCAACCATGCTAATATTTGATGTTGGATTATATCAAGAATATAATTTGGATAGTAAAATAGTCCTTAAGATAAACAGTTTTCTTATTTGAATTCAAATCCATGTATTTTTAGTTTGAACAAACTGAATCAAACTGACCTTTCATCGACAAAAGTATTAATTTATGAGGGTTGAATCATCAGACATTGTTATTGAATGAAATGAAATACACAAGAAAATTTTATTGCTCATTACGACATTAAATTGGAATAATGTCGAAAGAAAGATACTCCTTGTGAAATCCTTATTTTTAAAGGATCTTCTGTCGCAAAATTTTGAAAAAAAAGAGGAAATTAAAAATTCTTTGAATTTAGATTTGCGGCGGTTTCCATGAAGAGCATTATTTCAAAACTGAATTCAATTGTTTCGGTAATTAAAATTGATTATATAATAAATGCGTTTTTTTCTGCGATATGTTGGGTAATCTTAAAAATAAACTAGAAAATGCGTATTTTACATTCTTAATGAAGGTATTATTAGATTTCCTAGTAAAATAATTTTATTTATTATAAAATGAGAAATTTCACCAATTTATTTGATTTTTTTCAAAGTAGGGTGTAGTACGACGTAGGGATTTCTACTTTTAGAACAGTGATCAAAATAATAAGTTTTTTCATATATAATAGGTATTTTTATCCGATTAAAAATGCCTAACTAGGGCCAAATCGATGTATGTTTTGAGTTATCTATTTTATCAGTATGTATCAAAACTTAAAATTACTAAAATGAAATATTTTAGTTCGAATTTATTTATGATTATGTTAGATGTAGAAATGAAATTTTATACATAGAAAACATCTGTGTA
The DNA here is from genome assembly GCA_024610705.1 of Tetragnatha versicolor. Taxonomy (NCBI): domain Eukaryota; kingdom Metazoa; phylum Arthropoda; class Arachnida; order Araneae; family Tetragnathidae; genus Tetragnatha; species Tetragnatha versicolor. Next base: position 1,261,168 of record JANDEH010000043.1, read on the forward strand.
TTCGCGCCCCTAAATACTTTTAAAATAAAATATTCTGCTGCGTTAGAAACCCTTTACGAAATATTTCCCTGCTGAGTTACTTAAGGTATAGCCTTGGTTGTAAACGATAATACAAGCGGACTGTTATAGCTCATATTACAGGCCGATTTAATAAAATACTGGGTGGTCCTAAATTCGTGGTACAAACTGGGTAGGGTAGGTAGAGGGGATTTAGACAAGCATATTTTGAAAAACTAGAGGGGGCGCAGATGCACCGTTAAAGAGCTAGGACCTAATGTAGTGCGAGAGCGTTACAAAAGGACGTTTTTTCAAGGCCCGCTTTACGAAAAAAAACATGATGAAATGAAAAAATTTATTGCGTGAGGTACAGCAGTATCCGTACTACTTACACCATAAATTTGATAGAAATTGGACCACTTGCTAAACCATGGGGTGAGTTTTAAAACGCGCAGTATTAATCTTTTAGCCATAGAATGGAGTTCCTTTAATTGTATTTAGAAAAATGATGATCGGGGAAGGAATTTTCAATGATCATACATTGGTCATTAAAACTGTATGATCATTGAAAATTTCTTCCCCGATCATCTTTTTTCTAAATACCATTACACTAATTTAAAGGTAAAGAAACTCCATTCTTTGGCTAAAAGATTAATATTGCATGTTTTAAAACTCACTCTACGGTTTAGCAAGAGGTCCAATTTCTATCAAATTTATGATGTATGTAGTAAGGATACTGCTGTACCTCATGCAATAAATTTTTCCATTTCATTATGTTTTTTTTTTCGTTAAACGGGCCCTTGCAAAACGTCCTTTTGTAACACTCTCGCACTACATTAGGTCCTAGCTCTTTAACGGTGTAACTGCGACCCCCTTTCTATACCAATTCTTGTTCGTCTTGATATACTCTACCTACCCTATATAGGCTCTCTAACCCTACCCAGTTTGTACCACGAATTTAGGACCACCCTGTATAGAGCATCATTTCGATGCTTTTTACACTATGCTCGTTGCTTCCCTGCCACTTGTGTACAATCGCAGTAAAGCAACATTTACAAAGCATTGCATTATTGCAGTTAAGCGGACATTCAGAAAAACTAATGACAATTCTTGAATTGCGTTTTCTTACAGTAAACCTTGTTAACCAAGTACTTTTAAGCGATTATTTCAAGGATTTTTCTTCTTTAAAAAATGTTGTAAAACTGCCTTAACAAAGTTTATTTTCATTCAATTGCTGTAATTCGTTCTTGTGATTTGCGATAAAAGTAAGACATTTAACTAAAATAATATTTCTTTTGCTTTTTTACTTAAAAAATTAGTTTTTTTAAGGAAATACTTTCCCACAATTAGTGAAATAAATTTATTATTTTCACATTACCTTTACTTTCTTCTCTATGTTAATTAATTATTAAATATTTTTTAGTAATTAGTGTAATAATTAAGATAAAGTAATACTTAGTTCGATTCAAAGTTCTCATCCCTATAATTTTTATAAAGTATCCATCAGACAAATTTCAGTGAAAAAACGGTTTCAGTGTTTCATAAGTTTATCGGCAGCTCCATATTGAAAACGGGGGTTTGGGGGTTCTCCACCAGAAAATTTTTAGAAATTTGATTTTAAATTGATTTTTTAGCTCATTTAGATCATTAGCTCATTCACCGAGGAGCACCGCTCCTTGTGCCAGATATTTTTTTTCGTAAAAAAACAGTTGGAAAACTGACGTCAAACAGTGGCGCATCCAGGGTTTGGTTTTGGGGGGCTAAAGAATTTTCCTTACGAACATTATATCAAAAAGGTTCAAAATAATTGTGCTCGAATTACCTAAAGATTCCCCGAATTACCGAAGATACCCGAATTACCTTAAGAAGATTGGGGGACCTTCCCCAGAAAATTTTTGGAAATTCAAGTAGGTTTACAACTCGTTTTGGTATATTTAATCCGAATTTTGAACATATATTCTCATGAATTTATTTTGTAGTTTTGCATTTTAACGAACTCGTTATAAAAAAAGTTGTATAAAAAAGTTACAAGGACCAAGGGGGTCTGGGGGTGCTCCCCCAAATTTTTTTTGGAAATACGCTACTTGTGTGAGGTTTTCTCGGGCCCTGGACCCGTCCATGCTCTGAACCTGATTTAGATGCGCTAAATGCTGAACCCGAATGAATTTCCCTCCTGAAAATTCTATACATTTTTATTTTAGATGGAAGTCTCTTTTTATAGCTAACATTTACAAGAGCCTGTTTTTGTATTGCAATTTTCCCATGCCACAAACCCTTTAATTAATACGTCTTTTATGGGAGAACCGAGGGTTCCCCTGGAAAATTTTATAGTATTTTAACATGTAAAAAAGTGTTTTTAGGCACTTTTAAGGGATATAGAAGCCCTCTTTTGAGTAGCCGCTGGAATATTTGACACCTAAAATAGGGTCGAAAAATTTTGGGCCAGGCCCATGGGGGGGGTCCGAACACGGGACCCCCCTTGGTTACGTCCCTGGTAGCTAGCTGCCTTTTAAATTGAAGGACTGCGTTTATCTCCAATTAATTCTAACTATATGACCTTCAGATGGCAGCACCAAAATTTGTCAAAGGAATCGAATCATTAAGAAATGGAGTGAGAACATCACATCCCCACCCCTTCAGGATTCGAAAAATATATGAATGAGTTTAAACACGGGCAGTGTTATCAGGGGAAGACAGGGGTACAATTCTACTTATTATACTTAGTAAGTTCGTTGTTAATTATTCTTATTAGTACATTGTTTTAAAAACTTATTCATTAACTTCTAGGGAGCATCTTAAATTTACTGGTTTATATCCAATTTTTAAAATCAGAGGGAGGTGCCAGTTTTTAAATAAATATAAGTAGTTAACATTAGGAGGGGTGAAGGGGACCGAAGACACCCCACCCAAGCAGTGACGGATTAATGCAATTTTGTGGGGGGGGGCGGATAGATATACTATTCTATTTACAGTAAGACCTCCCTGGGAGATAAATTTTTTCAAATGATATATTTAAAACAGGCACTGTTAAGCTATTTAGAGACTTAAAACTGATAAAAAGGGTTTAAAGATACCAGTGTCGTGTTTAGAAATTTATTTCGGGAGGGGCTCCCCAATTATTTGTCAGCTTCCATGCATATTTAATATGTTTAATGTAGTATTTCGATACATTTTTAGGTAAAATTTTCGTCCGAAAGAACTTAAAATTAGAAAAGTATGGTACACTTATTAGCCCAAATTTTGACATACATTTCTAGGTAGAATTTTGATTTTTTGATGAATTTATCATATAAAATCTGTGAATAAAAAATAAAGGATTATGTGCAAATGGGTTGCGCTTGTGTGTCATCAGGGCCTGATTTAGAAAATTTTCTGCAGCCAGCTCCATAAGGTAAGCTCCTAAGGGCCTCCATATTGTTTGTTAATCATGAAAAAAAATTATTACACATCATAAGTGGTAGTTTCATATTAGTATGTTAACTTTTTTAAGAATGTCACCAAAATATGCCTTAAAATTGTTAGTTTAGATTTTTATTTTACATTTTTGAAGAAAAAGTATTGGAGTTGCATTCCAAAAATATGAAAAGTTATTTTTATTCTTAAATTTTTAGGTAATTTTAAGATTTTTGGGGCTAGGGCACCACTGGTCTAATGGTAATGTGACCAGGTTTTTCAATCTTAAAATTAAAAGCGGGACATATGACTGACAAGGGCAGGTCATAATTTTTTTTCAGATTTTCAATATCTCAATGAACTCTGGAAAAACTGGGGTTAAACTAAAAAACTGACCTGGTAAGGTAAAGGACGCTTTTAAGATCATTAAAAGGTATTACTATTTAAACTTCGTATTCAGTGCAAATATTTTAGGGTACTCCTACTACCTTTAGAAAATTTTGTAAATTTGACTCTTTAAAATGGTGTTTCGACTTACTTTAAGACAAGTGGGATGGACTGACATTTTGCTACGCAACAGAATTTTATAGGGGAACACTAATCATCCAAACTTTGAAAGAAGGCTGAACCTTAAAAGAGCTCCCCCAACGCATACACTTCTGGAATGATACTTGATTAAATCAATTGCTTTTAAAATTTGAAATAACGACAAATAATTGAGTAATTTAGCCTGCCAATAAAATTTTTTTAAAGATTAACGATATCTCAGAGAGTTGAAGATAAATTTTGTGTTTCTTTTTAAAGGGTGAATGAAGAAAATTTTTTCTAATTGGAGTTCTTAAAATACGGGGGGCGTATACAAAGTTATTTTATGCATCGTCTTAAATAGACCCCTCGTGGAGCTGAAACTAGTCTTATCTAAATTGTCACCTCATCCTCATTCAATAAAAATTTGCAATTAGAAGTATCTCTCGAAGGGAAACATTTTAGGACATAGCTTTAGCTCATATTGTTAGGGGACATCCATAAATTACGTGAGGTCGAAAAGGGGAGACGGGGAGGGGGTCTAGCAAAATCTCCCCAGAGGGAAACGTCAACTATACGTATAAAAAACTGTATACATAGAAAATATACGTATTTTCCCTTATTTTTTTAGCGCAGGTTTAAAAGAGCACAAGTTTTTTTTTGAAAAAATGCGCAGATTAGTCTAAACAACAAATCATTAGCCAGTTATTCATGATAATTATAAGTTGAGACCATGTTTTAGATTTCAACATGTATTTGTATCAAACCATATGATGCTGATAAAACAAATGTGGCTCGAACGTATCAAAGAAATTCATTTATACTAAAAAGTTATAGAGAAAATCTCATATGAGAATTACAGGGGGAGGTCCAGAAAAATCTTACTAGATCTCACCAAGGGGGATGGAGGGGGTCCGAAATGTTGAAAAAACACCTCACATAATTTATGACGTCCCCTTACACTATTTGAAACACCCTTTATATAATGAATTCTTCCAAATTGATTTCCAAGTCTTCTATAATATGTTTAAAAACCCTCAGTTTTTAATTACGTCTACCTTCCTCTTTTATCGAATTTAATAGAGAAGCAAAAGCCAAGCCGATTGGAACCGGATTTCCGTTTCGTAAACTGAAAAAGTATCAATGGGCGATGAAAAGCTAGCCAAAAGTCGCTTTTCTTCTTCTTCCAGATAGTCATTACTTCGTCCTTCAGGAAACATACGCGTAACAAATGGGAGTCAAACTTTCTGGCGGAGTCTGTGACGTCTTGATTGAAAACTGGTGCTCTTAAAGTAAACAGGAAGGAAAATCGAAGGAGTGGCACCTGAATTTAATGCTCCTGAAATTACAGAATGCTACAATCAGATTTCGAATTGCGGATTAAATATACGAACCCGGGATCTGATCATGAGTTGAATATGCGTAAATTAAAAATGAGTTATTTTAGGCTTTACTATTTTGTGATAGTTTGCTTTTGTTTTGAAAATTAAACATTGTACAGTGGTAGTAAAACTTAATGCTACCAGTCCCCCTCTTTATCCTGCATACAGGGGGCTTACCTTTGTTATTTTAAAACTTTTTTTTCATCAAAACTCACAAATTTCGGGAGAAATATTTCAGGGAAATTTATCGCCCCTCCAATCTCACTACTGCGTTATAGCTGTTAACAAAAATTGAAAAAGTAAAATTATTTTAACTATAAAGTACACAAATTTGTGATAAGGTTATGAAAATGTGGAGAAACGTTGAATATAATATGCATAAATTTTACCAGGGTCTCTATTACTTTTTATAAACTTCAATTTACTTGAAAGGAGTACCATTATCGCTGGTTAGAGGACAATAAGTTAAACTCACGAGAGCGGAGGGCAAGTACTAATCTAGCCGACTATAACGGAAAAAGTCCATTGATTAGTCATCCACTTTTTCCGTTATAGTCGGTTAACTCCAACAGATTTTCATTGGAGTTAGCTTCTTGTTGCTACAAACAACTCAATTTAACAAATTTGTAACTTATCATTTGAATTTTTGTTAAAAACAAAATTTAACCCAATACATTTAAGGATGATTAGGGGTGTATATGAAATTTTATTGATTTTGTGAAATTCCCTCTTTTTCCTGAATGCTTTTTTCTAGATTTTATTGATTATCATGGTACCTTTCTTTATGAGTTTTTGTATACCTAACATTTTTCAGGAGAAAGTGTAACAATTTCACATAATTTTTAAACCAACTGCTAATGGATAAAAAAAGTTTATTGTTTTTAAACTCTGATAAATCCAGGTAACAAAATCAAAATATACAAATTCATATATGCATCTCAATTTTAAATTTTTTTGTCATAAAACATCACCTTTTTTCAGTGTATACTTAAGAAATAATTTTCATTTCAACTCAATATCTTAGTTTATTTCATATTAAATGCATCAAATAATGTTTGTTGAACCTTAAAATATAGATTCATTATTCAAGTTTTATTAAAATATATGAAACTAAACAATACTCAAGTTTATGTGACCAGCACATAGCAACCCAAGACTAAAAAACAATATATACAAAATGGCACAGAAAACAAAAATGATTCCATTCCTTTTAAAGAGTAGACATGTAATAAATATTGGTGGTATAACTATGAAAGCTAATAAGAGATTTTATATAAAAATGTATAAAAGCTGCTTAGGGAACATTAATTAGCTAGATATGTACCATACTTAAAGTTAGTTAACCTTTAACCAAATGTACTATATGGGTAAATGCACAGGTAACACAGTTGGCCAATAAAAGAAAACTTTTAAGTACAAAAAGTAATGTGAAACAACTATTATCAACCATGACAAATAAATATATACTGTTGAAATATTTAATGTTTAGTAAACTATTACAAATTTTAAGACAAGAAATAAAATTAACAATAAAAAACTAAAAAACAACTGTTACAAAGTACATTTGAAAGCCATACTTGGTATATGGCACACAAAGTTAACGGGTACAAGTATTGCATTCATAACAGTACATACTTTCAACTCATAACAATAAAAATCACATAACATTGACTATCTTTAAAGTATAAAAATAATTATATACGAAAATTTTAAGCCAGTTTTATAACGTAAAAGAAATTCCACATGCTAACAAATAGACTAACAATGAATCAAAACTTAAACAATTTTGGCACATATGTTTTAAAAGCATTGTAAAATTTGATATAATTATCTCATTAAAATCTTAAACAAACTTAAAAATTAGAAAAAAAAATTGGAACTTAAGCATAAGAATGAAGGTCTTGAAATTTCTTAAAATTTAAATTACCAGTAGATTAAAAGTATAACCCTAAAAACCGATTTTTATAAAGTGTTACAGAAGTAAGATAAAATCTATAGAGGTATGAAAGAGGTACAATTACAACCAATAGATGAAAAGCATTTTTGAATGAGGGTACATGAAGAATGACAAAAACACTCAGACATAAGGTCATATCACAAAGTCAGTTAGATTTAAGGATTACAGAATTTAAAGCTATAGAGGACATCCAAAAGCCAAGTGAACACGAATATAAGCACAATATTGTATATCTTTCAACCTTTATGGGTTTATTCATAAATTCCAGAAATTTTGCATCAAATGTAAGGGTACACATTTTTTTACACAATGATCATTCAATATATATATTGCAAATTTCATACATAATATATTGCATTATTTTCATTACAAATAGCAAAATGAAAGTTTTCTATTCCACAGTTCTATTCTATTTACAGTAAACAGTGTACAAAGAAAATTATGCAAAGCATTCTGGTCTAGAAAATGATAAATGACGTTATAAATCACTTATTTGTAATGATCTTTGCATTTGAACATTTGGTGGTTTTCCAAGCAATTCTAATCTATTAAGATGACAATCACGGCACAAAAGATGACCATCCAGTGGATAACATCTTTTATCTGGTTCATCAGTTAACTGCAAACCGCAATCCTAAGAAAAAATATAATGTTAATTTTACACATTACTTCCAATTTTCACATGTAACCTAAAAAACATCATAAAATATAATTTGAAGAAAAATCCAGAGAGAGAAGAAAGGTCTTTAAAGTAGGGCCTACTAGCCACTAAAATGTGGCTGTTATAGTAGCTGATTGGATTCACTGTGCCAGACAGCTCTCTTTTGAGTTAGTTCAATATCAATAAAAAGTTAAGAGGATACAAGTTAATGCAATGTAAAAAAGTTGTAAAATTTGAATATTTTTCTATCGAGTCATAGTTAAAGTTATTAGCAGAAAGCATAACAAACAAAAGCTTATTGAAAACTAATCAGTTCTCAAAGACCAATTATAAACAGAGAGTGAAAGGAAAAAAGTATATACCCATGTACAGGAAGCATCACAAACAACAATCAGAAGGTCCCATAAACTTAGAAATTTAAGTTATCTTTAATAAAAAGTTTAAATTATTTCTCCCTGGGGGCAATGGTTGTTAGCCATCCAAAATCTTTTTATTGAGGGTGTTTATAAGTATGCAAAAGTAATTAAGGGGACTCAGTACCAAAAAAAATTAATTCTTTATTTTTGAGTTTTTTATTAGTTTTTGGTGCCAAATTATCGGTTACCATCATGTAATGTAATATTAAACACAAAAAGTTTAAAAATTATTTATTATTTTTAATATTTAAAAAACAACAAAAATTTCACTAAATTTCGAAACGCTACTCCTCCTTCATTTTTCCCTTTTCTTACTAGCTTTTTTCATTTTTATGTTAAATATGTTCTGTAGTTCATATAATTGATTTAATGTGGGGGATTTTGGATAATCATAGTAGTTTTTGAGAAAAAAAACTTTTCGGTGATTCCCATTTAAAAACGTGAAAATTTTAAGATTTTTACCCTATTTTGCATGATAAAAAAAATTCTGGACCAAAATCATTAAATTTTGGAACATTAAGTTGATGAAATTACAGTATTGAATATAAATACCAAGTTTCATAACATTTGGTTCAGTAGAAAAAAAGCCTTAGGGTTTTAAGTGCTAAAAAAGTAGTTTGAGAAATATTTATTTAAAAAAATATGTGTTAACTATGCTAAATAAACATTGGAAATTTGTTATGCTTAGAATTTGCGCATCAATATGAAATTTGCTGAATCAATTTATGAGTATAAACATGGATTTGAGAGCAAAATCCTTAACTTGATATTTTGACCGATTTGGTGGTACTGAGTCCCCTAAAAAAATATCCGGGTTTATATTTGGCTGGATAAGTTTTTTAGTATTCTCAAAATTCATAATATTCCACTCGTAAAATATGTAACAAAAATATAATGAACAAAATCTTTATTACATTAGTCTATGGAGATCTAAACATGTTAAGTTTAAAAAAGGTCTTGTTCTATGTAATAGAATTTGATAGGCAGGATGCAGAGCAAAATAAGAAGAAACTTCTTTCTTTGCCTGTTTAATCCTTACAGTCAGTAGAAAAGTACTTAATCAGAAATAATGATTAATGTCTATTTCCATATATAAGCTAAGAATTTAATTACTATTATTCTAGAAAATCAAATATTTTGTATTCAAAATTATATAAGAAGTAAAATGAAAGGAGAATTCACCAAGTATTGCTGGTTATCGGATAATATGTGTAATCTCACAACTCTCAAGCGTCACCTCCAACCGTGGACCGGTTTCGTCCTTGTTAGGACTCATCAGCACTGTATAGGATGGTAGCGCAAGAGAGCGGAGGGCAAGTACTTGCGCTACTATCCTATACCGTGCTGATGAGTCCTAACAAGGGCGAAACCGGTCCACGGTTGGAGGTGACGCTTGAGAGTTGTGAGATTACACTTATATAAGAAGTAATTCTTTCTACATAGGGTATCTAAAAAGTTTAGTTGGTTTTTGCAATGGGAGCATGTTTGAGTCTAGTTTTTTAATAACTCATAATGAGTAAAGTTTATAAATTGAAATTACATCATTTAAAATATTTCTGACACTAAAGTGGGGAAGTTCTATTTATACTTGCTACATAAAACAATCTAGTAAAACTAGCAAATATTTTTTTGCTGACCGACTGAGTGTTAAATACCATTATCGATGTATAAGCTAAGGAATCTTGTTTGTGGTTGGAAAATTCAATTTATAAATAGAAGCACATACACATACAGTATGCTATAGAATTAAATTTTTTTGAAGATTTGAATTTTAATTAATAATTTGATTAGCTCATAAATTTTCATAAAGTATACAAAGTAATGAAATAGAAGTCACTAAAATTAATAACTAATGATGTGAGAGAGGAATTATAATCCTATGAAAAATTGGTGCAATGCCAACTTTTTAGTAACCCTAACAAAATGTATGCAAAATTGAGTTATGAGAATATTTTTAAATAGGACCATTTAGAAAGTTCTTTGTTTTTTTGCAATGGGTGCATTGCAAATGGGTGCATGTTTGAATTTAGGTTTTTTAATAACTAACTCATAAGTAGAGTTTTAAACCAAGTATATTTCCAATTATATATATTTTTTGCACAGTGCTCTATTTTGGCTATTCAGGTGACTATTTTATCAAATTTCTTTACTTATGGTAAAACAGACTACAAGAAGCAAAGTTGTAATACTTTTTTAAACAGTAACTGATAAAAATTTTGGTGTGTATTAATTACTTGTATTTTAGATGCCCAGTTTCAAGGAGGATACATAAGTTAGGAAAAAATATTTTGGTCATAATATAACATTATACAATAGCATATAACATTCTTCTATACTCTGTATTGTGTTTCATAGTTAAGAAATTAGCAAAAAACAACAGGGAATTAAAAAGAGCTTCTGAAAGAAATATTGAAATTAAAAAAAGATTTAAAACCATAAAATATTGAAAATCTACCATATATTAAACACTTTTGGAGTTTATTATGGAAAGCCCTTCAATTTTTGAACAAACATACTAGCATAATAGGGTGAAATTTGCTTCTGTGAGTTTTGTTAAGCAATTATAAAATGTTATAATTTTATCAAATTTATTACAAGAAATGAGAAATGAAAAACTAAGATTAAAAAGAAAAACATGTTTCCCTGGTTGAAGAACATAAAAATAAATAAAACATACTAGTCCTTCTAAAAGTGTCAGAGGATTTTGAGCTGAATACCACGTAGCAATAAAAACATTAGTTAATAGGGAATTTTGAAGAATACAAAATTTTTTTATTTAATTTTTTCAAACTAGATATTAAACTATAGGTTTTGCTGAACTGTTTAACCAAGGTGCTTAACTATTAGAGTGTCATTGAAAACTTAAAAAGTCTGTTCACTATTGTTTTGAGACTAGAGTTTTCAATCTTAAGTTATCATTCCACCATGAAATAAAGAATTTTCAGTACACATTTTAACTTTTTTAGAGACAAAATACATACATAAATAAAAAATAAGTTTTTATCAGCAGCCTTTTAAAAGAATGTCACCAGAGCTGTCAAAACTACACATTACACTTAAATAAATATATTCACTTTAAAATATGCTTTTTAAAAATTTCTACTAATCACAAGTTCTTAAAATTAGATTCAAACATGCACCTTGGATATTGGGGGGCATCAACATATTATAATTAATAATATGTTTAGTTAATTTTTAAGGTACTTTAACTAGTCATGCGATGAACTTAATTCACCATAGAATTCTAAGTATTTTGGTAGAAAGATTAAAGTTCAGTATGGCGATTTTTGGGTCAAATTTAATAACTTTGAGTTGGTGTTAATAAAACAACACTTAAAATTAGCATTTAGTTAATATTTCATTAAATTACAATGCATAAAAATTATAAACTTAACTATTTTCCTAGAGTTATCTTTGCAAGCAATATCTTGTATTCATAACACTCTCTTCTCCAGTCATTCAGCCTTTTTACATTTTACAGATGCCATAAAACCGAATGCATTACATGGCACATTCTTTACCCTAGAGACTTCATTTCACAAAAACAAAAACTTCCCACAAACTATCAATTTCAAATGAATGATAACAACTATCATATCATTCAGCTTGAGTCACTTGTGTTGTTGTTGTTGTTACTAACTCCCCTTGGTCTAGTCGAAGCTAGACCAAGTCCAAGAGTTTGTAAATCCCTAAAAAATCATACACCAAAAGAGGAGTAGTCAGAAGGTCCCTCACAGTTAGTCCCATGCACTCTAAAAGATGTGCCGGGGAGGCCTGAGCTGATGCACATTTAGTGCAGATCTGAAAAGTCTTTTCACCGTTTAAAAATTTAAGGCTCCCAATATGTCCACTCCTAAGTCGGCTGAGTTTGACCTGGGTGGGCCTATCCCCTCTAAGGGCAAGGGCACTGCCTGGCGACTTTTCAGGATACCACGAGTGAAGCGGAGTATTTGCAAACATTTTCCGGTTGAATATCTTTATTTTTGAATAGTGAGTCACTTGTAGGTTATATTAAAGGAAAAGTAAAAGGAAGGGACCAGAAATAAAACATCAGCCTTAAAACTCAAATAATGAACTGAGTTCACCAGTCACAACCAGTAAAAGGTTAAATAAATATCAAAATATTTTTATTTGTTTCTTATTTTTATTCATTACTAGTTAGGATATTAAATTTCTGCATAATTTATGACTAAATGTTTTTTTGGGCTAAAAACTTAGGAGCTCCATGTTCAAGGGCAAGTTTAGACTCACATAGTTTAGTTTCACAGCAAGTAACAAATCACCCACCTTGAATATATCAACAATAGTTTAAAAACTACAGTGCTTTCACTAATGTAAAGTAATAGTTATACAAAAGAATTTGCCTTGGTTTAGTGCTGACAGTTCAAAAGCCCATTTAGCAGTTGTCATCATGATATATTTTCAAATAATCAACCATAGAACTTCCACGCCACAGGTCCGGGGTTCAAATCCCGGGCTGGGCAGGGTCCACTCAGCCTTTCATCCCTTCAGTGGGTCGATAAACTGAGGACCAAGCATGCTTGGGAACTAAACACTGGGGGTCTCGCGTTGTGCTGACCACCTAACCGGGACATTTGCCTAGCACCCCAGGGCCCCACGGTCACGAAAACGAAGATGGGCATCGTAGGCCTTGGCCCACTAGGGCTGTTGCGCCGATGGTTTAGTTTTTAGTTTAGTTTAGTTTTAATCAACCATAGAAAAGAACTACAAACTACTTGAAATAGGACAAGTTTCAACCTATAGTTTTATCTTTAACTACCTTCAATATTAATATTTGTATAATAGTATCTTCAAAAATGAGTTATTATAACTTTAAATTAATCATAATAGAAATATCTATGCTAAAACACTGTTGTTTGGGATTGACACTAATACACCAATATTGAATTGCAAATTAAAAAAAAAATCCACAGACCACCCTTTGGGAACCACTGTTCTAGGGTATTATTATAGTACAAAATTGAGGATTTTAAATATAATTTGCTTTTAAATAATGGATTAAAGATAATTAGTTGTTGTTATATATATACTTATCCCAATCTGGCTTGACAGAAACATCAAACCAGATCCATGAACCCATGGGTTATAAAGCCTCACAAGACAGGGGTGCACCCAGGATTTTTTTGCCAGGGGCCGTTTTTGGGAATTTTGTGAAAATAATTTTTCATTCTAAAATAAGGTCCTATTTCTGTAAATATATTATTTTTCTTAGTAAAATTACACTTAGCGAGTGCATATAGCTTGATTAAAGTTCGTTTTTGGGAAACATAATTTTGTGAAAGGGCTGTTTTTGAGGATTGGAATTTTGTGAAGGGGCCGTTTTTGAGGGTCGGAATTTTGTGAAGGGGCAGTTTTCGGCCCCAATTTCTTTCTAGATGCACCCCTGCAAGACTACCCCCCTCTGGCTTTGAATTATAATATCTACTCTTTCACATCTAATACATATAATTACACTTCTTAACAATAACTAAACTTGATTTAGAATTTGTGGTTCAGAAAAAATGACTTGAAGGAGACTTACTTCACAAATATAACAATCAATATGAAAATCCTTATCCATAGATACAACTCTAACAGTTTCATCAGTTCCCTAAAAGAAATACATGAATTTTATTTAGTTTTATATTTTAGACATTATTTAATACTGTGACATAACCATGGAGATTATTAAAACATTTTTACAGAACACATTCTTTTATTGAGAAAATATTTATGAATAATTATTTGAGTAATTTAATAATTGAGGTTAGGAGTAAATTGCTTACACTAGGATGAGCCGCTTTGTCTCTCATTTCATGAATATTAACTTAAATAAGATCAATTTTATCCTTTTGATTTGAAAGACTAAATTATAATTGAATATTAAGTAATTAAAAACTTAGTGTAAAAATGAAGGGGTGGTTTAATGCAAATTCAAATATTTATAAATGGTCCATACTGAATTTACCTCAACAGGAGTAATAGCTTTTCCACACATAGCACATTTAGGAGCATATATCCTAAAAATGAAAGAAAAATCAGAATACAAGTAGTAGTTTTTATGATTCCGTAAAAATAAAACAACCAATTTTTTAGTATTAGAAACTTATCAGTCAATCTAATAAATTCTTTAATCAGAAAAGCATTAGGGGAAGGTGGGGTAATAAGATTCAAATGGGGTAATAAGAAACATTCCAAAATTCTACAGGATTCTCCTTTAAGTTTATGAAGCTGATTTTTTTACAGAAAGTTCACATCATTAACAGCTTTCTTTGAAAAATAATGCACTTCCTAAGTAAAAGGGAAAGGGGGTTTTTAGCTTGTTTCTTATTACCCCCAAACGACTGTATCTTATTACCCCAAGAGGGGTAATAATTTTTTACTAATTATAACAATTAAAAATCAAATGAAGGTATTAATGTAATCTTCTAAGAGTATTTTATAACTCTAGTAATTTTCAAAAAATTTCATAAAAATCTTTTGATTTATGACCAGTTAAAAATTAGTCTAAAAAGTTACATGTTGAAAGTTTTGAACAACTCTATATTTTTATATTTAACATTTTGAAAATCATGAAAATATAATTAAAATATTGTTTCCCTTATTTCATTTTGTGAGACTAAAATTAATCTGACTGTTTTTTCCCCTAAAAATAAACTAAATTTTTTTAAATTGAGATTTTGTATCCTATTACTCACCGTTTTCAATAAAATGAAGTAAAAATAAAATTAACTGAATTTAAATTTTGAACTTGATAAATGAAATAAGAACAATAAAGTATTAAGATAATAAAGAGAAAAAAATCTATAAACATATTTTAATGGATAAAATGCCAGTGCTTCTTATTACCCCATATTTTCGTTTAAATGGGGTAATAAGAAACATGGCACTTTTAAGAATGATCCACAACCCTAAAATGAAGAACAAAAGGTGAATTATATAGCCCCTTTAACCTCTTTAAGAATTCACTAGTAAAATTCCATAAGAATTTAATATAAAAAACAAGATAAAATGAAATAGTTGGAAAAGCATGACTTTAGGTGGATGATTTTGCTGGCCGCATTATTACAGAGGGAATTTTTCTAGGAAATAATCATTATAAAACAATAAAATTTTTATGGGATATAAAGTATGTCTTGAAGATATTCTGTGATTTTTTTCAGATATTTACGCCAACACACAAAGCTGCAAATCAAATGTTTCTTATTCCCCCAGTTTCTTATTACCCCTCTCCCCTATATAAGGTATTTTGATTTTGTAAGTTAAAATAAGAAAATAAGGTGTTTCAGTTTAAAATATCTTGGAAATAAATTACAGTTTAATATTTTATACAATCATGAATATTCATAAAATTTTATGCAATGGAATATAATATGAAATTTCAGTATCTTCCAACAAAGAATAATTTTATATAAAAACATACACCCTGAAAATTTTTTTAAAATCACAGATAAGCCATCATAAAATTTTAATGCCCATGCATATTCAACTTACATATGGTAATCCTCCACACAATATATTTTATTGTCCATATCAACTGTAAATCTCACACCATCTAAACATTCATTACAAACACAGCACCTGAAGCACCCAGGATGGTATGATCTCCCCATAGCCTGTAATATCTGCAATGAAAATATATTAATAATACATTCTAATGTAATACGAATAGAATGTTCAATTACTGTTCCTTATGTCTTAATCCAATGCTTGAAAATAGTTTAAAAAGCTTATCTATCCCAGTAGAGTTCAGCAATATTATCTGCACTGTTAATTATCATACTAGAGAGAGATGTACTTAAAAAAGATTAACTAAAAAGATCACCACTTTTGATTTTTTGAAGGTTTGTGCACACAAAACTATAAGGAATTATAAATTTTACTATTCTGTTTATTATTACTTTTTACTCAGAGTAATTTTATAATTCTAAGAGAAAATGTGAAAAGATAAAAAATGTACATTTTCATTATTAAACAAAAATTTAATTATAAATTTTTTCTTAAAGTAAATAAAAAAGTTTTACTCACCATTTCCATTATTAAGTGACCACAGACAGCACATTTTTCAGCTGTTTGTTGAAAACCAGAATACTGTAAATAAAAACAAATTTTTATATATAAAAGTAAACAAGTAAAAAAATATCTTTCCTGATATAAACCTCTGGTTAAATGTTTAAAATAATTTCACTATTTAAAAATAATTACAAAATTCAAAACAAGAGATACTTTAAAAAAAAATCTTAATTGAAGGGTTTGGTGAATGGAAGGGGCTATGCTATATAAAGATCTTATATAACACAACCCCTTCACATCTCCCAAGCCCTTCAATTCTTGATCTTATATTGCTTTATGAATTAAAAATATCTAAGTTAAGGATTTAACATTTTGGCTCTCCAAGTATTAAACCTATATAAGAGGGAAATCCCTTTACTTACTAAGTAATCTTCTTCACAGTACACTTTTCCATGCACATTGTAAAATGCCTTTCCTCTTAAAGCTCGACCTAAAATTTCCAAGTAATTAATGAATGTGCATTTACATACAAACAAAAACTTTAGAAATATCCAGAAATAATGAATACTTCTTTTACTAACTATTAAAACCATAAAAATTGATTAATATACTTATTTCTCATTCAAACTTAATAACATTTAAATTTTATACCTTAATATTTGGAAATTTATTAAACTTGTAAGCCTAATAATGACCCATTAAACTAATATGTACCTCTTAAAAAACCCTTTGACACTTTCTTTTTTCTTGGGAAAATCTGTTTATTAAAACCCATTAAATATGAAAAGCAGAGAAATTTTACTGATAAAATTGCACAAATAAAAAGCTTAACTGTAGGTATTCTAATAGAAAAACATGCATTCATCATCATTGCCAAAATAATATAAATTTAGACTAACACAAAAATGTTTCCTTAAATGGCAATGGATGTATGAAGATGGGAAAATGTAATGAATGTTTAGAAGAAAGAGCTAATTATTTAAGCACAATTTGTGATCATGAGGCTATATTTAATATGGAATAAAATGCCCCCTTTTATCTTATATGACCTACCCAATAAAAAGTTCCCCTTACACAAAGTATTGGATAAGTGTTACAAAACAAGAATATATATATACATAGAAACTAATAATACTTTAAAAATTATGAGAGCAGGGTTCCCCCTCAACTTTAGAAATAAAATTATCTGACTTTTCCAGGTCAATTTTGAAGATTTTCATTAAAAAAACCTTAGCAATTCACAACATGTTTTGAATATTTCTTGAACTTATATTTTCAATAAATAGTTTATTTGTTTTACTTCCTAGAGCGGAAATTGAGACAGTAACATACCATTAAAATTTATCATTTTCCACAGGTATTCTAAGATTTTCAGTTTTTGGCAAAAATGAGCAATTTTCCCTGAACTTTTTTGTGAAATTCGATTTCCCTAAATTTTTTTCCAGGTATTCCCTGACCTGTGGGAATCCTGATAGAGGTATTTTAACATGACCACCAATAAAGATAATTATTTTTTGTTACCAAATACTACAGATAATTCTATCCTTGACATTGAATATTAATAACTAGTTCAACAAATTAGAAAAAAAAATATGATTATTACCACAAGAACAGCATATGAAACAATTTGTGTGATATAGGTTTCCCATGGCTTGGCATGCTTGACCAGCACCTGCAACCTTTTCTCTACATATATGGCAAATACCTATGAAAAATAATTATTTAATGTTTCTCCAGTATTTTAATATCAAATATTGACTTTCTGTCCTGAGTAATAAAAGAAGAAAAAAGAGCAAGGATCAAATTTAAACACTAGTTTTTGTTTAATAGTTCCAGGATGAAAAAATCATTGGAACTAATATTTAAGACTAAAAAATTTAATGAAAATTTGCTATGACAAAGTAATAAATTTAAAATTAAATATATTAAGTTATTCAATGTTCTACAAATAAAAGCTTGAAATGAAATAACATACAAAATGATGTTCCTTTAAGGCAGTGTTTCCCAACCTCTTTTGGTGCCCCCAAAGCCTTTCTAAATTTTCCACGCCCCCTTGTCTTTTTTTTTTTCGAAAAACCTTCTTGAAAAGTAAATAAAACCTGGTGGTCCATGCCTCATCTGGGGGCAATTTTGTTGAAATTTTTCAAATTGCCCCCCTAGAAAATCATATTGCCCAACTTTGGGAAAAACTGCTTTAGGGTAAATATAAATTGAATAAAACAATTTTTATGGATTAATTCCATAGTAAAAATTAAGAATAATTTAAATTACGAAAAAAGAAGTTTAAATTGTGAAGGAAAACCACATTTTACCATTATTTTGGAGCAAAAAACCTAAGGGATTATTAAATACTCAATGGGGTTGATTGGGAAAAAGCCCATTAAAATTTTTTCTGTAATTTTTGTAAACATTAAAAAAATATTTCTGTCCCAGGCATGCACATATTAAACTGACATACTAAAGAGAGCAAAAGATACACAAAGCTTTAACTTCATTTTCTGAAATAAAATCAGTAACAGCAAACATTTATTAACATTTATCTGAAATAATGTATTCAAGATATAAATTCTGAATATAATGTATTCAAGATTTATTCCATTGATATAAGTTTTATTAGATGTTTTTTAAACAGTAAAAAATGTTTTCTAATAAAAATAAATTATAATCTCATCAAACATTCCCCTCTTTTTTTAAATGAACTTAAAAATCATAACAATAATAAAAAATCCCATTAATCATTCGAGTTAAAGTAATAATAAATTAAGGATGCTGTTATTTTTTATTATGGAGCCGTCAGCAGATTGCTATCGATTTTAATAAAAAAAAATAAAAAAATGCAAATTTTAGCTTGGTAAAACGGACAAAAAAAAGCACGTTTTTAAAAACAATAACAATCTTGAAGTCACAACTTAGTTTACAAGAGACTTGTTTCAAATGCAGAACTAGATGAAACACTACTAAAAATCGCCACTTTTCACCAATAGGAAACTACTTAAATTGTTAACTTGAATAGAAAACTACTTACTTTCCATCCTCATTGTCATGAGTATACGGGTCGGTCCGATCAAAAGATCGGAACAAGTTCATCCAAACGCTAATAGTGACTAGGGACTGACTTTTGGATGATCTTCAAAAGGAAATTCATAAAAACGGCAGAGAGAACCTGTCGTTACCGGCAACGGAACACAGTAAATTTTTGGGATGACTAGCTCTACATTAAATTTTTAACAAGACGTGCTCGATGTAAAGTTTAAACATACGGAACGTTGCCCGTGAACTTAGCCAAATGCAAGGGAGTAGAGAACTATTTTTAGGGTTGAGCAAAGGATGAAGGGAGAAACCGCGGCTGCTCTATCCGAGGATATCATTGTGTCAAGCTTAGGAGCTTCAAATTTAAAAAAATGCCGTTTATATGAACAGGAGTTAACAGGAGAGAGGTGTCAGTAGACAATAAAGGAAGAAAAAGACCAAAAGAGGTCTTCAAGTCTATTATCTTTCTTGAGTATCAAGTTTCATCCCAAGAGAATCTATGCCTAGAATTAGTGAAGAAATCGGTAAGGTAAGAAACCATGATAAAACACGCGAAAATATTTTTTATTACATTCCATCATTGACCATAGAAACAAAGCAATAAACGGATAATAAGTTCACCTGCCAATTTTCTAAAACAATTATTATCCATGATACTTTCTGGCAAACGCCAACTATAAGGGTTTATAAACTGGCTAAATAAAATGTAAATAAATATTCAGAGATTGTGCTGGTATAAAGCCTGAAGCATACCGCAATGAGATAGACTATCACGAGGGGTGACGAAAAATCACGAACTTTTGTCTACAATTAGATGATAAATAGGTAAGGTAAGAAACCATGATAAAACCCACGAAAAGCATTTTAAATTACAAGCCCTTATTGGCCATAGAAACAAGGCAATAATCGGACACCATGGTCATCTTGAAAAAAAAAGCCATCCCTGATATATTTTCTGGCATACGCCAACAATACGGGTTCATAAACTGGTTCTACATTAACCAACTATAAATAATTTGCAACAAATTCAAACATTGTACTGGTAAAGCCTGAATTAAGCAAGCCGCAACGAGATAGACTATCACGACGGATGACGAAAAATCACGAATAACGAAGCTGAAGCAACATGGTGCTAGACAGCGGGATCCAATTATGTGGGGGTAAGGATCAAAGCCTTTGACGCAGCTAATAGCTGATTGGAAGAATCTATTTCTTTCAATAATGAATCATAATTGCGTGAGAAAATACCGTGCACTCATTGCGCATGGACTCTTTTTCCCAACGATAAAGAAATATTTTTAAGAGAAAAAAAAAACTAAACGAATCTGACGATAGCAGCGGTCCGAGGGGTTTTCAGGCAACCCAGCGTCAAAATCAGAATTAAGATATTACTATAAATGGCAAAAAACTGAGTGCTAAGTGCTAATCTAGCTTAAATATAGCATTGATTGTTGCAATGCTATATTTAAGCTAGATTAGCTCTTAAACTAGATCAGGGGTTCCCAAACTGTATGGCCCGTGGACCCCCTGCCGACATTTTTCGTACCCCGTGGACCCCCTGTCTAAGGGACCGTTCAAAAAGTAATATTATGTTTTTTATATAAATTTCTAAACCAAGCATAAGTTTTGTAATTTTTTTTCAAGTGTGTTTTCGTGCATTGATCAGCATTTGATTTCACACTTTTACATATTTAAAAAACATATTTTTTTAATTTTTGCCTCACACAGCAATTTTAATGAAATAAAAAAATCAAACATTTAAAAAGTTTGAAACTAAAAACAAATCATAACTTTTAGTATCACTACATTTCAAGGCACAAAAACTTTTAGCTTTAACAATAAAAATTTTGGTCGCAAACTTGTCACAGTTTATCAATTTACTCAGTTTATGAGTGAGTTATTCATTCACCCAATCATAAAATTTCAGAAATAATCACAATTAATACATGGCATATTAACAAACAATATTTAATTAAGTTCAAATATGAAAAAGAGTCAAATTATGCACTACGGAAATTGAGTTTTAATTTATGAAATCGAATTATGCTCGGCCGGTCGGGGACTCTTCTCCGCGATAAGAGAGAAATGATTCCATCGCCCCTGGCTAGCGTTGCGAGGACTCGGTGATAACCAACTTTTCATATTATACTAAAATTTGATTATAAAAAATACAAAATTTTTGAAACTTATCAAAGTTTTCCATTTTTATGAAATTTTTCCCGTGAACCTCTGAAAGTCGCTGTGGACCCCCAATTTTCATTTTCATGCCCGTGGACCCCCTGGAAGTTGTTGTGGACCACTGGGGGTCCATATGGACCACTTTGGGAACCGCTGAACTAGATTAACTTTTCATGTGTGAATGTAGTATGGGACTTAACCAGCAGGTGCTATTGAATGTTTTTCCTATAGGATCTTGGGAAAATGATTTCCCAAGGGTGATAGTATATAGGTTTTTAACTTATAAAATAAAATAAAAAAAATTGAGATATTTTCCCCACACCTTAACATACACTGTTAGAAATTCCTTAAGGAAAGCGGTCAAATAACCATATTTTTAATGGTTATTCTACTTTTTTCAGACAAAAAGGTCGAATAACCATTTAAAATAAGGTTCTCGAACCGTTAAATTGAAAAGCCAATAGTTAACGAACCATTCTCATCAAAAACGGTTAAGGAACCATTTTCGTGTTTCGTGGCGCCATCTTTTCTTAAAGAACCCAAGGTATATATAACATAGGCTTGATTATAATTACTCCGTACCACATAATATATAGTTCTTAAAATCCTAATCCAAACTCAAGAACACCTCTGCCCAGGCTGGCTGGGTAGGACCCAATTGGTTTTTCCAATAAAATACATGTGAAAAACCCTCATTATGGACCCAGTTTTAGGTTTTTTCAAGAAAAATCAAGATTTTGGCAGATTTGGTTTTAATATTGAAGAAAAACATTAAACGAAACAACATACCAAGAACTTCAGTTGAATGAGATTTTTTTCTTCAAAATTTAAACCAGATTTCAATAATTAAGGGAGTGTTTTTCAAATTTCAGTGGGTTTTTTTTCTTTATTGAATGGATTTTTTAAAAATTTAAGACGCTTCAAGTTCAAACTATATGGTTATAAAGAATTAAGGAGAATTTTGTAAATTTCAGTATTTTTTTTAAAAGTTAAAAAGATTTTAGGATATTTTTTTAAATTTTTATTGGGTTTTTTTTTTCAAATTTTAAACCTGGTTTCAATAAAATGAAATGGTGTTTTCTCAATTTCAGTGAGTACAATGTACGTACTTTAATTATTATATCTCTATTTCCGATGTCGTTCATGGAGTGAACCGCACAATCTTTTAATTTTCAAGGTGCTGACATCATTAGGGGGTCGTTACATAAATAATACAGTAAAAAAACTTGAATAATTTATCAGTGGAGAACTAATTCATCAATCCTTTAATGCGATACATACTTTTGTTTGTCTAAAGGCCTACTACAACATATTAAAATCTCAAATTATTGGAATTACTTTCGGGAAAAAATTTCACGGAAAACGAAATTTCTTTCAACCTTAATAAATCCCCCAATATGGAGAACATAAGCCTATAAGCATTCCTATAAACATTTTTAATGATCTTTCCAACGATGTAAAGCACTTGCATGTGAAGCGAAGAGTAAACAAACTTTGAACTGAGATCTGGGAAATATTCCAGAGTCATTCGCGTTATGGACAAGTAAGCTCCATCCAGCTATTTAAATCACAAATTACGTCATAATCACCATGTAATCCCGTAATTCTGGAAAAACATTCCCACAACGGTCCTTTACTCCTAAGTAAATTCAAAAAAAAAATTAGAATAATAATTATAGATTTATAAGCGAAAAGAGGACTTGTGTTTTTTTCGAGCGCAGTCGACTTTTTTTTCAAACTCTAATAACTACCATAATTATAGCGCGATTTGAACAAAAATTTAATATAATGCACATATTTAAGTATACTATAAGATTCCGTCATATATTGATCGATTTATTAATTTTAATATAGTGTCATTTGAATATTACGGAGAAACTTCGGACTACTGTAGAGTGCCTACTGCATGACGACCACCTTAATGCAATACACCGTTTTAAACCGCATAACGCCAGGTACAACATATTAAAATTTCATACACTGATCTCAAGCACAAATACTTTTATTCAAGTAATACGGAAACGTCTTTAACTAGTAATAAATCACGAAATATGTAAAAGAATATCTTAGAGATTCCAACTTTGATCCAAGATTTGTCACCTATCTCATACAAGTGATAAATTAAAATAAAAATAAAAACATTAATTTTTCAGAAAACTGACAAACTTTGAAAAAACCCACTTAGCTATCGAAAAACTGACATTATTTTGACAGAACACATTTAACATAGAAAGAACTTACTAAAATTTGAAGATCCTATTTATTATAAAGGAGAAAACCACTTAATTTTTAAAAAAACCCAGTTTTATATGTTTTTTTTCAGGGTTTTATTAAAAAACCCGAAAAAACTCCACCCACTTGGGTTTTTAAAAAAACCCAGGTTTTTGCCAACCCTGCCTATTCCCTATTAAAATTCTTAAAAGGAACATTTGCGTGAAATCCAAGTTATTCCTGCAGCAAAAGACCCAAGAATCAATGAATCAACTCTCATGCCCCCGCCAATCGAGCCAACGATGCACGAGCCACTGGCCTATGCCACTGGCACGAGCACGATGGATGTGTGATGCAGGGAGGAGAACGTTCTTTTGGCTGATCAGAATATCAATCAGCTAATTCTTTTGTATAATGGTATGTATTGTACTTTATTGAAATCAAATTTATAATGTATTTTTAACTTTGATACTCACGGAACTGTCTTCCCGTTGGTTTGGGCCTGTAGGCAGCTATAATACAGCCACACTTCGGCTGATGCTACCTACTGTAACTTTAACTTCAAGCCGGGGAATCCCCGCGGATTACCTGTTGGGGTTTTAGAGATACGCGCGACTGTTCATGTAAGTTTTTCTTGATTTTTTTTAGTAATTATAAAGTTTTTTTTGTTCCTAAACATTGTAACTAAATGTATTTTCAGTTCATATTATGAATTTTCATATTATGAAGCTTCAGTAATAGTCAATAGTTCAGCCTAAATAGCTAATTGAATTCTTCACATTTAAGTTATTTCATATTTCTCTGTTGAGTTGTTTGTGTATTATAATTACTTTTGTTAAGTTTTTTTTAAAAATAATATTGATTTAAATAATGATCATTAACCAAATACTTATATTAATTACGTAAGGATGATTTTGGCAATTTTTAACCCCCTACCCTCATGTAAGGGTACGTAAGATTTTCAAATCCCTCCCCCTATTCTTACGTAAGATTCCATTTCGCTTATCAAAATAATAAAATGTTCGAATAAAAAAAGTTGAAACCCAAAACTAATTAAGATTTCTCTCGTTTTGCTTTTGTTTTGTTTCGCCTTTTGACAACTGGAAGATGGATTAAACAGTTTTTTTTTATCTTAACTTGCTACAAAAGAGATACATACTGATATATCTATTTTAAAAAAATAAAAGCTTTGATAATAACAGTGATCTTCAGCCTTTTTAAGTTTTTCTGAGGTTATTCGATAGTAATTTGATTAGAATAATTGAAATTTGTTTACATTAACTGGAAAATCTTACAAAGAATGGGTTTGACCCCCAAGTAAGGGTATGTAGAGATTTTTCCAACCCCCCTCCCCCTCGGGACCCTTACATAATTAATGAATGGCCCCTTACAACTTTGTTTTTAATTACGTATTTGAAAATTTGCATTTTATAATTGGGTACATGAAGCAAATCCGGTTGGCGATTTTTTTTGTCACCAAGTGGGAAAACCGATAGCATCCGATCATTGAATTGTTATTCCCAAATTTGGCGTGAAAATCTGCAGGCTGGATTCGCTTCATTAACCTACAATTGTGTATCTAGGAGATAGGCGCGCCCGCTGAGGTTAAAGATACTATTAGATTTAAGTCGCACTTTAGTTGGTTCTTTATGTGCTTCGCAAAAATCATACTTATTGTAAGTAAGTAGTGTTTTAGTTTTTTGAGCCTGGGTAAACATGGCAGCGGCATGGGCGGATTTAAGGGGGTGCAACGCACCCCCAACTTTTTGAGAAAATTCCATTTTTATTGGGGAAAATAATGTTTTCAAAGTCATCAGGGGCAGCTTGCACCCCCAAGTTTCCCAGTACCCACCCCCAGGGTTCACCATCTAAATCCGCCCATGGGCAGCGGGGTTTTCAGCTGCTGCCGGCTGAAAACTGTCGCCAAAAGCAGACTTATTCTAAAGCTGTTCCTCATTTTGTCTGACTAAAAGCTTTTATAAACATTTTTTTAGACACATGATGACCTGAGCCCTTCTTCCTGACAATGTGATTCTTTTGGTGTAACAGGTAGAGTTTGTTTTTTACTTATTGATTTCAAACATAAATAATATCAATTATTAAAGTACAATATTACATGAATTTTCTTATAAGAATCAACCGATTCAAATCTGATATCATCAGCAAAAAAAATTCACGTCAACACGGCAGCCTCCTCCATGAAATGAACAATTGGACGAGAGTTGAGTTTTTGATGCTTGTGTCTTGTTTTAATTACTTGCCGATTTTATTCACCTTAATAAAGTTGTGTTTCTGGCTTTAATTTTTCTGCGTAATTCTTTTAAACAAAATTAACATTGTGTTTGGTGCGGAATGTCCGAAATATGCATCTTAAAACTCAAAGTTTGAAAGCAATTGCCTTAATTCTTTTTATGTTTAACATAAAAATTTCATTTAATTTTTTAATAACATATGTATACTGTATATGGTTGACAAAAACATCTAGACCAAGTCCATAAACCCGTGCGTTTTTAAATACTCCAAAGCAGCATAGCAGTAAGATCCAAGTACAATGGCTCTTTTCACAACCGATACAGAATAAAATATGGGCAGAAGCAGCTTGATTCACTTTGCATTTTGGACAAGGAGGATAAATTATTACATTAAAATTATTAAATTTGCCGACCATACTTCCATATTTTAAATAAAATTTGATGAAAACTCCAGATATTTTCTTTCTTTTTAGCATTGTTGCCATGTTAAGTACGGTAAGCCGATTGGTGTTGACATGGACGCTTATGTAGTAAGTCAAATTGAACATTTCACTTTATTATTCTCAGTTATATTAACCAATATATTGCACCACGTTCATTTGGTTGATTTACATTTTTGACTCATTTTCTAAAGCTGAATGAGGTATTTGCATGAGTGAGGTATATGCTTAATTTTATACTTTTTTGATACATTATGGTTTAAAACTCCAAAATTTCTGATTTTTAAATACAAATGTGTTTTAAATCATTTGAAGCGCATGAAAACCATTGTTTACTGTTTTCACGTGATCAGAAAACGGGCTTCAGTCTTTCAGTGGGTTATTTTTGAAAGTCTCCCACGAAGGGATATGGGGAGGCTAAATAAATATTACATTTCCATTTTATTGATTAAGAAGTTTTTTAGAAATTTGAAAAAAAATAATTAAGTTGAATCTCCCCAAGTTTGAAAGCAATTGCCTTAATTATTTTTATTTTTAACATAAAAATTTCATTCCATTTTTTAATAACATATTTATAACTTCAAAATTGTCTGCCTTTATATAGTTTATTTTCACTAACATGGATTTTGATTTATTTATTTGTAACTTCAGGGACATGAGCAAGTGATCAGGGACAGCAGTTGCCAGCTGGTTTGCTGCTTTCTACGTCTTCAATCACGGGTACCCTAAAGAATTTTCCTGTGCATTGGAATTTCCAGACCACAGAGGTTCTAATATTTTCTATCATCAAAATATCGTTCTATAACTTTCAATTTATTGGGTAGTTAATTAAATAAAAGAATTAAAGAATAATTAATTAAAGAATTGCTTAGAATTTCATGTGTTTAAAAATGCATTATGTTCAGTTTTATAAAATAAAAAATGTTCATTTTACTTTAAAGCAGTGGCTTTCAAATGTTTTAGCCCCTTTGGAGGATTTAATTTTAGTTTCTTTTCTAACTAATCATGTTATAATGCCTTGGTTTAACCTTTCCCAGAGATTGATAATGAAATTCTTGGTTACTGCATTCTTGAAAACATTTAGCTAGTTCAAACATTCCC
Organism: Tetragnatha versicolor; assembly: GCA_024610705.1. NCBI lineage: Eukaryota > Metazoa > Arthropoda > Arachnida > Araneae > Tetragnathidae > Tetragnatha > Tetragnatha versicolor. The sequence continues at coordinate 1,288,724 of JANDEH010000043.1, forward strand.
TACTATTCTTAACTTTTTTTTAGGTATTTGACTTTTCAAACCGAGGCCTTTCTTCCTGACGACTGGGTTTCCGAGCAGCTCTTGAGGACTTCAATTGCACCCCTGCCTGGAAATCTTATGTTTAGGCCACCCTGAGGTTGCTGAGAGAGTGATTCACCTCGTCGGGACTTGAATTTGTGACCGAGCTATGGTCGCACGTGCAGTCCCTCCAGCCACTACCACCGTGGCACCACTCCCTTCAAACATTCTGTCCATATACTCGCCAGAAAAGACAAGACCCTTGACTTAAAGGTGTCTGGGAAACCCACCACGGTGTCACAAGATCGCTGCAAGCCAGCGTTCCTGCTGTCTCCAGCAGCTTTTGCTATAAAGTGTTATAAAAAAGGGGAATCCCAACTCCAACGAGTGCTTCAGGCCCACCCTCGATGGTAACCTCCCCAGCCGCTGGAGACTACGCCTCCACTGTTCGGCATGTTAACTTCCCTGCCAGATACTGCTGACACTGGGAGGGAGTGTGCGGAAGCAGGAAGTGAAGTACACATTGTGCATTTTATTTACAAACAATACCAAGGGTTTAGTTGTAAAGCAGCATTTGCATCTGTTACACATCTGTTTTACATAATTTTAATTGTCCTGTATTTTTTTTCCTTGATGTGACCACTTCTGAGAAAAGTGGTGTTTAATAAAAATTGACTCCTGGACTGTGGAGTAAAATAATATTAACTATTTGTCCTGTGGTTTTATTATCCATATGAAAATGATTAATGTGTTTTATAAATTTTACTTTAAACTCATACTTTCTTTAACTTTAAAATTAAATATTCTTGTTTTCAGCAGTCTGTCTAGGTTTTTAAGAGGTACCTATTTTGTGAAAATTAATTGCTAATTTGGTAAAAAAATTTCTGAGAATTAGTGAACATTTAAGTCAAAATAACAAACTTCAAACTCAGCTTCATAGAGAATGTTTTTTTTTTCAAAATGTATTTTGTAAAGGTGTTCTGAATTTGTGAAAGTATCTATTTATAAAAAATTTTGAAGGTACCGAAAATGGTAGTAAAGTTTGCCTTGGACAGACCACTGGTTTCATAATGAAAGATTATTTTAGTTTAGCACTTTACATTTTTATTACATAAATTATGCAAACTTATTTTGATTATCTAACTTCATTATTTCAATATTAATATGAATTTTTTATTTATCAATTTCACAATTCTGTTTTTTTAGCTGTAATAGTTATAACTAAGTGTCTATATCCACGAAAGTTGACCAATGCTAAAGTATTAGCGAAATTTGTTAGAGTTGAGTTGTTACTTTCGAGGAGCTAGACGGTGTCATAGCGTTTAATAGCGATATTTGTTAGAGTTGAGTTGTTACTTTCGTGGAGCTAGACAGTGCTTAGTCAACTATTACTGAAATATTTAATTTTAAGGTTTCAAACAAAACTATGTATAAATGATTCCTTAACCGTATAATCATTGTTTATACGGTTAAGGAATCATGCTAGTTATAAATGATTCATTAACTGCAAAACCATTGTTTATACGGTTAAGGAACCTCGCTAGCTATGAAAGATTCCTTAACCGCAAAACCATTGTTTATACGGTTAAGGAACCTCGCTAGCTATGAACGATTCCTTAACCGCTAAACTATTGTTTTTACAGCATCTTAACCTAATCAGTTGGCCACGGTTCCAAATCCGCAATGAAACAAAATTTTCCAAACCGTAAACTAAACGGTGCATCAGACGGTTACAGTGCTGCCGTCGCATTAACCGTTTTCACATGGTGAAATTTCTAACAGTGTAGAAAAACTACTTTTGAGGGGCGCGGGGTCAAAAATTGGCCCAGAGACCTGGAAATTTGCTGTTAATAATGTTTGTAAGTAACATGAGGGGGCAGGGAACCAAGGAAATTCCCCAAAAAATTTTTTTGCAACGCCCTAATGGAATGAGTTCATTGCGTAAAGATCACGAGTTAGTGTCCAAAACAAAAAAATTAAAATTGTGTAAGGTATAAAAGAGCCTACTTCGAGCCCTAACAACCAAAATACTAGTGAACTCCCTCCTTTTTAACGTAGAACTCATGGTTGCTTGGAAAATTTTACAATTTCATTCTACGCTATAGTTCAAATCCTACCTTTTAATTTTCTAAAAATTTTTAGGTTCTTACGTATTATAGCTTAATAAAAAACGTTATCAAATCCCATTGACTTATTGATGTGCCGCTGAATTAGACGGCCACTGAACGGTCGACGGGATAATACGTAAGTACCAATTTTTATTTAACCTCTAATGCATGTATGTAATTATTGTAACAAAATTAGTTGGCGTTCAAAACCCACATCTACGAAAGTCTTGTTATCAACATGTAACGGGGCATAGAAAAATTAACTAAACAAAAGGTGTGGCGTGATTCGCGTTAGATACCGTTTATGAAAAGTGGGTCGCAATGTTCAATCAAACGTTTGTGAAAACTTTTCTCCAAATAGTGAGGGAATAAGAAATTTTTACGACCGAAAAAAATCATACGAGTTCTAGAGCTAAGGGAACTTAAGTTTTGATAAAACCTCTATTAACAGCCCTTTTAACACTTTTTGCTAGAATATCCTGATTTATCCATAAAAAACATCTTCTCCCTTCAAGCACCCCTGTCTATAAAGAACTAAAATATTTACGAAAATGTCTTGAATAAAATCCTTAAATTATGCTTCTGTTACGGATTGTTCCTCGAAGTTTAAAAAAAGAAAGCTAGCTAAGCGGTAGTCAAGTCAACATTATAGCGAAAAAAAGGCCGAACTTCGAACAAATTGTAATAAAAGATTTCACAACTGTTTTTACTCAGGAGAAAAGACCTGAATAATCAGGGCTTGATTTCTAAAAAAAGAGGTACCGGAACGGTAAAATTATTGGTATCAAAACTGAAAAAGCGTATACTTTTTTATACCAAAACTTAAGCATTTATTTTGAAATTTAAATTTATTAAATAAATTCAAATGTGGTGTACTAGATTAGGAAAGCGTGTTCTAACTTAATTATTTTTTTTTATTTTTTTTTTTATTTCTAATGGGCGGGTACTAGGACATTATCCTTTTACCACTGAAATGCCCTAAGAAGTACCTACTTAGCGTTACCCAGCGAGCACCTGTGGACCGAAGCCACGGAGGTGAGGTACTGTTGCCCGCGCCACACACACATTCACTAGCACAACCCCTTTTTACAGGGGGGCCACATTCATTCATCACACAAGGACAGAAATTAACATCCATGCCAAACGGGGATTCGAACCCCGGACGTACGGCTTCGCAGTCAGATATGCTAACCACTTGGCCAGCACGTCGGTCTAACTTAATTATTAATTGTATAAGACGATGAACTCTTTATACATCTTTTTTTACAGTGGGTTATACTTTTTTTTCCAAAAGAGTTCCTTTTGTAGGAGGGGAGACGGCTGATCATCAATGAAATGAACCACAAGTGCTGTATATTTTGCCAATTTAAAGAATATAATGCGTATTTTAAGTCCTTAAATGGTAGAATTTAAGAAAATTATGTCCTAATTTAAGTCCTTAAAAGGTAGAATTTAGTCGCGAATTTTCTGTGCAAATTTGCCCAGCGATCTGGCAAATCGGGTTCAAATAAAAAAGAATCAACACCAGGAGCGGATTGTGTCTGGAGACTATTTCTCCCCCTTCAGATGCATGGCAAAATTGTGGGGGTGGCGATAGATGGTGGCGGCATCTATCATCCGAGGCTTAAGTCGGACTCCTGCCTTTCATGGGCTTCACTTTCTCAGGAGCCGCACCTCCTTTGCCTTAAATCCTGTACGCTTCGCGGTGGAGCTTGGATATTCCAAGTGGCATAAGAAACAACAACACAACACAATCATGCTTTAAAAGAACGATTAAGTAAAAACCTTACAATTAAATCACAAATATTTTTATATGTAAATAAGATAAAAATGCAATTAAAATATTTTTTAAATATGCCTTTTTTATATTTTTTGGTAGGATTCTTACTGTTATGAACTTAATCTGAAAACAAATCTGATCAGTTGAGTTCTAAGTACAAAAAAGGGGTCTGGGGTTCTCCCCCCGAAAAATTTTGGAAATTTGACAATAAAAACAGGGTTTTAATTCATTTTAAGATTTTATTTTCGTACATAGAAAAGTATCCGTTGGCCTGATAAATGGGTCTATCGGGCAGTAGTTAGGAGACCCCTGAAATAGAATATAATTTTTTTTCCGAAAAAGGGGTTCCGGAACGGCGTTCCGGACCGTTCCGGCTGAAATCAAGCCCTGAATAATAATCATACAAAAAATCGGCTAAAAGTGGTCCACGTAAAATTTTTTAAAAACATTTTTAAGGATGTCAGAAACAGGGATGAAATTGAGAAAAAAGCAATAAGTCTGAAAACTGAAAGAATCGATAAGATCGTAAACCAAACCAAATAAAATAAGTATTTAGCTGCTTCAGAAATGAAAATTTATCATAGGAAAGAACCTCATAAACCAAAAACATTTACAAAAAGTGAAAAATGTGTAGTTCTTAGTTGAAAATTTCAGTTTAAAAGCTGATTTTTCCCATTAAAAGTCTGAAATATTTGTTGACAAATTTTAAAAATAGAGCTTAAACACAATAACGCATTTAGTTCGCAAACAAAGCCCTGAAATTTTAATTATTAAAATTAATCTAAATGATTAGTTTTAGGATCAAAATCCAACGGTTTTTATCTAAAAATGGCATATTGCAGAAAAAAATACTATTTTTGCAGTAAAAATAGAGTTGATAATTTTTAATTATTTAAAACCATGGCTACACTTTGAAAAAATTGCAATAAAAGCTTTTTTGACAGTTTTCACTTAAAAATGGCCTGCCTAGTAAATAACATGCTATAAATCAGTTAATTAAAAACAATTAATTATTAAATATAAGTTAATTTTCGATTGTGAGTAGAAAACAAGAGTTTTCTAAAAAAATAAGAAACATATCCCCTATGACCCCCCATAATTCCGTGCTGCTTAAACCAGTGGCGGATCCAGGGGGTGGCACTCTGGAAAGTGCCCCCCCCTTGGGGACCCAAAAAGGTTCTCAAAATGAGTAAAACCCCAACTTTTACAGGTCTAATTTCAAAATTTTTTCTGGGGGAGGACCCCCATACCCCCCATTAGTATCAAAATGGGGTATTCAGTGTTTATTTTTAGGAAATCCCCAAAATTTTGACATTTTGGGTCTAAAAGTAAAGGTAATAAAGTTGAAAAGTGCCCCCCTTAGACTCGAAACGTTTCTAAAAATGAGTTAAAACCCTACTTTTACACATCAAATTTAAATTTTTTCTGGGGGAGGACTCTCATTACCCCAATGGTACCACAAGGGGATCTTGTCTGGAAAAGTGCCCCCCCTTGGAGCCATGCTGGATCCGTGCCTGGCTTAAACTGTAACCAAGACAGCTCTCTTGCTATAAAATAACAATATCGAAGTACATATTTTTAAATAGCAGTACTACCTGATGACAGAGGTGTATATAAGGAGGCACCCCCTAAAATCTTGACTAAAAGTAGCAAAACGAGTTAAAACCCAATTTTTTTGGGTCAAATTTTCAATTTATAATAGTTTTTGACATTGATGCAAGCAAGAATACATCCAACTTGTTCACATAAAATAGTAATGTAAAATGTGACAGGCATCTTGCATTAGCTATTCTTGCAATAAATGTTTTGAGCATTCCTACTGTAATACTTTCAAAAGCACTAGTGAAATTTACTATTCCAATTTACAAGGACCTCTGATATAGCAACCCCTACACTGCAGATACCAGCAATTAATGCACTTACGATTGTTTTACCACTGAGTAAAAAATTTTTATATAAATAATGTCTTTTAATAAAAACGACCATAAATTGTCCCAGATGGAGTTGCTCTATCAAGGTTCTGCTGTAATGATAAGGGTCACCGTGAAGTCTTCCTAATTTCCTCTACATGAAAACCATGTTAGCTTTGCATGTCTTATTTTCTGCACCACCTCTAAGTGTTTTGAGTTGCAGATTAAGATTTTTAAAATCAACTCTTAAAAACTCAGTAGATAGGATCTTTTAAAGTAGTGTAGGGGGTATTTTAGAAATGAAGCATGATTTTCCTTCTCAACCTTTCAACAATATTATACTTTCTATTGGAAAAAAATTATAAGAGTACCTACTAATTACTTAAAGAGAAAAATCATTTGAATTTTTTTATATAACTATTAAATGATTGGTTTTTAAAGATGAACTTTTCTTATTACTATTCAAACTTTGAAAAAGTAACTACTTACCAAAGAAATCTGTCTCAGAAGGGTTGTTTTCCATTTCATCTTCGATTTCTTTCATTAATGCTTCTATCTTTTTTTCAGCCTCTGTTGGTCCTTTACTACGTGGGGGAGTGATATTATAAGGAAGAAAAGTTTTGGAATTCAGAGTATTTGGTTTAAAGTCATTGTATTGTTTGATGGGGACTGGATTTGATGAATCAGAATTTTGGGAGTAGGATTCTGGAATGTCTTCAGAGTTTTCTTCATCTGATTCTTCACTGTCATCTAAAGTCGAAAAAGAAACCTTTTTCTTTTCCTTATTTACTGAGGTGCAAGTAAGCTTTTCAGAAGGTTCAGAAGAAAAACTTGGTTTGGTAGGGTTGTCATCATTGCCTTGGTCAGTGTTAAATCCACTTACTGGAGTACTGTCAGAAACGTGAAACCCAATGAAGTGATTTGCACTAACTGCATGAGAAGTGACAGTTGAATGTGAAGAAGGTGCTACATCTTGATTTATTGGGGGTGATACCTTATCAACAGAGGGTGCTTTAGGTTTGCTAATGGTGTTTTGACTATTTTTCACCTCATGTAAATTTGCATAAATTGGACTGTTCACAACAGTGCACGATGCAGGCATTAGCGTAGATTGATAATCGTTTCTTTTTAAACTTGACTTCAAGGTGTTTTGAAAAGTTCCAGCAGCTTCTACATTTTGTGGATTATGCACTGCCTTAGACTGATTTTCTGTTACACGCATCTCTCTGATATTTTCATAGACAGGATTTAATTCATCTGCAGGATTATCTTCACAGACGCTATTACTAAATTTCTGATGTTGGATTGCCCCAGGGAATTGGGAAGGAATTGATTTCAAATTAGCATTACAAGATGTCTGTTTGGAAGGAGGAACTGACCCCCCAGATATATTTCCAGAACAGCATTGATTAGAAGAAATATTACATGGGTTTGAAATCTGGCTGGGATCCCAAGGAAAAGTTATATTGGAATGAATTAATTTATTAGATTCTCCACAGCAATAAGCAAAACTGTTACCTTGTGAAGAGTTGTCAGATTTTGGAATGATTCTGCCGTATGTAGAGTTTGAACTGGAATCCTCTTGTACTTCAGGAGTTGAAGTGTAGAGTTTGGAATTATATTGTGAGGGTAAATTACAGTAAATCTTCTGATCGTCAGGTTGTGAGTCAGATTTCTCTGCCATTCTTCTCTTCTAATGGCAAACAGGTGTTACCGTCAAAACATAAACTTAACCAGATTTATAGGGTAAACATGCATCAGCAATGATTTTTTGGTTGTTTCAAATTGAAAAGTTACTATGCAAATAAGAGCAAAAGCCAGAAATATTCATTCTCATCATTAGCTGCGGTGGCTATCCACTTCAATACAGAGAAAACAAACAGCTTCAATAAGAATATAAACAAACAAAATTCCTTCTCTTTAGGTCGTGGCGCCATCTGGCCATCTATTGACAAAGTAAAGTTTTATTATTAAATTGGAAAATGTTCTTTTATGCAGTTATCCGCGCCTAGGTGGCGCTAAAAGCGGTGAGTTTTGTGGCGGGCGGCAGCAATTGGGATCAAAAACGGAGAAACGAGGACGTTGACAACATTTTAAATAATTGAAGCTTCTTTTACCTCTGTTAAAGGATTTAATTTTTCAAAAATAGATATTTTGCTCAAACATTTTCAAACTACTATACTACGCATTGTTTTTTAATGCCGGACAGAAAAATTTTCAAACTTCTATTTTATTACAATTATTCAATTACATTGGGTGTCATATAAACTTTGTGGCGATAAGAGATTTGTGGTGTGATGTGTACAATTTAATTTTAAAAGATATTTTGAATGTATGGGCCGTTCAAATATTACTTAAGCACCTAAGGGGGGAGGGGGGTTTGATCTTTGCTTATTTTTGCTGACAATGGGGGAGGGGGGATATGAGTGATGCTTATGTAAGATGGTGCATTTTCGAAAATCTCTTGTTTCTTGCATAAATAATTTCAAAATTCAACCAAAATAAATTTAACAAAAATTGAATTAGGAAATCTGACGTAAGCAATTTTTCTGGAGTTGGCGGACCACCCTAACATTTTGAAATTGTAACCCTGAAAAGTAGTGTTTCGGACACCCAAAAAGGACAGCTCCTTGTACGAGTCACCTAATTTTCAAGGAAAAAAACAGTACTTACATAGGGATGTCAAAATTTAGGGGGGTCCGGCAGTTTCTCACGTAATTATGGTGGGGGGGGTTTGAGGTTTGCTTATATTTGCTGACAAGGTGGGAGGGGGGTTAAAAATGACCAAAAAAGTGCTTACGTAATATTTGAACGGCCCCTATCTGAGAGTGGTGCGGATTTGCAGCAGAGAGGGGAATGTGATTGGAAGTTCATCACCACATCACAGATCTTTGAAAAATCTAAAAGTATAATGAGTATTTTACTTCAAAATTAATTTTGAATAAATTATAAATAAGAGACATAATCATGAATTATATCTAAACTTGTTTTGGTAAATTAATGACAAAACTCTACATAATGAGAAAAAAAAGAAACAGGAAAATTTCTCAGGAGAGATTGGTCCCAATTTTGTTTGTTTGTTTGGAGACATACATTTTCAGGTCTGTGTGCTTGATCTCAAGGATCCGCTTATAAACCATCGTCAAGTAAGACAGACACAAATAGAATTTACTGACACACACAGAGAGAGAAAATACACCCAGGGCTAGGCCGGAATCGAACCGACGACGGTACAGCGCCAATTTTTTTTTCAAATATATGTTGCAGTTTTAAAAAACACGAATCTTCCATTACTTGAAAGAAAATTGTCTCCACAGATCTTTTTTTTTACTTAAAATATATTTAAAATTTTATTATAAGGTTCTACGACAGGTTGTCGTCTTCTTCTCCGGGTGAAAGTATCCCATTGGGTAAAATGAACACATTTACTAAAATTGATGAACTTTATTTTCAAAAATACATGCATCATAAAAATGACGTTTCTCGTATACAAAATACGAAATAAATTAGGGAAATATATTAATGAGGGGAATTATGCTCCCTCATTGCCCCTATTGTATCGAATCATGACTGTGTGTGTTGATAATGGCCAAAATAGAGATAAGAAAAAAGACTAAAGGTAGAAAACCAAGTATTTTTATGACTGATCCGATTCACCCCGCATCATAGTCGAAAAGGACTTCTTTTACTAAAAAATACTGTAAAAATCATGATTACAACTTATTTAAAATTTGATTGCAAAGAAATCTTTGCAAGTATTGGGAGCATACGGGAGGCACCGAAAATTAAGCTAAAGGAGTTTAGAACGGTTTAAAATCTTTTTTCAAAAGTGATCCGATTCACCCCGTTTTATGGTATTAAATAGGGGAGTTGTTAAATAGGAGACTTCTAAAAAAAGTATGGGTCACCAAGAGACTAAGATATCCGTGTGAGACAGCCATAAAGAGGTATATATAAAAATAGAAAATGGATCTAAAGGCATTTGGCAATGAGCAAATAGATGGCGAAGAGCAAAGAGATTATGATAGAGTACAAGGATGAGGATGGCCCAGGCTCAAGAGTAAAGTGATGCTGAAGAGAGATGTACTAGATCAGAGAGGGCTGTTGAAGTGATAGGGGTGATGAGAGTAAATGCGGATATTGAAGAGTAGAGACTAGAGAGAGAATGAGCACTTTCTTTTAGTGGAAAAAATACATTTTTCCAGTAAAAGAAATAGATCTAACTAATTCAAATATCGACATGAAAAGTTTAAAAAAATTAGTTACTTCAATATTTAAAAATAAAAATCGACTATATCTTTGCGCTTGTTTAGGATTGAATCACGTGAGATCTGCTTCGGCCTTATTTCAAAGTGAAAACCAACAATCGCTTTGAATTGTTTAAACAATTGAACCATTGTTTACAACCAATGTTTCGGATTAAATGACGTCACGTGCTGTTTTTGGTACCCTTTTTTAAAGTCAAACTTTGAAATTAAATTGAACGTTCGGATGAATATCCTTAAGGGAGGATTTAAAAGGAGGGGATGCCAATGAGGTCCACAGAATTTAAGTAATTAATTCTATTTATTTGTAAATATTATCCAGTTTTAAGTGCAAATGCTCTCCCTAGCTAGAACCAAAGAGCGATTTTTGTATAAAGGTTTGGGGATTAGGCTACTAAAACTATTATTACCTATTAAAGAGTGCTTATTAAAATAAAGTTCTTGAGATTATTGCATTAAAGTAGAGTTTATAGTTCTTTCTCATAAATCCGAGTGAGTAAAAGAGTCGGTTAACTCCTAAACAATGAATAATATGTGAGAAAATATTTTGTTTAGTTTTTTGATTGGTCATATGGCATTTGACCATTCATTGACGTTTTTATATGACGGTCCATTAAATTAAACATTTATTGAAATTTAAAAATTTATTTCATTATTTCTTATGATTTCAATAATTAGAATTTTCGGTTGCTAGAGTTAGGCCCGGTCCCGTCCAATTCAAATTATAACGTGACTCTACTGTGAAACCCTAGATTTTCGTAAAATACAGGGTGTATCTGAAATGGTGCAACAAACTTTCAGGGATGATAGTGCTCATCAAGACCAACAAGAATCGGTATAGAAAGGGGGGTCCCAGACCAAATCCCAGGGAGTTAAAAATGGAGCGACACCCCAAAAAATCATTGAAAAATTCAATTTGTAGAAGAACTACTATTGGTAAAAACTTAATTATGGTCTCAAAAATTGTGGTTTAATAGGATCTTTAAAATTACTTCAAAAGTCTTCACTTTAAAATTTGTTTTATTATGAAAAAAGTTAAAAAACACATAAAATGTGAAAAATCTGCCAAAACCTTATTTTGTATTTCGAAATCCTTTCTTTTGATTTGATAATCTGAAAGATCATAGTTGTAAACCCTTAAGTCCAAAGTTTCAAGTAAAAATCATCAATATTTAACGCTTGAGATCCTGTTAAAGTTCGTTTTTTGTGTGCGCAAAGTGGTTTCCTATAGCCGTTTCCAAAACGGCAGTTAGGGGACACAAAAAACGGACTTAAACCATGCTTTAGCAGGATCTCAAGCATTTAATATTGATGGTTTTTACGTGAAACTTTGAACTTAAGGGTTTTCGACTATGATCTTTCAGATTATTAAATCAAAGGAAAGGATTTCGAAATACAAAATAAGGTTTTGGCAGAGTTTTCACATTTTTTGTGTTTTTTAACTTTTTCATAATAAAACAAATTTTAAAGTGAAGACTTTTGAGGTAATTTTAAAGATCATATTAAACCTTAATTTTTGAGACCATAATTAAGTTTTTACCAATAGTAGTTCTTCTACAAATTGAATTTTTCAATCATTTTTTGGGGTGTCGCTCCATTTTTAACTCCCTGGGATTTGGTCTGGGACCCCCCTTTCTATACCGATTCTTGTTCGTCTTGATGAGTACTATCATCCCTGAAAGTTTGTTGCACCATTTCAGATACACCCTGTATATTTAACTGGTAAATGAGCTATCGCATTCTGTTCTGTGAAGAGTTATAAGTGATACACAGTAAGGATAACTTACACTTACACTATGCCAGTCGGTGTGTTACTAGAATTTTTCAGTAATCATATATATTTTTATTACGCAATAATTTGTAAATCTTGTATTTAATTCTTCCATTATTTGTAATTTCTTGCTATATTTATCGTTTACAAGCTTTTATTCGTTGCCGTTCTTGTATAAGAAAGTTATCTACTAGCACTTCGACTGTCCACTAGGGTGGGTCAAAAATATTTTTTTCACATTTTCTCAGGGGCACAGCGACAAAAGGGTGCCAAATGGTCTCAAACTAACATGTGTAAAATATTATTCAATTATAATAACTCTTTTTGCCTCCGGATTGGCCTCAAAGTTTCAATTAATACAGAAATTTCATGTAAAAATGAACGAACTAAAATCAAGCTTTTACCTCGATTGCACAAATATACGTCACGAATATAAATGTGCCCAATGGTATAAAAATCATGATTGAAGACTATAAAAAATTATAAATGAAACCAGAGTTGAAATACTTGAGTTGTAATACAACCTATTTTGAAATATCTCAATGGCAATCAAAAATTTCTTGCTGGAATCACTAAAATGTGCGAAACCTTTATAATCGGTTGAGTAGGATGGTAAAAATATTAAATTTTTAATAAAAATGGATATGTTAGAAGGTGGGTACCTTTTTTGGGTTATAGGTTTCAACCCCAAGGAAAACATTTGGATAATAAATTAAAAGTTGGGATTTCCTTGAAATTTCTTGGCATATTAGGAATAGTCCATCCCATGTGTCCCCATATGATTCCCTAATGTCCAAAAATAAATTAAAACCACATTTTAGGAGTCAAATTTTGAAATATTTTCTTAAGAAGAGCGGTAGATCCCAGTTTTCAGCTTAAAGCTCAGTATTATCCCCTAAGTTTTTAAATAAGTTACATTACTTTTCAAAACTTACTTGTAATTATCCTTAACAGTTAAATTTGCGATATTTTAACTTTTATGAACGCATAAGGGAATGCTAAGAAGATATTTGGAGTCAATCCTCAAATAAGTATAATTTCATGGGCCTGGGTTTCAGTCTATTGCTATAGCAAAAAATTAGGTAAATCATGACTGAGCGAATCATAACTGATATTACCTATGAACGAACTATCCATTCGACAATTGTTTCAACATATTTTTGCGATCATATTTGGATCCCAAGACAAGCCAGTGAAATAACCGTCCGCTGAATTTCAAAAGCGCGGTATATTTATGAAAAATACAACTGTTTCTATTTTGAAAAATTAGAAATACCGTTTTATACTGACCAAACTTGAGGGAGAATGTATATGAATTACCAATATTTAAAATTTGTACCACTGACAATCCACTGTTTGTTGGCAAAAAAGAGATTCATATTCTACGGCTCTTGTTAATATGATAACACATTATATTGCCACTTTGGCAGTTGTTTTTGTATTAATAATGCATGAAGGTGACTAATGTGATTAAAATTGCTTTTAAATACCCTTATTTGTGAACTTTAAAGAGTTATCGACAAAAAAATATAATTTATAAAATTTTAAAAAAGTATGAAAAACTACGTATTTTTGTTCTATTTGAGGCCAATCCGGAGGCAAAAAGAATTATTAAAATGGAATAATATTTTACACATGTTAGTTTGAGACCATTTGGCACCCTTTTCTTGCTGTGCCCGATAGAATTGGTAAAATTTTTTTTTCGCCATAGGAAAATGACCCACCCTACTGTCCACTGCTTTTTATGAAGAAAGGTCACAGTTCATTATTTCAAACTAACAAAGCTTTTAATGTTCTTACGATGGTTAATTAACAAGACACAATTTATCACAGAACTTTATTTTTAAAATCAAAGACCACTATAAATTGACATGCATATAAGTTTGTTCCTCAAAATATTTTTTAAATAAAACATGATGGGTTGTACTTATAAAAATATTATACAAAAACTATATCATCGGCAATTTTTATCCAAAATGGCTTTGATCAATATATTGATAATTTTATTACACTTTCCATTCTTCCTATTACAATCTCATAGAGAAATTACTTTCATAATAAATTTTATAAACCAGTTTGAAAACTCACAAATATGCCGTAATAAAGACATTAAAAAACTCACAGGCCTATTGTAAATGGAATGAGAGGTTTCTTTGATTCATAGTACAGAATACTGGTATCTCTACAAATAGCTGTATGACAAAACACAAAACACTAACTTTCAAGTAGAAGATAACAGTAAATAAAAAAAGATTAATAAGGAATAGAATGTGTTTTAGTCAGTCACTAAAAATTAAAAGAAGATCCACTATGATTTAAAAATATTAATCACTTAACGTTTCACACATAATAAGTTACGTGACGTCGTGACATGCACAAAAATATTCACTTTCACACACGCGCGAGTTTAGAATTTGTAATTGTTTTCCTAAAATTCTACTTAAATCTTCCAATTGAAATACAATTGATTTAGAAAAGTAAAATAATTATGATTAGTAGGGTCAGGTAGGGAGATGCGTGTGATTCACACTGCTTTTGCCTTCAGGCTTTTTTACTGAAATAAACTTTATACAATAGGGAAAACAACGATTTTTCAAATTTATTTTATTTCGATAGATCTTCTTTAAAATTATTAAATTTTTTTCGAAATATGATCATTAGTTAATTTAAAAAAAAATTTAAAACTACAATGCGCAGAAGGGTTCGGGGTTTGACGCATGGCGTCATTTCTTTTTTCGGTACGGCACACTAGTACGAAAGCGTATTCGGCAATGGTTAAATCCTTTCCTTTGAAAGTATTGAATGGTTGAAGATTCGGGCGAAAGTAGAAGTGACTTACGTAGGCCACAACTCCAATTCTAACGAGCGTAATTTTTAAAAATTGATTAAAAAAACTAATGATAAAAATCTAAAAATTTGAAGAAATGCGTTTAATAACCCCATTAATCCAATAGTCGTAATCTTGAATTTCCACAAGTGTTGTCCCTATTCCGAAGTTATGTTTTCATGAATCTCCGAATTTTTATAAAGTTCAAATTTAACAAAACCGACCAAAATTATAAATTAATTTTTTAAATAGAAATGTAATCACAATTTAAACAATGAAAAATGGAATTTCTGCCACGTTTAGGCTTATAGTAGGCTTGAAATAACTGAAATTAAGTTGAGACTTGTGAATAAAATTTTTGTACTCTTAGGATAGAGGTAAAATTTGTTGCTCCATGATGATATAATATTATTACTGATTTTACAGTGATAAATATTTATTAATTCATAAATTTGATGGCTATGAAAGATTTTTAACAAAGGATATTCACTTAAGGAAGAAGATAAAAACGATTAAAAAGCGATTAAAAATATAAAAAAAGGACAAAAAGATTTTTATTTTGTTATAAAATTTTTATTTTACTTGGTTTTTAGGTTGTTGGAAGTTTAAGAATAAATTGCTAAGTCTAACGATTACCCATTGTACCCCGCGACACACAAATGCTTCTTAAATGGTAAATAATCAAAAGAAATTTTCCGTTTTTGGGGATAACTTTTTATTAAAACTTATTTTACATAAAACGCAAAATGGTTTACTAATGTTTAGCAGTAGCGCAGAAAAACGCAGAAGTTTTTCACAAGTTTTTTAAAAAAGCTTATAAAATTTCTTTTTGAAAAAACGTGCATTTCACCCTAATTAAAATTCAAAAATTAATATATCAACGATACAAACATAGAACTCTGGATACCACAAGATGTTCCACAGTGAAGAAATTTTTATATTTTACTAATTTGTGCTTTTTTAGGAAACACACTTAATAAAATCTATTTATTTTCTCCCATCATCTGACCCTATAATGAAGTTTTAATAATATAATAAAAAAGTTGAAGATTTTACATAGATAACCACATCATTACCATAATAAAAATTTTATGTATAATTTTTTAGATACTTTTAATTGCAATTTGATACCTTACCTAATGGTTTTTTGGACATGACAAAGCATACAATTTTCAACAAACGGAATGATATAAATATAATTTCTTCATTCCGCAATACTGCAAAACTTTTTTTGAGAATTATAAAATAATTCATTTAATGGAAAATATAATAAATACATCCTCAAATATTGTAAAGCATAAAACTTAAAACAATACACATGCAACACACTTACATCACCCACAAATCAATCACCTAGTAAAGTAGAACTTCTTATAAAAACGTGATGTGTCACTTTTTCTAAGAGTTCGCTTTGGCGAGTCCATGATGTCGCCAGTTCTGGATTCTATTATTTCCAATGAGTATTTGAGATTTGTTTTGTTTAAAAAAACCATAGAGGATTAAAAAGATCGGTTCTAAAACACAGCCCCATTAACAATTTCGCCTAAGTTAATTCTTTCAAAAGGTGAGACAGCTGTGTGGTTGGTAATACTGTATAGAACTATCATTTCGCGCGAGCGGAGGTTGTATTTTCTTAATAGAGAACCAGCAATCTGAAGATTATTTTATAATTATATTTGTGGTTATGTAATTAGTTTTATAATTTAAGTGGATAGATTGTGTTGGGGAATCAATACTGATGTATCCTATTGTTAAAATTTGTTTATTATTTCGATACTCTTTTACTCCCTTGATATCAAAAGTATTACTACTGACGGACAGTCACTTAGATAAAACAATCCACATCATCCAATTTATCTAATGTTGGGAGCCTTAGTGAAATAAAATGATAGCCCTTTCAAAATTTTTGCCTAGCATTCATTAAAGCTTCATTACAGCTTATATACATATTTACTTTTATTTGTATAGGAACATACAAGTACAGCCATTTCTAAATGAAGTTTTTCACTTTTAAACATACGACAATCACACTGGTGTATGTAGAAGATATTTATAAAATAAAAATACATAAAAAATAGTAATAAATAAGGTACATTGAAAAAATCCAAAAATCCAAGGACGTTTAACTAAACATTGCTTTCTCAGAAGCTTCACTGTGTTTGCAATTTAAAAACAATTTTTTAGGAGATATAAAATTTCTAACACCAAACTGCCGAATCAGGGGATAATATTGGTATAATTTCTTTTCGGCCGAAAATGGTTTTAGTCTATTATACAACTAATACAATAAACTTTGGGGTTCCTCTTTTAAAACGTATTTTCTTTAAAATATTCAAAAAATTACTTTTTTGTAACCACATGTGTGTGTGTGAGAAGATCCTTTACTCATTTAAAACCTTCACGTATCTTGTAACTTTAAAATTCCCACAGATATGAGGAATGGGCTCATCTTTAATAGATACGCTACTACATTGAAATTTTTTGTTTTCAGTTTTATGATTCGTTCACAGTATGTATACTTATAATAAACTCTTTTGCTGTTGAAAGCGGACAAGAAACCTTTTATCTTTTTTTGAATTGGAATCCGGTTTTAACTCATTTTTTGTAGTGTTGTTTAATTATAAAGATCACAGGATTGTTTTACCATCAAATGATTGTACGTGGATAAGATATATAGTGCGAGAAAATTGAATAAAAATTTCGTTTTAAAAAAAGTGAAAACAAGTTTCTCAGTCTATTTCTCAGATTTGCAAGCAAATATATCTTGTCTCTCATGAAGTACAGAGATTTATTGCTATTGGATGTATTTAAAGCAACTGGTACAGTCTATGTCACCACCGCTAATTCTCTATTTAAAGTTATATTTTCGTTTACCTTGCCATTTACTCCTTTTACAGGCATTCAAATATTTTGAAAGGAAATACTGATAATTTCTTCCCGAATCCTCATGGAAAGTTATTTTCCCACACAAAGTACCCACTCAGTACACTATACTACAAACATTTTACATACTCATAGGATCTAAATTATTTTTATGGAAGACTAAGTTTGGGATTTTTTTCTGACACGTTCGTTTAACAGTGTTTTGCTTTTTACGCACTGATATATTTTGCTTAGTATAGTTAATAAATTGGAAACAAGGTAAACTCTAAATTTTGTGCTGAAGGTAAACACCAAGAAAATACCCAAGTTTTATTCAATCCATTAAGGTATAGCGTCCAACTTATTGGTTTATCTTTTGATTATCGTGAGCACATGAATTAAAGTTTTGACCTTGTTTCTGGGAGCCAGTTCCAATAAGCATTTATTTGGCAGAGGTTTGTTTATAATAAACTAATTTCTAAAATCCTCTACAAGGGTTTGATAGGAACTCTTAGCATCAGCTGTAATAGGTTTCCAAAATAGATATTTATTTATCATTCTCTCAGCACCAAATTCAATGTGTACCGAAATCATTATCTCCAGTGGAGTGTTAATTTCAGAATTGTAAGCTCCCTGAACAGAACACTTTGTAAAAACGTATCAATGAATGGATATGCAAGAGGAATGATGAATGCATAAGGTTGTAACAGAACGTCACACCAAAAAGTTATATACACCGGTACCCTTTCAACACTACCGTTTCGGAATCACAACTTGGTGTCTTTGAATCCACCGTCATTTTCTAAATCTATGACCACATCGGGACATTCGATGCTTAAGGTGGCCGATGTGGAACTGGACGAGGCTCCAGATTGAATACTGCTTAAGGAAAAGTCATCCGGAGACCTTCTGGATGGTGAAGAGTTGCGAAAAAACCTCTGGCGGTCCCGCTGGGAAGCTCTTCGACTTTGTTGAGCTTCAGTCATCACTTCTTGAATAATGTCCTCCTGCACTGTTCCAAGCTCTTCGACTGTGCTTTGATCTTCTGGATGGTTTTGTTGTTGAGACTCGAAGCATTCGTCGTCTTCTTCTTCGATAGACTGGCTAAGGAGACCGAAGTCTGGAGTACCCGGCGGCCGGTTACCCAGACTTTCTAGAAAAGTGGGTGTTGGAGATAAGTATCCTGGGTAGTATTCTCTGTTGTTGACCCACGTTGGGAACTGTTCTTGTGGCCTCGCGGCGATGGTGCTTTCGTCGTCTCTTTTCCAAGGAAGAACAGTCTCGGTTAGTGTACGAGTTGTTTCCTGTTGCTCTGGTTCTGAAAAAGTAAAAAAAAACATACCTGAAGATGGAAAAATCAACGCATTTTTAAATCTTTGAAATTTATAGGTACATTCGGTATTTCCCCCAAAAAAGGATTTTAAAAACTTGATTCATTAACTTCCTACGAAATAAACCCTTTTCCGTTCCAGCCTTTCCCTCTAGAATAATTTTGAGGTTCAGAATAATTGAATTGAATTTTTGTCCAAAGTTTCTGTGAATTACCAATAGCTCCTTAATAACAAATTGGACATGAGACCCCCGAAAACATTTGGAAATTCGACCCGTAAAACAAGGTTAAACTCATTTTTGTTTTTCTTGAAAATTATTTCATATTAATTTCCAAAATATTAAATTCTTGTTCAACCAGTGTTGCAGTTTTAAAAGAATATTTGAGAGACTCTAAATTAAATTAGGGAGCGTTTAACGGGGGAGAGTCTCCATTCTCTACCCCTTATCAGTGGCGGCTCGTGAGTTTATTAACAGGGTGTTCACACCCTTTGTAATATGAATTAAAATTTACACAAGCGCAAGAAAGAGAAGGGATGTTGGACGCATACATAAAGAAAACTTGTGTTCGAACAAATTTATTTATTTCAGGGGAGTTATTTTAAGTTTCCAAAATTTTTCACTGCATGCATTTTTATTTTTTTTAAATATGCGTTTAATGGAAATAAGCAAAACTTATGTTAAAGAAGGCCTTTAATTTTTATAATATACCCCTAGCCAATAACATAATACCTCAAAAACAACTTTTATGCATGATGTCCACTCGTCTAACCTTTTTTGAAGCAAACAAATTTTTGACACTTTCCTTAAAATCATGCATAATACCTAATCATAATTTTTTTTAACTAGGAGCATGACAAGAGCACTGGGTCTGTCTACTCATAGTGCTTGTTATACAGGGTGTCCCACGAGAAGTGGCCCACCCCTTTAACTTTTGAACCCCTACAGATATAGTCATGAAAGTGGGGTCTAGGTATAGTAAAGTGACCATGCTCCATCCGATGAGTTAAGTTTCAACGCCCTCTAGCGGAAACTTTAGGAGTTATAATTTTTATTTTGAAAACTATGTGAGGTATGTGAAAAAAGTCAATGACTAAGTTGTAGAGCAGCATCGATTCAGTAGGAAAAGACACCTTAAGCAGAAAAATATCTTGAATAAAACCCCTTAAACGCACGCTCAATTAGCTTGAATTTACGTAGATTTTACGTTTTAAAACGCTCCTCACGAGGCAAAAATGAGAAATTTTCAATTTAATGAATTAATAATACTTTTAGTCATTGACTTAAGTCATAAAAATAAAAATTTCTCATTTTCGCCTTGTGAGGAGCGTTTTAAGAAGTAAAATTACGTAATTTCAACCTAATTGAGCGTGCGTTTAAGGGGTTTTATTCAAGATATTTTTCTACTTAAGGTGTGTTTTCCTACTAAATTAATGCTGCTCTACAACTTAGTCATTGACTTTTTTCACATACCTCACATAGTTTTCAAAATAAAAATTATAACTCCTAAAGTTTCCGCTAGAGGGCGTTGAAACTTATCTCATCGGATGGAGCATGGTCCCTTTACTATACCTAGACCCCACTTTCATGACTATATCTGTAGGGGTTCAAAAGTTAAAGGGGTGGGTCACTTCTCGTGGGACACCCTGTATATGCTTAATCGAACAATTGATTGTTAAAAATACAGGTGATGTGTAATTTTCAAGATCTGTAATTTTACTCCAACTTCACTTTAAAAAAATAACCAATAACAAAGTAATTAATTATTACAAATTAGCTGACGTGAAAAGTTTAATGATACTTTCAAAAGGTATATCTCGTTTTCCAATCCGGGAAAAAAAATCCAGACCACAAAAAAGCAAGCTCAACCTCAAAACCGTAAGCCTCCCCCACTAAAAATAATCTGAAGATTTTCTTCAGAAAAAGCCACTTTCTACAGAAATTCTACAAAAATTGTAAGATATTTTGCAGATTTTGCCTTGTCTTTAAACTATCTTCAGAATTTTTGAAGACAACTAACAGACATTTCGCAGACATAGCATTAACTTTAAATTGTCTTCAGAATTTTTGCAGACAATTTACAGATGTTTTAAAGACAAGATATATCTTCAGAAATTTTTAAGACGGTTATTCAGACATTTTTCAGATTGAACAGAATCTTCAAATTGTCTTCAAAATATATTAAACTTTACAAAATTTTATTATTTTACGTACAGAATGAATAAAACTGATATCGAATGCCTTGTAATCGATTTCAAAAGAAACTAAATCTTAAAAGAATCGATTCCTAGAACTCGATCAAAGTTTTAATATTGTACGGTTAATTTAAAATTTTAATTATTTTAAGATTGTATTTGTGATGTTATTATTTCATAGCGAGAAAACTACTTTCTCATTTAAATCTGACTTCATATGAGAGAATTAGGTAATCAAATCTTCGGGAACCGAATCGACATCAGAGATCAAACGAATCGAATCTAACCTAGAGAATCGATTGCAGAATCGAATCGATAGAACAATGTTTACGTTTTGTTTTCAACTAGTTGCGTGCCTGAATGAATGCTGATTTGAATTATGAATTTTCCTGATAATTATGGGGCTACCTAACAATATAGTATGATTTAATTTACCAAATGTCCTTTATTTATATTGTGGTTGAAAATTTTATTTGTTCAAAGATGCAAGACTACTGCAAAGTGCAAACGCAAGCATATGTTAGAACAGGGGTTTCCAACTTCTAAGTACTCGCGGGCCGCAATCGAAAACACAAGTCAAGTGGCGGGCCGCAAAATAATCTGGCTCCTTTTTAACGATGATATTTTTTTGGGGTGAGAGTCTTCAATATGAAACTTTTCCAGCAAAAGAGGGACGAAGGTTGTTTAAATATATGTATGCACTACTGTATTTTCCAAAATTCCAGAGGATATATGAATTTTTTTACTCTTATACAACTAGGAATACTGAATATATTTAATATTCTGAATATTATACTTAAATGAAAAGGTCTTCCTCAAGGAAATGTTTGTAAATTTGCCTTAGAAGTTTGTTTAACCTAATTCTTTGATACTCCATTTTCTCCCTCCTCATGATAAAGGTTATATAAAAGCCTTCATACCCCCTTGCTACGCTCAGGGGGAATTTCAGATTTTACAAATCACCTATCGAAACTTCAAACTTTTAATTCTTGCACCATAGAAAACAATCGAAGCAACCCATAATCAAAGAGGTAAATGGGGGGGGTCGGGGGACCACCCCCGAAAAAATATTGAATTTTAGTGTTCTAAAAAGTGTTTTGAAGCTACTTTTGGAGGGTGTGGCGAACTTAGTCACCAGTATAATAGTCAAATAATTCAAATGGGGTATAAATACCGACTGAAGTGATTATAACTCTGAAGTATACTTTTGAGTCGTATGACCTTCGAATCGGTATCGCCCCGTGGCTCGCACTTGCCACAAGGGTTTTCAGAGAGCTTCGCGGGCCGCACAAAATGACCCGGCGGGCCGCCAGTTGGAAACCCCTGTGTTAGAAGGTTGCATGTGGGAAGTAGGCTTAGGCCTTAGGCTTAAGATTTAGTAGTCTTAAGATTTTCTTCAGAAAAAAATCTGCAGACTATCTGCAGTTATTTGGGCCCTTCTTTCTGAAGAAATTCTTTAGAAACCATAATCTAAAGATTTTCTGAAGAACGTTATCTTAAGATTTTCTTCAGAATGAAGGGGGCCAAATAACTGCAGATGGTCTGCAGATTTTTTTTTGAAGAAAAACTGCAGAATTTTTTTAGTGGGGTCGGCACACAAAATCTGTGCGCACGGGGATCTCTGATGTGTTGCCGTAAGCCCAAATGTTCATCGGCGAGAAGTCGAGGTTTCTCCCGACTCATTCAGTTTCTTCGCTCACACGTGCGTATAAGGAAAGAAAAATAAGAATGTAGTATTCTCTTTATTTGATAAACACAAAACTTTCGCGTTTCCGGCAATATTTTTTTTGCTGACAGGTGAAAGGGGGGGTAGAAACTTGATTCTGAGTATGAAAAAGAAATTTAGAATGATTTATGTATTGTTTTCTTTTAATATTTGTGTACATTTATATTTAGGTTTATTTCTACTTTTTCACTGGGTGTTCACGTGCTCCTGTGCTCCTATGGACGAGCCGCCACTGCCCCTTATACTAGGTGCCAATGGAAAATCTGTACCCTTCCTTTGGAAATAGACATACATCCTGAGAAATTTTAGTCTCCCCTGAAGAAGTTAAAATTTAAGTTTTTAAAGAATGTTTTTATAAATTAAGGGGGACTCGTAGCCCTCTGTTCCCACCAAAAAGAAAGGTTTTATGGAAGACTTTCGTGAAAGAAAACTAATTATATTTTTACCAGTTTCTGGTAGATTTTCCTTGTCTACTGAAAACATTATTCCACAATCATCAGGATCTTCTTCCCCAGCTGATGTAATAGTAACTTGAGGATGTTTTGGGGCTGTGAGAGAAAGATAATTTAACTCCAGTTTAGGCTAATTAAAACATATCAAGCACATAATTTTCAAGAATAATTTCGCATCAATAATATGAAGAAAAAGGATTTTTAAGTTCATAAGCTTAAATTTTATATCATGAACAAAAACTTATTTGCTCCAAGTTTCAAAGCGGAAAAATACTTCATTATTCAAAATATTTGTTATCTCCATTAATAATCCTAACATTTTTATTGCTATTTCCAATGGCAGTTTCACTCTAACAGAGATCCTTATAATTAAAGCTTAAGTATGAACCATGGAATATAACCTTTGGGAAAGAAACGTTTTTATTTAGGGATATTTGAAGGCGTAAGACCAGTACAGAGATATCCGATAAAGCACTCATGTATCTTTTTATGAGGCTCACATTATGTATTAGTGAACTAGGTTAATGCACCCACTCCTTATAAGTCAATCTATCATGTATCTTCCTACTTAGGTTCATAAAAATAACTTCATGGTCAAGAAAAGTCTTATAGAT
This sequence comes from Tetragnatha versicolor, assembly GCA_024610705.1. Classification (NCBI taxonomy): domain Eukaryota; kingdom Metazoa; phylum Arthropoda; class Arachnida; order Araneae; family Tetragnathidae; genus Tetragnatha; species Tetragnatha versicolor. Next base: position 1,312,581 of record JANDEH010000043.1, read on the forward strand.
ATTTTCGTATACGATTTTCTTTGACGCCATATATACAGTAATGAAAATTTATACGATCATTTTGACTTAACGATAACAAAAATTAGAGGATTTATAGGATACCTATGAGGTGGGCGGAACCCTGTGAGAGTATATTGAAATGGGTCCAATGAAATCCTTCCAAAACCAACGCCTGGGATTCTGATTACTCTGAGAATGACACTGAGCAACTTAGGATGTCAAACTGGTGGATCTCTGTTTAAATGTGGCCCTTTAAGCGAGATTGGATGGCTTGAGGCCCTCCACACACATAAATTGTGTTTTTTTATTATTTCAATTGCTTAAAATTTCGTTCTCTTTTCAATGGACTTTCTTCCTTTGGTTCCGAAAAGCCAATGCAACTATATTAAATTAACATTTTTGTGAATCAAAGCACGCAAAAAATATTAACGCACGCAATAAATATTATCTAATGTAATAAATTACATTAAATTCAAAATTTTAGTTAAGTTACTATGAAATAGTGTACAAATAGGAATTTCTTTAAAAGTACACTAAATTGTTTTTAAAACCCTGTACAGTAGCGAGAAGTATTGCTTACAATGAGCAATACCAGCATTTTTTGAAAACAGAAAAAAATACATTTTTCCAGTAAATAAAATGGATCTAAATCCAAAAATCGACATAAAATGTTTAAAAAAATTTGTTAATTAAATATTTAAAAATAAAAATCGACAAGCCCTTAGTCTTTGTTTAGGATTGAAGTACGTCACACCTGATTCGGCCTTACTTTAAAGTGAAAATCAAAGATAGTTTTGAATCCTGATGGGTTGAAAACAAATGTTTAGGATTGAAGTACGTCCCAATTTGACATTTGACGTTTTGCGCCTCTTTTCTAAAGTCATATTTTGAAATGAAATTAAAAAATCGTAATTAAAAAAATTTGCTCTTATACTCCTCTCTAGGATACTCTATTGAATAAAAAATAAATGCGGAAAGTGCCCATTTAAAGGTGACTGTTAATTGATTCAGTAGCCTAGTAGTTCTCAAGTAGCATAGGCCTACGATGTCTATCTTCGTTTTTCATGACCGTGGGGGTGCAAGACATATGTTTGGGTGCAAGACTCAGTTTATCGACACACTGAAGAGATGAAAGGTTGAGTCGACTTTTCCCAGGCCGGGAATCGAACCCCAGACCTGTGGCTTTTGGAAACTCGGTTCTCTACCACTACGCTACTTGGTGTATCAACTATACTCTGTTCATTTTGAACTAGCGCCCAAAAATATTTCCTTCCCCCACAGCCGAATCAGTAACCATGGCAACTATCAACTTCACAGCGATGAAGAAGACTTACTATTATTGGCCGCGTGAAGAGCGTAGCCATGGTTATACGCTTCTAGCGAGGGGGAAAGTAATATTCTTCAGACGCCAGTTCAAAATGAATAGAGAATAATCATAGTCATTTATAAAAGAAATTATCCCCCATCTCGTTCAACTCTCACTTCTATCAATATTCCTAATTGTCGGCCACTTTTTTATGTGCGTGGACCCCTTCCTAGTAGCTCTTCTACCACTCGACCCATCGTCCACAGACCACCGGCTGTAAACTTATCACGGGCCAACTATCTCTCAGTTAACTTACATGATTGCAAATAAATAGTACTGATGGGTTGAACTTTGCTGTCACTGGTCCCATTTGTCTGCAGCCTGTACCGTCTCCTTCGGCGGCGATTTTCACTGACCAGTCTCCTAATTTGTAGGCGCATGTGGTGATGGAACGGAGGATGCTTTGGTTCGTGCTCATCAAACTGCGAATGGCTGTAGCGGCGAGTCTGAATAAAGTAAAGCAAAGCTGAGAATATGTACCTTAAAAAGTAGTAGTAGGTTTTACATTGATAAAAAAATATTACCCTTTTCTGCGGTTTAAACATCGCGTCTTCTAGGATGTGATGTATTTCTGTATCAGCCAGGTCTTTGAAGCTCGGATTATATGTTATTTCTCCTATATCGAGGTTCATAAGGGGAGATGGATTTAAGCAAGCACCTGTTTCATCGGGAGCCAACCTGGAAGTTAAGCTCATTATTTCAGAAAAATAGCAAACATAATTGGAGGGTCAGTTTAAAAAGGGAATAAGTAAAAAAAATGGCGAATTTTCGAGCTAAAAAACCTCCAAGATTTTCTCCACAGATGAGTAGAGAGAGGGAAAAAATATCTACCCCCCAAACTGCAGGCAAATATAGCCCCTTGAATTTGGCGAAATAGATGTATTCATTAGATTTTATAATTTCATTTAAAATTTACCTTTTTTTATGAATTAATGTTTGAACTGGTTTGAACCCCGAACCATGTTTTTCATGAAATAATTATGAAGTTTTGATTAGATATTCATTAATTATATTAATAAGCATGATTAATTAAAAAATACTTTAACTAGTAACGTATGGATTAATTTTTATTTATTAATGAGTTAATTATTCAAATTAATTCAAGGATTAATTATTATTAATTCATAAATTAATTATTAATATTAATTAGGAATTAGCTATAAATCCCAAATTGTTTTGCTGAAAGTCCTCAGGTTGTCCTGGTGTCTTTACGTGACTGCAGTGAACTGTTGCAGAATTGAGGCCCTTATGGAAACCCATAAGGAGAAATATTTTTTCGTTGAATTTTTCTTTCTGATTTGATATCTTTAGTATCAATACTTTATAGGTATCTAGTTTAGCCTTCAGTAGAACCAACGAAATTCCTCTCTCGAAATAACCAGAATTTAATGCAGAGATATAAATGTAAAACACATACACCTGCCTATTTAAAGATAATAATACTCTTGAATTTGTGCTAAATTATCTCCACTGAATAAATTTGCTTTGAATACTGTCTGTGTTAAAATTCATAGGCACCTTTGTATTTTATTGGGTGCTAAAACATGTCGTCTTAAGTTATCCATTTTGAAACATTTGGGTCAGCAGTATTTTCTCAGAAATAAATATATGGGGGAAACTTCTTAACATTGTATTTCGTACTTACGTGGTCAGGTTGGCAGCTGTGTAATTTTTGATCACAGTTGAAAGCGATACTGTAGGTTCCAAATGGGTCTTTGATCCACTATTCACCATATTCATAGCATCTACTAAATTAAGCTTGGAGTGTGTTTCGAAGATTTTGGGCTCATTTACCTCCGAATGGTTCGTGAGAAACCTTCTCAAATATCTGTTGTTGAAATACTTGAATCTAAAGGAATTGAAGTTTGTCATAACTTATAAAAGCTAGGACAACCGTATTGAGAGAAGTGCTACAGTGCGATACACAGGAGTATTACTTACAACTAAAATTGATTAAATGGCTTAACTGATTCATAATATCAACTCAATTTATTGCGTTTATCTACAGTTCATATAATATGTGAAACACTAAAATTATTTGAACATTTGTATAAGATTAGCATAGGCATTTTTGTACAAAACAGTACAAATCCGATTAAGCCTTTTGAATAAGAAAGTAACATTATTACATTTAGGAATATAAAGTAGATCATAAACATTAACAAGCAAGAAACACTTTAAAATGAAACCTGGGTTTTACGCTTAAAAGGGCATAAATTGGTAGTTTAGTGAACTGCAGGAAGTATGAAAGACTTTTCCACATTAGTACTTTCATTAAAAATGAATTTTTTAGTTATTGATTTAACTTTGACAGTTTAGTGAAGATAATTTGCAAAACTTGAAAGCCTTATAAATATCTAATAAACTGACCAGGAATATAAAGTTTTCTATTTCATTATATTCCTGTTCAATTACTAAAATTAATGAGATGAATGTTTTCAATACCTATCTCTAATCTTGTAATTACCAAGGAATTGATCCGCAACCTCTTCTATACCACCCATCAAATGATCAATAACCTAAACAAAAATGTCAAACCTATAAAAATAAACTTCCATCTTCCATCTACTTACTCGCCTGTCTTTCGGTTTTCTTATACCAATAGAGATTAGTGCTAATAAGGTTATAAAACCCATGGAAAAAATTTAATACAATCTTGTGTATAATTCCGCAATACTTTGTCCCGTTGCAATGGAAGAAGTTAATATAGAAGTTTTTTTTAATTCTCTAAGTGGTCAATTATGCAGGTCTTCAACTTACACATTGTAAGAAAGGGATAAGGTATCACATATTAAGAAAGTGGATAGAAATCGGAAACTTTTCTCTTGTTCACCTATTTTTATCCTTTAACTAATCATGAAAAACTTAATCATACAAAGATATAATACATTAGATAATGATTAGATAATACATAAGACCCTTAGAAAAATTAATTGTAATTTTACGTTAGGAACTTAGATTGCACTTTTAAATAACTTACATCTAAGGTAATACTACCTATATTTTTTCGTGAGTTATAAGAATACCGAACAACATAATCTTTTATTTATTTTTCGTAACTTTTCTTGAAACTCTTTCCGAATTTCTTTTTTGCAAAGAAAAGCTACATAATTGTTTTAAATAATGAAAAGTGCCTAATTTAAATAATTTTTCTACTTTCCAATTTATTAGTAATTTAAACTTATTTTTTATTTCTTTGTGGAACCGCTTTGTGGTTTTCAATTGTCCATAACTTACACAACTTCCATTTATTCTTATAATGGAGAATTTATTTCTCACCATACTACTTAGTCTATTGTAAAAAATTACTTAATACATCAAGGTAAACAACTCCCATTTTTTATGGAGAATTAACAATTATTATGCCGGAAAAAAGAGATAAAATTCTAATTGAAAAATTGAAACTTACCATGCTATGTAGTCTATTGGAAAAATTTATGCAATAGATCAATATAAATAAATTTTACATTAATCTTAAACAATTTACACAACTCCCATTTATTCTTGTCATGGAGAATTAACAACTATTATGCCAGAAAAATAGATAAAAAATACAAATATTAAAATTTAAACTTACCTTGAATTGGAGAGAATTAACAATTCTTAAAGGAGATAAACCAGTCATTGAAACTTACCGTGCTGTGCAGTCTTTCGTTCATTGTGAGCTCTTTATCACTTTTTTGAGGCACTTTCAGTATTCTAACGAAAAATTTGATAGTCATACCCTATAAATATAAAAATCTTAAAATTTTCATTTACAATTTTTCAAATTTTTGTCAAAATCAAAGTCAAATAAGTTGTTTGCACTTCATGATTTTGTAAATAGTTTTAGTAACGATTCCTTTTAAATATATAAAGCAACTTATATAATTAAACTGAACGGGTGCCTCAAAAGTGTCAAAAACGTGTTGACATTATTCATTAACATTAAAGTTTTGTATGTTTTTGGAAATGTCAACCATCCTTATTCACAAAACTGACTATGATGTTTAATATTAAAATCATAAAATAAGTCTAATAAATATATCATAACTATGAAAACTGGTAATGAAAAAATAAAAGAGATAACATGTGCGAGGGACTCTGTTATCGGTTACTCCAATAATTTTCTCGTATTGTTTAATCCTTTTTAATATTGTATTTCTATTTCCAAAGATGGAAATCTACTTATCCTGACTTGTACACACCCATGTTCTGAATTATGGGTATGTAATAATCACACTTAGTTAATTTACTCCCATGTTGGCAAATTTCCATTTATATGATGTATGTTGCTTTATTTAACTTATTGATCTAAGGATATTTGATAACCCTCCAAAATGAAAGGTTGTGAGAATTTTTTCCTTTACGTTTGTATTCTATACGTTTACTGACATAAATATGTTAAAACTTTAAAAATAAACGATTTGTGAAAGAAATGTATGTTTGTATTCTGTTTGTAAAGAAATGTATTCTCTCTGTTTTCAAAAATTGCTAGTATTGCCCATTGCTTAAAACATTATGAACTCACTTGCACAAACACTGTAAAGTAAACAACAGCGATGATGGTGGTAACCATAGTGTTCTTCACGGGAATAACGCGTTCATCTATAATCAAAGCCAACGCAAAGGCGACTGCTCCTCTTAGCCCTCCATAAGACATTATAAACTGCTCTACTCCGTTCAGTTGGTGCAGACGGAATTTGTTTAGAAAAGCACTCAATACAATAACACCTGTAAAAAAGACGGGGGTTCACATTGTGTACGAGTTTCATATATTACAATTGAAGCAAATAGTATGGTCCAGTTAAATCCCGTAAGGTTGTTCAGCTTCAATACTAAACAGTTGAGTGGTTTTTATTGAAACATTGCTGGCTTCAAGTAATAACGTCCTAACTTGAAAATTCTCAATCTTTGATTTGAAAGGTACATCAAGTTAGTTAGAGCTATATTTGCAATTGAGGAGACTTGATTTCTTGATTGTAAGGTTCATTAAAAGATAGAAAGAGAGAGACAAAAAAGAATAAGAAGAGATTTCCCTCTCTTGTGTTTCTTTTTTTTCTTACTATCCCCCTCTTCTTTTTTATTTTTCTTTCGATTATACCTCTTTCCTCTTTATCCTCTCTTTCTTTTAAGGAAACCCTAAATTCCACAAATAAGTATCTTCAATATCTCGATTGAAACCACGGACGTAGCTATAGATTTTCCAAGGGGGGTAGAGAATTCACTTTATAAAGAAGTTTGGTTGTTTTTTAGGGGGGAGGATTAACTGAACCTCAATTTTAAGGTGAGTGCTTTTATACATTAAGTGTTAGATCAGGGGTTCCCAACCGGTGGTACGCGTACCACTGGTGGACGCGTGGTGGACACTGGTGGACGCGTACCACGGGAGTTAAAGCGATATAAGTAATACCTCGACTTACGCGAATTCGGAGTTACGCGGTTTTGAAAATTTTCAAATTTTTTCCCAAATTGTCTTTAAAGTACACGCAATTTTCTACCTTTATTTACTTAAACATTTTTTTTTTAATTTATTCTTTTTTTGTTTACTAAGTTCCTTCTTTAACGAAATGCGAACACCGCTTCTTAGAAAAGGTGAAAATAAAAGAACATTAGTTCTCATGCACTCTATAAAATAAATTGTCTTTGGGTCATGTTCTGAAACATTTCCCCAGCAGTGGTTAATTCATTTCAATGGGGAAACCGCTCGCTTCTTTATCGTTCTGATTCGTTGTGGGTGTTGCAATAATTAATTGTGATTTCTTATAAGAAAACTGAACTATGAAACGATTTTTGACGTCCTCTTCTACTTCAAAGGATTGTGCTAAAAAACCTAAATCACCGGTCAATCGTAAATACGATGAAAGTTACTTACAGTACGGTTTTATAGTGAAGCCAGGTACTGAAACCAGTGACATTCCTATTCCTCAATGTGTTGTATGTCTTGAAACACTTTCGAACCAAAGCATGAAGCCTTCTTTACTGATGCGACACCAAAATACTAAGCACCCTGATTTGATTGGTAAGCCCATTATATTTTTTAAAAGAAAATCTAGTTTTTTTTAAGAAAGAAACCCAATGTTTGACGAAGTTTGTCAATACTGATACTAACTTGATAAAGGCGTCATACCTTGCTAGCTTAAAAATTGAAAAAGATGGAAAGCCTCACACAATCGGTGAGACACTTTTACTGCCGGCCGCTGTGGATGTGGTCCAAGCCGTATTAGGAGAAAAGGCAGCCAAAGAAATTCAAAAAATACCACTGTCAAATAACACAGTAAAGAGACGAATTGTCGATATGTCTATTAATATTGAAGAACAACTGGCTTTAAAACTCAAAGAATGCACTTATTTTGCACTTCAAGTTGACGAAAGCACCGATGTTACAAACATGGCGCAGCTACTTGTTTTCGTGCGATTTGATTATAAAGAAGAGGTAATAGAAGAGTTTTTGTTCTGCAAACCACTTGAATCAAACACCACAGCGGAACTCATTTTTAAGGTAATTGATGAATATGTACTCAAAGTAGGCATTCCCTGGTCCAAGTGTATTGGCTTGTGTACAGATGGGGCAAAAGCTATGTCAGGAAGGGCTAGCAGCAAAAATAAAGAAAGTTGCTTCTGAATGCAAAAGTACGCATTGTGTCATCCATCGAGAAGCATTAGCTGCTAAAGGTATGCCGGAAAATCTCAACTCCGTTCTATCAGATGCTGTGAAAGTTATTAACTTCATAAAGGCTAGGGCTCTAAACACAAGATTATTCTCCTTGATGTGTGAAGAAATGGGTGGCAAGTTCAAGACTTTACTCCTGCATACAGAAGTGAGGTGGTTATCTCGGGGGGAAATTTGAACCGTCTCTTTGAACTGAGATCAGAAGTTTTTATGTTTTTAAGTGAAAAAAATCATGACATGAAAAAATTGTTTGCTGATGAAGAATGGTTGTCAAGATTGGCTTATCTAGCCGATATTTTTGACAAACTTAACACACTGAACTTGGGACTTCAGGGACCAAATAAATAAACAAATATCTAACCATTAAAAATGAAGATTTCTCAGGAATTTAATTAAAAAAGCCATTGAACACTTTTAGAAGAGTAAATATTATACGTTTATTAAAATATTTAGGTCTGGTGGTACGCCAAAATTTCTCAAAAAGTCAAGTGGTACGCAGGTGCAAAAAGGTTGGGAACCCCTGTGTTAGATCACTTAAAAGTAGTATTTTAATGAACTGTTGCTCATTATGTAAAAATTTATAACGTGAGCTCCAAGTAAAAATGGGGGTCTGGGGGTTCCCTAAGAAAATTTTTGAAAATTTGCCTCTTAAATACATGTTCTAGCTCATTTTGAGACCATTTGAGCAAAAATAACAGTTCCTTGTAAACCACAGAATTTTCAAGGAGAAAAAGTTTTTAAAAAACCTCAAACGTTTCAATGGGGTCAAAGGTAGCCAAAGGTTTCCTACAGAAATTTTTTCGAAAATTCCCCTGATGTATTTCTCCTTTTCGAACTCTTTGGAGAACACCAAAAGGGAAAAGCTTCTTGTAATTGGCATATTTTCAAGGGAAAAACACTGTATAACAGATATAAAAATTTGAGAGGGGTTTGGGGGATCTCCCCCAGAAAATCTTTTGAAATTTGGATCTTTAAGTAGTGTTTCAGCTCATTTTGAGACCCTTTGGGTGAGAGTTCCCTGTAAACCACAGAATTTTCAAGGGAAAGTAGTTATAAGAAAACATGAAATTTTAAGGGGGACTGGGTCCTCCTACAGAATTTTTTTTGAAAATTATCCTTTTAAACTAGTATTTTATTTCCTTTTCAAACTCTTTGGGGAACAAACATCCAAAGGTAACTGCTCCTGGTGAGTGGTAGAATTTTCAAGGTAAAACACTATAAATAGGCGTCAAATTTTTAACAGGCGTTTTGGGGGGGGGGTTCCAATTTTTTTGAAATTTGATCCTCAAAAGGCATGAATTTAAGATTTTAATTCATTTGAGACTTTTTGGGGTTATATTATAGATTTTAACCTCTTTAGAATGCTCAGGCGGTTATGCTTGACTGTGCGAGAGATTTTAAATACGGGTATTCAGCTTAAAATAATTGTTGCTTTAGGCCAGGGGTGGCCAACCTTTTTCGGAAGCGTGCCACTATTTAGGAAGCAAAAATTATGGGTGCCACTTTCAATTTACCGAAAAATAAAGAAATATTCGTTTATAGAGTGATTGTGGGAATTTTAAGCAAGTCTGCTTAGTGTATATTTTAAAGTAATATAAAGGGGGGAATTTGTAGAAATTTATTGAAAGCGGACTTTTAACGTGCTTTGAAAATAACTAAAATCAATAATTTTTGAAAACGTTTCGTAGAGCCTCAATGAAAAGAGAACCATACACGTTTTTAAGCTATCTGATACAAAGCTGGTTCTAAAAGTAATTAGAAAATTAGAATAATTGGGGTAAATAGGCCATTTAATTTTTAAGCACCGAAAAAAAGATTTAGCCCACATGAAATTTTAGAGTTTAAGATTTTATTCGAAGTTATTGTAAAACCGTAAAAATATAATTATGTTCTCAGAAAACTAAGTAAAGAGGAGATTGAGGGAGCATTGAAACCTCATTGATGTTGTCACATTGTTATTTTCCCAATTTTTTTTTCAATATCTTCGAGTGCCACTGGTTTTACTCAGCCGTGCCACTTTGTGGCACGCGTGCCGCGGGTTGGCCATCCCTGCTTTAGGCTAAGGGGGGGTTCAGACCCCCTAACCCCCTATATACGCCCATGATTGAAACCATAGCTCTAAACCATTTGAGATGCCTTTTTTCTTTGATAGAGTATTTTCGAGTAGTGACGTCAGCACGCGAACCAACCATAAGATGCAAGTCAATGAAGGTTTCCCCGCAACAGAAGGATCTATGTAAAAAAACTAGTTTTACAGGTGTAGTAAGGCCAACTTTACACTCAATTTTTCTTTACTGACACGGGTATTGTAAGACTTTTTCCACCAACATATAATAAAGTTACGATACGTTTAAAAATTCAACTCATATAACCCTTTAAAGCCCAACCTACACGATTGTGCAGGTGAAAACAAAGCTTTTGATTGTTATCAAAAAAGTTTCAGGTCTTAAAGGGTTAACGAAATTAATTTCTTTATATTAATAAAGGCCACTCTGAAATTGTTTTGAAAACAGGGAATTTTAGGCGCCTTGTTTAAGTTGAAAAATACTATTTCTGACAATTTCATTTTCCCTTTCGCCAATGAATTAAAATACAAAGGGTTATTAATTAAATCTTGATATTAGTTCTAAATATCAAGATTGGTTTTTCAACAGGTTTGATTGAAAAATATGAAACTAAAAAGCGAGGTATAAACGAATGTATTTTAACTTATAAAACAGAAGGTGATTCAATAAGTCCGCCAAAACTCAGCACAAAATATAGAATTTTTAAATAACTATACCCATATGACGACATATTTTTTCCCTTCACAATTTCCTCGAAAACCGCTTAGTGGAGGTATAGTTCTCTGTGCATTTTCGCACTCCACACAAGAAATGTAGCTGTGCAGAGTTTGGGCTGGCTTGTTGAAACATTCTGCACATCCAACGGAGATGATTAGTACTGAATCAAATGTAAAATATACTTTGAAAATTTTCCAAAACTTACCAATCGCACGGTAGCAGCTGCAGAATATAATGCTTAACAGAACAAAGTAAGTATTCCAGTCATGGTCATCGTTGACAGTAGAAACTCCTAAAACTACGAAGATGATTGTTTCTGATGCCGTGGCCAACATTTTTGTGACGTATTTCACCGTGACATGACTCTTGTCGGATATGTTTTCTTCTACATAATTTTTCATGGTGATTCCACAAAATACAAGCCTAAAATTCATTATAAAGCACATTTTCACATAATTTTAAAAGGATATTGTCGCTTAGCCATAGTATAACACAACTTAACATTTGACATCAATCTTCAGGATGTTTTAAAAGTCCGTTTCACGGCTTTTATTTGGAACCAACGTGTCCCAGGATCATGGAGGTAAGGTGTACCTTTAGTTAAGCTCCATGACCACGAGGAATTCATTGAAATAACTTAAAGTAACTTAGTGGTAAAGTAAGAAATTTTATAAAATTAATTTAAAAAACTAAAGAAGAAAATTGTCGATATGAGAAACCAGAAAAATTTTTCATGAACATATCTTCAATATTCAGGAGGTTGTTGTTGTTGTCTTGCCCAACAAGCAGTGTAATTTGATCAAATTGATCCAAAAGTGTCCAAGACAGCCCTGGCCACATCAATTACTTCCGCGGAAAACAGGAGTTGATGCGGGTGATCAAGATGGATCCTGAGGAGCTTCGCCAAAATTCAGGAGGTATAAGTAAGTTAAAATATCATTTTTTTAGGCCTCAAAAAGAAAAAGTTCTCACAATAGTTAGTTTATCAGAGTTTTCATGTAGTTTTTGGGTTTTATTTGTTAAATTAAGACAAATATTTCTTTTTTGAGGTCTGAAAAAGTGCATTTTTCACTTACTACTAATATATGTTCTCAAATATTGGAGATATTTTCATGAAATTTTTATGCGCGTTTTCTATGATTTGCCAACATTTTAAAGTAAAGTTTTTTGTTCTATCTCTTTAAGCTTCTAATTAATTTTTTAAACTTTCTTATTTTGCCTCTAGGTTCGCTCTAAGGTATTTCAATGAATTTTCCATGGATCCATAGATTTCTTTACATCCATGATCCTAGGAGAAGTTGATTCCATATAAAAGTTAACAATTAATATTTTAAACCATTTAATAAGTTGACGAATTTATTGTTTATGCAGAAATTTGAAGGTGAGGCACTCGCTGTATAAAAAGTAGCGGGTCTTTGCAATTACTGACGAAATTGGTGAATAAATCTAAAAGGTCACTAAGGTTAAAAATATTGAAAATACTAAGGAAATATTTTATTAGGATGATCGGTCAAACTTGAGGTTAAGAGAAATAATAAATGTCATTGAATTTATCACATTTCCCCCTTATTTCGGGCATTACAAATAATGCCCGGATTTATCACTTTGCCCGTAACATATATACTAAGCAGAAAATCTCAAATTCATGGTACAAACTTCAGAGGAGCGTAGACTACCCATCAGGGTAGTCCTTATTTTACCCCCCCCCAAAAAAAAGATTAACCTGCACCGCAATAGCCTTAAAGTTAAAAAAAACAAAGATTAAACCCACACATTTTTTTCATGATTTTTTTGAGAAACTAATATAGTTATAATATAATGTTTCAGGTTCCATTCTTCTATCCCCCTTTTTCGGTAGTAAAAATTTTTTATTGTCAAAAGAACTCGTGTAAAGGTTTTCCTGCATTTAACACCTAATAACTCTAGATCTATAACACTTAAAAACCTGAAATCAGTCCCATTTTGTTCATAACTTTATTCTCTTTGATTTGGTGTGCATCATAACCACCATTAAAAAAATTCAAAATTTCCAAAAAGTTGAAAAAAAATTTAAAGCTTTCTAACTCCTGAAATAAACATTTCTACCATATGCCAAGTAGAAAATAAAATTTAATCATGTAGAAAAAACATAAAATATTCGAAATTTAGGGACAAGTCCCTAAACATTCTCCGTAATTACAGAACAAGAGTGATTCGCTCATGAAAAATTCATAAAATCGTTTGAGGGTGTTCATATGACTTAAAATATACAAAAGATCGTCATATAAGTTTCAGAAAATACGACAATTAGCAGATTCGGCACAAACTCTTACAGAGCTAGTTTCCAACTTTAAATTAATTCAATGTGCATGCATTTAACCTGAATATTCCTTAGAAATATAATTATATCTAATTTTTTATGTTCTAAAACTTGATTTGACTTGTTAAAAATAAAAACAATAAGATAAACATAATTCTAAGGAATATTCAGGTAAAATGCATGCACATTGAATTAACCTAAAGTTGGGAACTAGCTATGTAAGATTTTGTACAGAATCTGTTAAGGGGAGTGGACCTTCAAAACTTTTTTCTCTATTTATTGCTTTACCATTTTTATGTTTGGTATATAAATGCAGTACAGTATAAAAACGTCATATCGATTTAAAATTTTATAAAAAAATTTGTCTTAAAAAATTTTTAAGACATTTTTAAAATCTCTCTTGCTACATAATTTTTTACATTTCTTCTTGCTTTTATTAAATAATTGTTCAAAAGTACATAACAAAAATTCGTATAATTTAGTTATTTGGTTCAGTAGTTTTTTTGCTTGAAAATATTTTTTACACTTATACTCAAATTTTATAAAAATTTCACTTTTTCTGAAACTAAAGCCAGAATTTGACAAATTTAATGTTGATCAATTACTTTAAAAATACCAATTTTATTTCAACTAATCGTTAGGGAGCTATGTTGAAAGTTTCGTTTGATTTCCTTGAAAACTCTGTCGCAAGTAACGTTTTAAAGGCGGGAACATTACAAAAACATACTGTGCAAGAAAAAGCCGATCGAAGGGGATTCGGTACGTGTTTAAACACGTGAAGCTAAACTTTAAACTGCTATAACTTTTTTATTTATTCACTTTTTTAATTTCGTTTCCTGATACTTATTTGGATTAGTTTTGAGTATTATAAAATCAAACAATATTTTTTGCCCAAATTTATTCGATTTTGCCTTATTTGAAGGTCCACCATCCCCTTAATGGTCGTATTTTCTGAAATTTATGTGACATTTTTTGCATGTTTTAAGTCATATAAACACCCTCAAGCGAGTTTTTGAATTTTCCATGAGTGAATCGCTCTTCAATTTTCAAACATTTTTTAAAGAAAGGTGAATATATTGCACATCAAATCAAAGAGAATAAACTTACGAACAAAATGGGACTAATTTCAGGTATTTAGGTTGTATAGTTCTAGAAATATTAGCTGTTTGAAAATACAAGAAAAACAACTTTACAGAAGTTCTTTTGACATTAAAAAATTATTACTACTGAAAAAGGGGTGATAGAAGAATGGAACTAGGAACATATCTAAAAATATATTAGTTCCTCCTACAAAATCAAGAACAAAATTTGAGGGTTTAATCTTTTTTTTTGATGTTTTGTAAAGAAATCAGCATTTTTTGAAACTTCGAGGCTTTCGCGTTACGTGTTATTATTATCCGATTGAGCTTAAATTTTGCATACATTATTATTTTCTATAGTGACACAATATTAAAGGTGTCACCAATGGAATTCCCCCCCCCCAAAAAAAAACCTTTACCATACAAATAAGGACCACCCTACTACCCATATGGATATCACCATCATTTTGAAAATAATGGACCTAGATGAAATTCTGAGACGGTAGAGTATGAAAAAGGTTACCAAAGTGTTTTTTAAGACTGTGTAAAGCTTTTTTAAGACGTCGCGTCGCCTTCGAGTTACGTACAATTATAGCCATATTTTAAAGACATCTAAAGTTTGGTTGTTGTTTTATGGCGCAAGAATCAAGTATTATCATTGATCAGGATCATATTGCGTAAAGCTACGACCTCTATAGAAAAAAGCAGGGCTGATAACGTTAACGAAAAGAAAAGATCAATACTTTCGTTAACGTTAACGTAAATATTAGCAGCATTTTTGTTCTTCCGGGAACGTAATTCAGGAACAAAAATACGAGTTACGAGAGCGTTAACTTTAATCGAAGAACGAAAGTCCTTAAATAATTTCGTTAACTTTAATCAAAGAACAAAATTCGCCCAGGAATTTCGGTAACGTAATGTCGAGAACGAAATACACAACTTATTTTCTAAGAACGAAATTATGCGAACAAAATTCGTGGTACCGTAAATCGAACCTGGAGATACTTATGTTCTCTACATTTCGTTCTCCATTATTGGAGAACGATTTCTTTTTGGAGAATAACGTTCTCTCTTTTTGTTCTTAAGGGGTAAGGGGTCCTTCGGGGGTTACGAGTGAGTTCATGGGGGTGACGAGTTAAATTTAATTAATTAATATCGATTCCAAAGTAGTCAATTCCGATTCGATTCCGGAATCGATTCTTCATGGGTTCAATTTCTTGGTATCGATTCCTTCATGGGTTCGATTCCTTGGTTTCGATTCCAAATTATGCAATTCCTTGGTATCGATTCCAAAGTATTCGATTCCAGATTCGATTATCGATTTCACAGTATTCGATTCCAGAATCGATTATCAATTCCAAAGTATTCGATTCTGGAATCGATTATCGATTCCAAAGTATTCGATTCCGATTTGATTCCGGAATCGATTCCTTCATGGGTACGATTCCTTGGTATCGATTCCGGAATCGATACCTTCATGGGTTCGATTCCTTGGAATCGATTCCAAATTATTCGATTCCGGAATCGATTATCGATTCCAAAGTATTCGATTACGATTCGATTCCGGAATGGATTCCTTCATGGGTTCGATTCCTTGGTATCGATTCCAAATTATTCGATTCCGGAATCGATTATCCATGGGTACGATTCCGGAATCGATTCCTTCATGGGTACGATTCCTTGGTATCGATTCCGGAATCGATACCTTCATAGGTTCGATTCCTTGGAATCGATTCCAAATTATTCGATTCCGGAATCGATTATCGATTCCAAAGTATTCGATTCCGGAATGGATTCCTTCATGGGTTCGATTCCTTGGTATCGATTCCAAATTATTCGATTCCGGAATATATTCCGTCATAGGTTCGATTCCTTGGTACCGATTCCAAAGCATTCGATTCCGGAATCGATTCCTTCATGGGTTCGAGGTCAGTTGTGGACCACTTCCGGTATGTTGCGCGGACCAACAAGTACATCCTATGCACCCTACCATTATCAATCAGAAAAAGTAATCAAGGTATGTTATTTTAGATTACAATTGTAATCTGTAATCAGATTAACGATTACAAAAAGTAATCAGATTACAAATGTAATCAGATTACATTTGTACAAAAGTAATCAGATTACAAAAATAATTTTGTTCTCTAAAAATGGAGAACGAAATGGTGAGAACAAAATCATCTCTAGGTTGGATTTTCGTTAACGGGATTTTTGTTCACGTATTTTCGTTCTCTGAAAATAAGTAGTCCTTTTTGTTCTCATAATTTTGTTCGCAGAGAACAAGTAGTCATTTTCGTTCTCGAACCGAATTCGTTTCGTTACCGAAATTCATGGGCGAATTTCGTTCTTTGATTAAAGTTAACGAAATTGCTGAGCGAATTACGTTCTTCGATTAAAGTTAACGTTTTGATAACTCGTGTTTTTGTTCCTGAATTACGTTCCCGGAAGAACGAAAGTCCAAAAATAATTTCGGTAACGTTCACGAAAATGCTAATCCAGTCTATTTTCGTTAACTTTAACAGCCCTGGAAAAAAGTGTCAAAAGAAGCGAAGCGAGAACCCGTGGATTGCAAATGGCAAAGAGAGCTTTATTGTAATTGAATAAAGTATTTATACAGAAATAAATACAGGGTGTCTCAAGAAAGACTGACACATTTTAAAAATCAATAACTAATAGCTCAAAAACTAAAAAAGAGAGATAAAAATACGCAGTTTGCTGCATCCTACATCTAAGATTCCCAGGAGTAGAGTGTAACACACCGCACATTTTTATCTTTTTCAGTTTTCGAGTTATTATTTATTGATTTTTAAAATGTTTCAGTCTTTTTTGGGACGCCCTGTATGTTATAAGCAGGGCACATGGTCTTAAGCCAGAGAGTAAGAGCGCGCATGCCACATAGCAGAAAAAGAAAAAAGCAGGATACCCGAATATTTCATTGTGTGGTTACAACATACGACATTCTGATAAAAAGCTTTACTAAGGGTACTTCTAGAGTTTTAAAATGGGTTGTTTTATGGCCCTGCTTACTTGGTGGGGTCAATTGGCGAACAAAAGAATTCCCATCCCATGAAGGGGATGCTAGGGGAAACTCCCTAACCATAGGGTGCATCTTAAGTTTTATTACCCCGACGACCGTCAATCAGCGACCAAAAGAGTTCCAGCGATTGCCATCTCCCCCGAATGCTCAAACAAAGAGATGGGGGAACTATCTTTTGTTCGATGATTAACGGTCATCGGGGTTATAAAACTTTAGATGTACCCATAACCACACACAGAGAAGGGTGAGATAAAATTGAGATCTTATCTCCCCTCACTGCCCGAAAGAGGGTTGTCGTACAAACTCGAAATTCATATATTTTCCTTTTTTTACTATAGTAGAGAATTTGACTAAAATTATCCCATATATGTCCCGAAATTCCAATATCTTCCTCTGAAATATTTTTCTGGCCACTCCACTGCTTACCAAATTTTATAAAACAAATTAAGGCATGGAAATTGGTAAATTTGCTCTGGAATTTTACTTCTCGACTTTATTTCTGCTTCTGGAAACTTGTTTCCGCACTTAAAGCTTCGCAGGATTGTGTCTTCTGAGACTTTTGAAAAGTCTTTGGGTAGTCTGAACTAACTCAAAGTTTGTACAGTGAATTCGGAATCACTCTCTCTGCATACCTTATAAAAGATTTGTTCACATCAATAGAATTTTTGAAAAAAAAACATGTTTGCACTTGAATTTAAATTTTTCATTTATTCATATTTTAAAGAGGAACGTTTTAAAAATTGAAAATAATATCAATTACTGGCCTCGTATGTAAATTATCAGGAAAAAAAAGAAAGCAATGACAATTTTATAGTAAAATGGACTCTACGCTATAATTTTTATTTAGTTTTCAAACTATTTGGCTCCCGCAAAAAATAGTCATAGAGATTACTTTCCTTGGCATCTCCTCATTTTTAAAATTATGTAGTAAAGAACTTCAGCAATTTACATAATTTAAAAACACATTCCTGCCTTCATAAAGGAACGCCCTTAACAGATTGAATGAAGGTCAAACTAGGTAGAAATGTGCCAAAATACCAAAAGTTTTAGTTTACGAATAAGTGCACTTGGACAAATATTAGTTATCTTCATTTTAAGTTAAAATAAACAATGTTTTGAATGGAAAGTTTAAGTGATGATTAGTTTAAAAAAGACAAACCTAGATTTGAAATAATGTGCTGAAATAAGATCCACATGCTTGATGTTACCTCGATAAAAAATAATTTTAATCATAATATTAGTCACTTTAAATTATTTAGAGACAAGTGATCATTGATCTAACCCTTTATCTAAAAACAATTTATAAGTAAAACTAAATAATAACTTGCTTATACACCGAGTACATTATACAGCCTTTTTTATAACATGTACCGTCCGTGTTTAATTTTAAACACAATGTATTGAAATTCCATCACGTTTCCTATGCTTAATTTCTACACCAAATATTTTTTGGAGACTGATAGTTAGGATCATAAACGAAAATAATTGAATATTAAAATATTTTGTCAAACCATGTAAAGTGCACAGTTTGTTGCATGTTAAGAACCCTAAACTATTTTTTCACACTTACACCTACATCCCCATTTTGCATCAATTTCCAGCTGCAGCAAGAAAATATCTAATACTTAAAAAAACTTTAAAAGGAGTCTTTTATTCATTCATAAATCTACAGCTGCACCATTACTTTTTTTAAATTTTTATAATGCGTCTGAGATTTTATGATCACTTAAGTTCTATAAAATAAAAAGATCTGCTCATCTGGCGAAAGTGTCTTTATTCAGGATCATATATAGTTTTTTCCAATGATTTTTTTACGTATGTCAGGCATATTGGGTAGCCTGGATGGCGTCACACGGGGTAGCCGTACAAGCAGACCTTGTTACTTTTTAGACCTACAGGGTGTATTATTATCAATGGGACAAACTCCTAGGGGAGGTAGGGTACATCATAAGGATTCAGAGCTGCACAGGAACCCATGGTCCTAGACGTCACCCTAAGGGGCTAGGGGGCATTGAAACTACCCACGGAAGCCACCCTTACTTCGTCAAGTAAGCCGGGATCGTGTCGATCGTCCTCCATCATGATCGACACGATCTAATAATTTTCTTTCAGTAAAATATCCGCGATAGCGTACTTTCTGATGTAATCATGAAAACAATCGGTGATTAGGTTGAATTCTGTTGGAGAAGCGATAGAGAAAACTTCGATGGGAGCAGGGCACAACGAAGAAGCATCGGCAAGTCGGAACTTTCACCACCTCGCTTTTTGGGTCTCGTGGGTAGT
The DNA here is from genome assembly GCA_024610705.1 of Tetragnatha versicolor. Classification (NCBI taxonomy): domain Eukaryota; kingdom Metazoa; phylum Arthropoda; class Arachnida; order Araneae; family Tetragnathidae; genus Tetragnatha; species Tetragnatha versicolor. The sequence continues at coordinate 1,332,080 of JANDEH010000043.1, forward strand.
TTCAATACCCCCTAGCCCCTTAGGATGACGTCTGGGAACATGGGTTCCTATGCAATTCTGAATTCTTACGATGTACCCTACCTCCCTAGAAGTTTGTGCCATTCATAATGATACACCCTGTATATGATCCTTCTTTATAAATTTATGTAACTGATTACAGAGTTGATGATAAACTTACGACATGATTCCAGACAGATGAAACATTTCCGCAAAAAGGTAGGCCATGTATCCCATGATGAAGGGGAACATAGGTTCGATGACGGCCACAGAAGTCGTATACTTTGAAAGAAATGCTGTCAAGATTCCGAAGAGGATTCCAATGCAGGTGCCTCCCACAGATACGACGAAAAAGGACGCAATGCCTGAGAAGTAATCGATTGGAAGCAAATTCGGGATCCCCATTTCAGCATAGCCTTCGAACATGTGGTATAAAACCTAAAAAGTGCATATTTTCAAATTCAGTCGGAATAAAGTTTTAATATTTTTCCCAGGGGAGGGTACATCAGACACTGCTACCGGTGACGTCTCTGGCAGCGGAAGAGGTTATCTTGATGACGTGCCTAAGCTTTCACTAGCCAATCAGGTTTTATGGGGGGAAATTATGTAAAAAAGGAAATGTAGATTCGATAGGCATCTTTTCCCTTCATTTTTGGTAGAAAATAATATTTACAATGGTTAAGAGCTCTTTTACAAAAATAAAGTTTGAAGTATTAGAAGTAAGCATTTTGTTGAAACAATAATTTCAGACAGTTAACAACACTGACAATAATAAGCAGACCGGTCAGTAGGTAGGGCTTATCTAGAGAGCCTATATAAGAGAGAGAGACGACAACTCGCTTAAAAGCGTCTCTGCGCATCCAATTCTGTCCAAATTATGTCCAAACTGTATCATGCCGCCCCACGCATATCCTATGGAGGGAAACCTGTGGCGAACAGAAAACCTGTTTACCGATCTGCGCGCGCTATACTGAGTTGTCGCCTCTCTTTCGCATACAGGCTCTCTAGGCTTATCTAGAGAGCTCAAGTAGCGCCCCCGTCAAGCTTAACAAAATTAATTGATTTCAAAATAGTTTTTAATCGATATATTTAAAAAAAACTTTTGTAGACGAAACTTGCAATCTTTTCGTATTAGTAAATAAGCAGTATGTTGTTTATAGAGAGAGGTCTTTTCTAAGGCATTCAGCACTCTATACATTTAAAATAATTTAAGTATAGATCAAAGAAAAAATGAGAAATTTCGGAAAACAAATTCTAGTGAAAAATGAAAAAAATTGAATAGGTATTAAAAATTAAAGTAAAAACGATAGAATGAACTTTTACTAACAATATAGGTTACATAACTTCCAAGCAACTGACCAAATACCTGTCTACTTAACTGATTGAAAAAAACATCTAAAAATTTTCTATGGGGTGCGATGCAATCTAACTTAAATTCTTGCGCCATAAAACCATAACTAAACAAAACTGTCACTGGATGCTAAAGTCCAGAAATTTTAACTCCCTTTTATACTGTAATTGCCTTAATACAGAAAGTAGTTCTTCATTCTTATCCGAGATATATTATTAATAGAATAGTATTATAATCTACTCTGAAGTAAGTGAATAAAAAACCGTTCAATGTTGAGAGTTCGTGTCTGTAAATTTGTATGTGTCATATTCCCCCCACCATGAGTTTCTCTCCAATTAGTCTTTTTGACATTGTTTTCAGAATAAATATTTTTACATATTTTACTACAAAAATGTTGTTTCGGGATAAACACTACGATGAGATGGGTAGAAGTACAAATCGTCAAGGTCTTTTCTTAAGAACGTTTGCAGAAGCGTATTTCCGGGTACATTCTTCAGGTAAAAAGGAGTAATTAAAGCAGTGACTGGAATTGAATAGCATAAATTTCTAAACACAAAATACGCCTAATTAAAGTTATCTACGCTTAAAGAATGCATATTACAGATGTTACTCATTTTACCTCTCTGTTAAAATTTAGAATGTTTGGAAAGAGTCTATGAGTAAGTCCTAAAACAAAATTTAGAGTTCAATAATTTTTAAGTGATTTACTAAATGTATCTCTACTTTCAAATAATCTCTTTTAATGCTAAATTTTAATTTGATAGATAATTATCAACAGGTTCGCTGAACGACAATGGATTCCAAAATGACTGACATATGTTAAAAATCAATAAAAGAAAAATGGGGGATAAAAGATATGAGAGTAGATTAAATAACTTTTGGATAAAAATTTATAAAAATGTAATTGGATTTTTTTGGACAGGTGGTCCCTTTGTTTTTTATGAGTTTTTGAGGGAAAGCTATCCAGAGAGATTTTTCTACTACATAGCTGCCAACAGAGTTTGTTCAAAAATTTGTAGATTTTGGATAAAAAACCAAAGATTTTTAATATACATGCACGCATTAATAATTCATAAAAAATAGGTCTTTTATGAAATAAAATGGAAAAAAATTTAATGTTTACAATAAAATGCTCAATATCAATTTTCATTTCCCCTTTTGGATTTTTTCTTGATTTTATACAATTATGTCATAATTACACACCCTGGGTCAGTATTTGAAGAAAATGCTAAATTTATTGAGGCTCAATCAAGCAAAAAGTTGAGAAAACTTTGACAAAAATAAGAGAAATTATTTGAGAAAAATGTGGAAAACCGGGAGAAACTTGCCCGGGTACACCGGGAGGATTGGCAATGCACACAACACACTGGTATACAGGGTGTTTCAAAATTGCGTTGCACGGCTTTTATTTGGAACCAACGCCTCCTAGGGTCATGGAAGTAAGGTCTACTCCTAGGTAAATGAGCCAGGAGAAAGCACTGAAATGACTTACAGCGCCCCTAGTGGCGAAATTAAAAAGTTAAAAAAATTAATTTAAAAACTAAAGGAGATAGAGCAAAAACCTCATTGAGAGTATTGTTGCCAACGTCATGAAGAATTCATTGAAAAAAATTTGATCAAAATATCATGAATATTCGCGGAGATATTAGCATGTGAAAAAAGCATTTTTTCAGGGGTCAAAAAAGAAAAAGTTCGCATATTTGCAAATTTTTCAGTGTTATTTTGTAGTTTTGTGTTTTTTTAGTCTTAAGAACACAAATTTTATTCAAAAAATCAAAAAAAAATTGAAAATATGCGAACTTTTTCTCTTTTGACCCCTGAAAAAGTGCTATTTTCACATGTATCACATTCATATTTCCAACTCAATTTTGAAACACCCTGTATACTAGGGTGGAGCGAAAAACTTTTTTTGGAAATTTAAAACGCCTGAGGTGGGAATAGGTGCCATTTACGATAAAACTTAAAAATTCAAAACTTGAGTTTAATCAATTAATATCTTCAGGTTCCACATTCACGTTAAAGTTTCGAAGTTTCATCAAATTTTACGTAAAAATGGTTATAAATGATTCCCACACAATTTTAGCTCCTTTTTCAAACCATAACTGGTTGATTTTATATTCTTAGGATGTCAAAAAACATTTTAAGACCTTCTATGGACCTGAAATGAGGGGAATTTCCGATTTTTCAAGCCCGAAATAAGGGCGCATGCCATTAAAATAGTCTAGCGACCGAAAAACAAATTTTCGAATATCGGTACCAAATAGAGCTCAAAAGTTGCGTTTTACCCTCCATATTCATGGAAAAATAATAAAAAAATTTGTAAAAAATAATTTTGGTGTGTTTTGGCCCTAGAACATGAAAAAATGGATCTTTTGCATAGCGTATAATGGGAAAAGTATTAATTAATCAAATTAAAGTTTTAAATGTAATAGAAACTTATAGTTGCCTTAATTAGGTGTTTTAATCGTCAAAAAAGTATTTACAAGGGTATTGCATTGTAATTTGAGCTAAGTAGATAAGGCATACAGCTTAGAATCGCCAAATGAGAGAAAAATTCATTTTTACACTTATTTATATTTATTTTTTCAGATCAGAGCATTAAAATTACTTAAAATATATCCTAAATTTTCCCTTTGTATAGATAACACAAATCATAATCTTTTATTTGATATTTCGTCACTTTAAATTTGAAGACTTGTTACAAAAAGTGGTAGTTAAAGTTTGGAATAAAATGCCTGTTGTGCAATAAAACGCTTTTTTCGTCTGTTTTCTATAAAAATATCAACCTTAATGTTTTAAAAGCATTTTATGTAAACAAGAATGTGTATTACAGACTACATAAAATATTTGAACTTAAAGTTTACGAATTTTGGGATATTTATGTTTTTTCATCCACATTTCCAATTTTAGGATGTTAACTTGATTTTAAAAAATTTAATAATGAACTCAAAAGTATTATTGACTATTAATACACTAAAGTAAGGTAACTATAAGCTTTTACAACATTTAAAACTTTAATTTGATTAATTAAGACTTTTCCCATTATACCTATGCAAAAGATCAACTTTTTCAAATTCTATGGCCGAAGCACACCTAAATTATTTTTTAAGAATTTTTTTATTATTTTTCCATGAATAAGGAGGGTAAAACGCAACTTTTGAGCTCTATTTGGTACCGATATTCAAAAATTTGTTTTTCGGTCGCTAGACTATTTTAATGGCATGCGCCCTTATTTCGGGCTTGAAAAATCGGAAATTCCCCCCATTTCAGGTCCATAGAAGGTCTTAAAATGTTGTTTGACATCCTAAGAATATAAACTCAACCATTTATGGTTTGAAAAAGGAGCTGAAATTGTGTGGGAATCATTTATAACCATTTTTACGTAAAATTTGATGAAACTTCGAAACTTTAACGTGAATGTGGAACCTGAAGATATTAATTGATTAAACTCAAGTTTTGAATTATTAAGTTTTATCGTAAATGGCACCTATTCCCACCTCAGGCGTTTTTAATTTCCAAAGTTGGTCATTTTTGGCCAGTTTCACTCCACCCTACTGTATACACTGGTGTTCAAAATTAAGAGAAATTGCACATTTGTTCGATTTTATACAGTCCATATTTACTGGACAGATTTGGATACAATTTGGTATGAACATAAGTTGATACGATACCCAATAAATAACACCAGTCATCAAATTTGAACTTTTTTTATGGACCATGAGCAAAAAGGGGTGATCCTAATGGAAATTTTTACGCTGAATTCAAATATGCAAATTGTTTTTCTCCATCATCCTCATTTTTTTGTGACACGTATTTTAATTTTGACTAAATGTTGCATTTTACACATAGACTAGTATTCGACTTAGTTAAAGTGTAAGTGTCGGTGTATAGGATCAACAATGTTCCATTAAAGTGCCCAGAAGTAACCAGCAAGAATTCTAGCCCCCCATTGTCCCTGCACCCCCACTTTTTTGTAAAAATTAAGAATCAAGTGGATCTGACTCAACAGCATCAAACAAAAATTAATATCATGGACCAAAATCCTAGCATAAGATCCATAATTGATGGTAAATATTCGACTTGTGTCTAAATTTACCTTAACAAAAATTTAAAGGGGTACAGAGACATTCCACTGATAAAAGAGCTCTGTACACGTTCACACTCCATATATATGGTAGAAACGTCTATAAAAACTTTAATATAACAAAACTTAAATAAAATTTTTTGTGTAATTAGCTATGATATGATCATACCAGAACTTATTGCATGATTTATACTAGAGTGTGTTCCAGCTTTGAATGAAATTTTTACTGTGAAAGTGAGAGATGCAGGATCAAATTTCTCTTAAAATAGATTCTTGCTCCTGGTAAGTGAAATAAGGACTGATATTCATATTTTTAATTATCGTATGATCTTGATTGAATGTATAGGTCTTAGAATCCTAAAGTTAAGTTCTTTCATTCAATATCTTGACTATCTAGATAGCCACAGTATGATTGGCACAAGCACTGTCATCTTTAGAGAGGAAAATTGTACCAAAATTACCTTCTACAAGCCAGTTAGGAATAAAAAATAAAGGGTTTGTTATAGTAGATATCAATAATAACCATTCATAATCATCAAATAAATAAATTAAAATTTTATTTTGTATTTATTAGATATCCTTGAGAACAGTTACTAAATACACACTACTACGAAGCAATAATTGAATTGCGCAAAATCTGAGGGTGAGGGTATTTCGGGAGGCACGGAAAAATAGTCTTCAGCGCCTTTTATCCATATTAATAGGTTTAATGTAGCTTTTGAACACATTTTTAGGAAAAATTTGCGCCCAAGGGAACTTTCTACGTATTAGAAAAGTTTTAAGCAAAAAAGATTTAAGTTTCAAATGGGGGTCTGGGGTTGGAAGCTTGAAAAATTTTTGGAAACTTGACCCTAAGAACAGGGTTTTAAACAGTTTTTCTCTGTGGGTCATTAGGAAAGGGACACTCACCACCGTGACGGCGTCATTGAGCAGCGACTCCCCGAAGACGATGATGTAGAGCACCTCGTTGACGTGGATCTCCTCGAAGACGGCCAGCACGGCCACTGGGTCAACGGCCGAAACGATGGAGCTGAAGAGCAGCATGTCCAGCAGAGTGACCTTGAAGCCGAACAGCCCCGTCTGGCCAACGGCCCACAGCGATAGCCCGATGCTGAGCGCGTTCCAGACGGTGCCCAGCACGGCGTACACCAGGATGGAGATGATGTTGTCGAAGAAGAGCCGGTTGGGCATGAAGTAGCCCGCGTCGAACACGATGGGCGGCAGCATGAAGAAGAAGAACACGTTGGGCGTGAGCGGGTCCACCTGCATGCCGCTGAAGAAGAGCACCAGCCCCAGGGCCACGCCCACCAGCAGCAACATGCAGCTCTCGGGGCAGTAGTTCACCAATTTGGGACTGACGTGGAATCCTGCGGGAGAAGGGAGAATGTTATTCACCACTAACTTAACCTAAGTTTAACCTCAAAGCAAAACTTTCAACGGCCATTTCTCACATTAACCTAACCTAAGGTTAACCTGGAATCAAAACTTCCAACGGCCGTACTCACCACTAACCTAACATAAGGTTAACTTCGAATCAAAACTAATTGATAGTTGAAGGAAAACAAGCCAATCTAGGCCATATTTACCACTAATCTAACCTAAGGTTAACCTGGAATCAAAACTTCTAAAGGCCGTATTCACCACTAACCCAACCTAAGATTAACCTGGAATCCAAAGTTGAAAAAGGGAAACAACCCAATAGCGAGCGTATTCACCAATGCAAAGCAAAGTTTTGTGAGAATATAACCGAAGCACTCAAACGTCATTTCGATTCAAAATAACCTTAACTCATTGAAAAATAGTTTTTTAGGATGTGCTGAAACGTTTTCATTGGGGTGAAGCGTTCTGAAGTAGTAAGAATAGTCTCAAGTCTTATCACTTCAGTGAAGTTGTATTCTGGCCATTTTGATATGATGCTCGTGGCATGAGCACTTAGATATAGATGGCCAAAACGTTATGTCGCTGAAATGACGAGGCGGTAGGCCAGTCAACTGCTTCAGATCGCTTCAATCCAATTAAAAAGCTTCAGGGCTTGCTTAGAAGCTTTTCCAAATGGATTAAGGTGATATCTTATAGAATAATTTGGCCTACAGTCATCACCACTGATGTTTGAGTGGTCTGAGTCATCCCTTTCGCCACGGACACCTCAACCACTGAACCGCTCTCACAAGACGACAAGCGAGTAGAAACAACTTTCCCCAATGGACGGGAACTTCACGTGCCTAACGTAAGTCAAACTTCAGAAAAAAAAATTGCAAATTGAGAGTGACGTTTAAAGTTCCTAATTTTTGGTATATTAGGAGTGAAACAATTTTAAAATTAATGCTGAATAAATTAAAAACCTTATCATTCTATTTTCTTTGAAAATTTTACAAAACAAATCATTTGTAAATAATTATAATTTCCACATACCTCAGATGAATATTACTACTGAAAACGCCCCTTAAAGAAGAGATTTTATCTAAAGAAACCTATTTATAAATATATAGGATGGAGGGGGAATGGATATAGTGTGGTAAAATAGATATAGGATTTTAACAGTCTATATTTATAAAATGTAATGTTAATTTTTCTTGAGCCTTGATTCTAAAACCATTATATTTTTTATAAGCATAAACTTTTAAAATCCTATATCTATTTTACCCCACTATAACCCTTTAACGCCACCTAACCATTTACCGTCCCTATTAAACACACACGCACACGCACGCACGCACATCGGGAACAAAAACCCTTTTAATTCTTCTGTACTAACTGTAAACGTGCAAAACGAGGCACTAATCTAATTGCTCGGAAATCATTGAAACATTGTTAATTCTTAGAGAAAAACACCAAGTAATTTATTCTAATCCCTATTTCAACTAGACACTCAAACATATAGATTATTTATGTTTAGGCAATAAATAATTCAATCTGAACACAAGCAAAATCAAAACGGAATAAATACCCATATAACTGTCATAGTAAACACATCAACTCTCCCAAATATCCAATAAAAGAAAAAAAAAGGGATTCTGAGGCTGAAAAAAACGGTATCCGGTCAGAAGCAAAACGGTGCCCGTCCTCAGTACTTTTTCAAGCAGGCGTCTCACCCGTGAGGCGATGGGCCGATGGAAACAGCTCGGTAGTTCCAAAAGGGTTATAGCCACAGCCTCTAACACTATCTTATTATACAGTAGTATTATTACAATATAATAAGTATTACACGTTTTAACCCAATAAGATATATTTAGTAGGGGAGTAGGGGGGGGAAATAGGTTTCAAACCATTAAGGCATTTATTTTGTAGGGGGATAATATAGCCCCCAAAAAGACCCTAACCTGGAATAAATTCCAACGTACGGTTTTTAAACGGTTTTAGACTCTACTAAATGTACTTATTGACAGAAAAAAGCCTATTTCAATCTGATTAACCTGAAAGTGGGTTGTCAAGGTTGCCACAATGTGCTATAGGTAGATCCGAAAAATATTATTAATTACTGAATTTGAAGCCGAAATATAGTGTAATTTTCAGTATAAATTGATTTTTAGGATGTGTCAGTCTCTACTATGTCTACTATGTAATTAAGGAGTATTTCGACTAAGGAACTAAAAATTGTTTTTTAATGGCGGGTTAAAATCGAAACTATATAACCCGAATCTTAAAAGTTTCTGAAAAAAGTACGGGAGCTTTGAAAAAAATAATAACATTTATGAGGCAATCAAATAAATTTACAGATGAAAATTTTGTACATTAAATTATTATGGTTGCAAACAAAGAACTATAATAGGGCTCCACCTACAATGCGTCGAGGCCGAGATCCCATCTTTGGTAAGTAATTTTAATTTAATTATATAGGGGTATGCAAGAGCTTAATAATCATATGGGAATAAATTTTACAAATCTATTTCTGATTTTAACATGTTTTACCTTAGCCAAATTGAAACGCTGCGCTGTTTCAAAAATTTATAAAAAACAACAAATGAAAGCTTACTTAATGCAGCCCATTGAGGTTAGTAATTGGTTCCTTAAAATATGTTGTAAATAAAAAAAAGGTTGAATTGGCTTTACTTTCTTTTGTAAAAAGCAAGCATTCAATCCAGTAATATTATAAGTTGCAAGTAAATTAAGCACATGTTTTTGCCTCACAAAAATATTTTAAAAAACTAGTTAAAAGTATGGATAGGGAGTTCTTTCGGTTCGGCCTTTCACGAAGGTTAATTTATTGATAGAATTGGAACACTTCTAGTATAAGACGAATCAATTGCAATGTCTAGTATACACGTGACGATCCTGAAAAGTACTTTTTTCTTCAACTCACTCAGACAATTAGCCCAAGGTCACTCAGAAGATCTCATACTACAGAGAAAGGGAAATAGCTTGAGGGGGCAATATTCAACGTGAAAGGAAGTCTTCTTAGAGTCACCTGAAGGTATGTGTCAAAGAATATCTGCTCAATTAAAAGAACGAGCTATGTAGTAAGCGTCAACATTAATGATGAGAAAAACCGGCACGTCAAGGCAATCATATGCGAGGACTATCAAAGGGGGTTATAAAGTAAGTATACCCTCTCCCAAAATTAAAGAAAATTTAGTTAAGCATTTTTTTCTTGAAAGATCTTCACGTAACGCTGGGGAGCGTTTCGCTCCAGGTTTCTTAGATGCTAAAAATGAGTTTAAACCATGTTTTTAAGAGTCTCGTGTCGGGAAAAGTCTATGCATCGAAAAATGTCTATCGAAAAATTTCCCTCCTCTTCAAAGCATCACATCTTCAAACTCCATACAGCATTTCTCTGTGAAGAAATAACACTGTAACACAGAAATAAACTGTGAAGAAATACTTTGATTTAATTGAGGGCTACTCATAAATTTTCAATTATTTCACTTAGTACGTTTTTGAACACTACTAAGAGTTAATCTAACATTGACAACGAATGTAGTACGACTTATAATTTTACAGTAAATATTTAGAGATTTCTTAATTTAGAAGACTATTTGATTAAAGTAATGCAAAGTTTGTAATAATTAATTTTTTTATTGTTGTTTTGTTCCATTTTGTAGAACTCTCCAACTATATTTGAACCTAAGAAAAATCGAGTAGTGAATTTTTTTTGAGACACTCAAAACTTTTTTTTTGTAAAATAAAACATATTGAATGGCTTGCACGTTTAATGTAAAAATGTAGAACAAATGTGGGGTTGGTGTGATTTATAATGAAAATAAATATCTTCTTCTAAATCAAATATTTTCAATTAAAAAATCAAAATTAAATAGTTTTCAAAATTTAAAAAGTTTTTAGTAAAAATTTAAGTTTTTACGCATATGATTACTCATAGGAACTTGTTTGTTTCATTATTTTTATGTGTAATGTTTCATTAAATTTTAATTGCAACATTTACGTAATCATATGGAATCTTACTTAATTATTTTATGTTGACTGTCCTTTGAAGTGTGGTTTATTTCCTTTTGGATCTATGTAAAGCGTTAGGATAATGTCCTACCGCAACTTTATTTCAACATGTATGTAATTAAACGGAATAATGTTTGATTATTTTATGATTACTTTTTTTTGTGCATTTCATCAACCTTTTGGTCTATGAAGAGTTAGGATAATGTCTAACCGTAGCAGGAAATTGAAAATTACGCAATTAAAATTTAATTAGTATTCTTATAAAATCTCTGTAAGTTTCGATGTAATGTGCTTTTTCATATTGCGTTAAAACACATAGTTTTACAAAACAATGTGTTTTCAATTCCACATACAAAAACAATTATTTTTCATGTTTGTTATTTCTCAGAAAAATTTGTCTCTATTAGAGAATCTAGTAGATTTAAATAATATTTATAAATTTAATATTTATATAAGTTTTAAATAATATTTATATTTTAAATTTCAGGTTGAATTTATTCAATGATAAGAGCTCTGTGGTTTTGTCTCTATTAGAGAATCTAGTGGGTTTTAATAAGTTTTCAATAATATTTATATTTTAACTTTCAGAGGTTGAAGTTATTTAATGAAAAGCTCCGTGGTTCGCCCGCAAAAGTATAAAATACACTTCTCATAAAATATTATATTCATCGTTTTACTTTATCATTTTATATAGTTTTACTTCTAAATAACTCAATGGGAAACAAAACAAACCAAATCTCTAAAATATTTTTCAATTGAGACGTCTATTCAACACACTCCAAACATGTCATACAAAGCAATATCCAATATTTAATAAACAAATAAACCTACCTATACAAAACCACTAGATACATACTATATAGACGAGGTGTGTTATTAGTTAGACTAATGGTCTTTAAACGCGTTCAACGTCCTTCCCCTTTACATACGAAAAAAAGGAAAAACATCGTTGAAAATCCGGTATCAGCAATGTTTTCACGAAATATTGATCTAAATCGTTTCCAAAGAGGTTCATGCAAGTTTAAGAGTGGTGTAATAGGGCTTTAGCGCGTGTTCTTTACCAATCGATACTTTTCATCCACACGTGCTTTTTCTCAATGAGCGATGGGAGCGAAGCACGTGAAGCCGCAGATTGTAGGGAGCTCCCCTAATGCTTGAAAAATGGCACTAATTATGGTTAGTGTCTTACCACTTGTCGTTAGGGTATGATGAGTGCTTGTCGAGTTGAGATCAAGTAAAAAAACATACCGTATATTTCTACGAATAAGGCGAGAATTTTTGGAAAAATTTCCGATTAAAAAGTGGGGGTTGGCTTGAGAGTTTGGAATTATTATCAACGGAATTAAGTTTCGCGGAAGCCCCTCGCTATCATGTTAAATAACGTATGGGGTGGAAATACATAAAATAGAAACAAATGAAAAAGAAACAACTTTTGATGCCCATGCGATCAGTTTTTATTATGCGTATTAAGAGAGTGCAAATATTGATGTTCTGGTTGTAATCCTAGGCGGGATTCAATGCAAGTTTCGCTGCTGCTGCCGTTTTTTTCTGGCTCCCATTTTGGTGATTGATTCATGGGAGCGAAGGTGTTAAATTTAACTCGGCTTATACGAGGGTTTGAATTTGGGGTCAATTTAAAAAAAATAGGCATTACACGGAAATATACGTTAGAACAGGACACTACTAGACTTTTGGTTAAGTTAATTAAAATTACTGTTACCCTATAAAGACCACTCCTTATACACCGCAGAATTTTCAAAAAAAACCAATATATAAAAAAAATGGTCACCAGAATTTTTTTGAGGGGGTTGAATAATATAAGTAATTATCCCTCCTTGGATAAGTCCCTTGGTGAGATGTGTAGAAAGTACTGAAACAGTTAGAGGACCGCTCCCCCCAAATGAATAAACCGTACGACAACTATTTTAATCTTGAGTTTATCTATTTGAAATGATTTTTTGAAAATGAAAATTCATGTATTCTAATTCTTCACCTCAATTGCTCAACTTAAAAATTTTTAATTTAAAAAGGCTACAATTGTACTACTATTGCTTATATTTGAAAATGTGGTAAAAACAAGAAAATTTTAGGGGTGTGGTATTGCGCTGTTTATTTGGGGTTAAATCTACACAGGAAATCTAAAAATTAATTCAATGCTGAAGTAAAATCTAAAACAAATATCAATAATTCTATACGTCGACAAAAGCATAAATGAAACCATATAAAACCATCTTTTTCAACTTTTCATCAAAAATTACTATGCAAGTTTATAAAATTTTGATTTATGATTTTTGAGCATCATCTCTTCAAGAGAATACCTCTTCAATCCCTAATTCTTCGGGACTAACAGTGTTTAGTCATTTTCAAAAAGTTTACTACACAAAAACGAATTTAGAGTAAAAATGTTAAAAAGGTAATTTTAAGGTAGAAGATAAAGTTGCACTTTGCACTTCTTACCGAAGGGGTCATTGTAAGTAATCTATATCTAATTTAAATTGATAGCCAGTTAATTTTCCCAAAACACCAATTTTTCATAAAAAGCTAATGGCATTCTCAAATACAAAGGGAAATTGATACTTTGTTAATCTGATTACATGAGTTAAATTGGTGGAAAGGGGAAAACTTGTTTTTCTTCCAAGAGTTAAGAGGCACTAAATGAAATTGCTTTCAGTGTAATTTTTTAAAAATGTGTTAGGATTGTGTGAGGAAAAATGCTTGCCCAAGGTTTGGGGGGTTGTAATTTACAGATTCCTGTTCTAAATTAAATCACGTATGATCTTAAATGAAAAACTTTTATTCTTTTTACGTGCAACATGTGCTATCGCACAGATTGGCAAAATTTTGGGGGCGGCAGATTACAGCAATTCAAAATGCTACATACTATACAGTTTTTCCTATTGGAGGATACTAGGATTGAGTCATTCCCAGCGTCCAACGGTCACATCCCCCAACGAATAGAGAAACAAGATTTTCTTTCCTTATTAAACAATTATCTTGCAATTTACTTTCAAACAAATGTTGATGTTTTGAACCCCCGATTTGTAATCTGTAGAAAATTTAAACCCTAATTCATGTTAAATAGGATTAAATGCTAATTTCACCCCACCTTTAAGAAATAGTAATTCACTTTTAAAAGAAACATAAGGGGGGGGGGTAAATTCTTCAAACAGAAAATGAAATATGGGGCGGCAATAAATCGATATGCACAGGGCGGCAAAAACCCTAAATACGGACCTGTCAGTAGCTTGTGACATTTTCTTTTACAACGATGACTTAACCCAGTGGTTTTTAAGGTTTTAAAGCATTCACAACTTAAAGTTATTTAAAATATCAAAATGTCTTTAAAGTATCAAATTACAGTGAAGTTAGGAAGTTTAATGAAACTTGGATTAATTGCATTAAAAGATGGAAGGACACCCACAAAATTTCAAATTATCTAGAACTTTGGAACAAAAAAGTAAAATTAAATAAAAAGGAAGTGGTCTTGAGAAACCATCGATCCATCCACAAATTCGATTTAAAGTTATCCAAGTTGCACTTCAAATGTAAAAATAATAACTCTTCAATTGGTTCATCACTTGTAAGTAAGAACAACTTAAACGAATTAACTCCCTCTACTTGAAAGAAAGATCCAAAGAATATAACTTACAAACTACATGTATTGATCACCTGTTGCCATGTTGTTCTTTTACAAACAATCCTAATGTATTCATCCTCTGACGAAACCTTCTTTAAACCATCTGCTTAATACAACTTGAATCGATTAAGCTTAAAATGACAGTAGTTTGACTGATACTTCTTAAGGAACTTAAAGATTGATAGACTAATGGTTATTGTACTTTAGGTAATGATGTATAAAACTATTAGAGTAGTCAGCAAAAAGTTTTCTCTTATAACTTGTTTTCAAAGAATCAAGGCATCTAACTATTACAGAAATCACTTAAGTTTCTAGTTTTATTTCTTTTTTGTAAAACTTATAAAAACTAATGAAAAAAAAATCAGAGCTGCCGCTTGTATTCCTTACTGTGCTTCTTCATAAGCTCCATTTTAATTTTGTCACCGAAGAGAATTTATAAAACAGTAATACACCTCTTTCATGAGAAAAAGTTGGGTTTTGACTTCACATTCCTTCAAAAGTATATAACTTCTAATTCGTCTCAAAATTTAAATGTTTATGCATTTAAATCATCTACACTAAAATCTCGATATTATTCTTAACTGGTTGAAAGAAAGGTGAAATTCTATCAATACCTTCTTATAAAGAATTACAAATAGAAACCAAATCGTAGGGTTTCCATCCCATTCATCCCATCAATATTGTAATATAAAGACGCAGAAATATGATGTGGGAAAAATTGCTTTCTCCTCCCTTTAATAAGATAAAAAGTATTGAAGTAACACTGAAGAATATTTTAGCATCAAAGGGATTTTATAACTTATTTTTTAACTCAATTCTTTCTAGCGAGATGAATAAAATTAAAAATTAAATAACACAAAACAAGTTTCTTTCATCGTGTTCAAACAAGATCGGGTTAGGTTAAAACATCATTTGTCATACTATCAACTAGCCATGATTATCATTTACGCTTTGATACTGAAAAAGGGGAAACATTTTATTATAAAAGAAACTTCAACTAGGGCAAAAGTGTTTTTGAAACAACAAGTTATTGTATCCTTGACCATTCTTAAATAGTTGACCTTTTTAGTTAATCAGTTAAAATACTTTCGTGACCTGAAACTATCCATTCAATACTAATTTATTTTATCTCAATAGGTAGTTACAATTACTACTTTTCTGACAAAAATATTTTAATGTTGGATATTACAAATATTAAAAAAATAATACGCATTTTATACCTTTGATTTAAATGAAAGGAGTTTTGGTTCATATGTATTGTAGATAAAAATGAATTGATTATAGTGTTTCTTTTGGGTGAAATGTGTTTATTAATATATTTTCCTGGTAGGTACATACATATCATGATGGTTTAATAAATGTGTTAAGTAAACTTGGAGAGTATGTAAACTTATTAATGTAAAACTTATTAATTTCTAATATATCTATTAGAAAAATAATTTAAAATTTACCTATTTACTTTGTACTATATTTAAATAAGGTGGAGAAATTCCAAGAAACTACATTGCATAGATATTTTAAAAAATTATTAGTGTAGGTACTCTTTAGTTTTAAAAACTACTACTTAACTATTTATTTTGAAAACTTTTTCTCATCTATTAAAATGTTATCTTTCTGTGAATTATATGTATTTTTAAAAAAATAAAACAGTGATTAGAAGCTTATATTTAAAGTAGAAAAACGTTAACTCTGCATTTTTGTTTCTCTTTTTTATCACTAAAATTAAAGATAAATACTTACAATTTTAGTTATATTCAATAAATTTTAACTACAAATTTACTACTAGAATATTTATAACGGAAGTGAATGATGTGTGCGTGCGTGCATGCATGCATGTGTGTGTTTTAAGAAAATTTAAAATAGAGGCGATAGTTTTGAACTTAAAAAAACCTTCAATAGATATCGAATGAAAAATACCGGTCCTATCTTTTTAAACTATCAATTAAATAGTTTAAACATTTTAAACTCCAAATAAAAACTGAAAATATTTTGCGAACTAATTGTACAGGATTTTTCCCCATAGTAATGATATTGACGCAAAACTACATGAAGTAAAACGAGGAACTAGTGAATCGATTGATTCGCTAGTCTCATTGTTGTTTGGCTGAATTTACTAGCTCCATTATTTATTTATTTATTTAATTGTGTATTCATTGTTTAACTTTCTAATATTGACAGCAGTTAGAAAATAATGTAATTAAGTTTATTTTGTGTTCTAGAGATTGATTTTCATTTTAAGTGTGTTCTTATAACAATAATAAATCTTATAACTTAATATTAAAGATCTTGAATTGCAGTCGAATCCGCTTAATGTGATCACGGTTAATGTTATCAATCGGATAATGTTATCGAAATCGACTGGTCCCGATCATTCCTATGTAAATTAATGTAAAATACATCGTTTAATGTGATCAACTATGGATCAACACGCCGCTTAATGTTATCAAAATTTATACATATTCCCTAAAAAGCGTGTGCTTTCGACTCGTTTTGGAGGTCAATCAATAAAATTTCGTCAATTTTTACAAGTAAACATCTGCCCCACCCTAGAGCATCTCGTGCTTCTTTTTTCCTGAAACTCAGTATAAGGAAGAAAAAGAAAACGTTCCACATATTGAAAAAAAAACGGACAAAGGGGGTCCGAATGGTCCGAAGTCATGCTTGTGATTGGTAAAAGGAACCATCGGTGCCTTGCAGATGTTTCTGATAAGAGATTTTGATTTTCCCTTGTTTTACATAGTGAATAATTGTTTAAATACATTAATTACGATAGTATAACTTTGATTTTAAAGCAAACAATCTGGTTACACTGCATGTTTTCTGCTTTTTTATATGAAATCGCTTATTGTTATCAATCGGATAATGTTATCAGTTTAATCTCAGACAACTTCGATCACATTAAGCGGATTCGACTATATTTTTTACGTGACACTATTTCAATTTTTAGCATTTGGGACAGTTCAATCCATATCTTCTAAAAATTTTGCAGGCAATGTACAATGTACAATGACTACATACAAGCATTTTTGTAAAATTAAAATAATGTATAAAATCATAATTTTAAGCTCCGAAAACTGCTTTTTTCCTTCATAACAATACCATCACTCAAACATTCCAACCTTTCCCATTCACCCTGACAATAGCATCGCTACCTTCCTTTTCCAGACAGGAAGGGACTTTTCCTAACCGCAATAAAACTTCATCTATATCATTTTTTTTCTATCGGAAGTGATCCCAGCCAGCGCCCGGGGAAACAAACCATCAACATCCCGGTGATGCAGAAGAGAAACCGCAACATCTCAATCCTCATTACGATGATCGGATGAACAACACATGTTGATTGCAAAACTAAAAACCTCCTTCAAGTCAATTAAAATGATGTAACCCGAGACCAACATTAGCCCAGCGTCCCAATGACCCAGATTGAGCAGAATCCGGTCTTTTTTCAAAAAATAAGTCTGAGCTGGCCCCTCCCATACCCACGATTTGGAGGAGCGTTCGCACTTGTGAACTGTGACCCCATTCAGCGGGCCTCCAACACACCCTAACGATCTTGACCTTCAAGGAAAACCACTTTGGGTCACGGCTCTCACTTTCAGTCGGAATCTGTCATTTCGAGACGCGATTGCTGCTAATCAATTGCAAAAAAACGAAACTTTGGACGCGATTAGGTTGCTATTTCGGGTTGTTTCGACGCGTAAACACGGTTGCAAAATGCACCTGAAGGTTGCTCGGCAGGAGAAGATGAATGGTCATTGCCAGCTACTTTTTGGGTGATTAATGCATTTATGAACTGCATAATCAGTTGCGCTTGTATTATAATGGTTTCCTATAAGATGAAATCTATAGAGTTCATAGAACTTGGAGCGAAAGTCCAACCGCCACGAGAAAAACTTTCTACGTCACGTCATTCAATATTGTGTCGATTGCTATTAAAAACAGCTTATTCCCCTCAATTTTGAGGGTAATGGTAATTCATGAACTTTGAAAAAATATTTTATGCCAAATCTGTGCGACTATCATTTACATTTGAACTTCTTTTCAAAGTTTTGTTTTCAGTCCAAGTGTTTCTCGTGGAGGTCAGACTATGGAAGACAACTATAACCATATTTGAGAGGGTGAATTTTTTCTGGAGGAGAGCTGAAAAAAGTCAAACTTAGCGAATAAAGTAGGCGGTATTATAATAGTTTCCGGGAATAAAGTTTTGTGAAGTTCACTTCTTCTGTACTCAATACAAATATTATGAAGATTTTTTAAAAAGTCGACTAAAGTTGTCCAAATACTGCAAAACGAGCTTGTTAACTACTATAGTAAAGCGTAGGCATTGTTAATAAAACATTTCATACGTTTTTGAGCAAAACAACAATTATTCGGAACGAATTTTTCCCCAGAGCCCATTCCCATAATTTTCCCCAATTTTTAAAGTTGATTATACAGACATAAAATTATTAAACAATAACCCCTTTTTTACTTTATCCTCGCTTGTTTAAATGCTGATAAATCAGTTATTTTTCCTTGATAACATCGTCGAAGTTGGTTTAAATAAATATGCATAAATATTATCAGTAAGTTTATAAACAACACTTTCATAACACGCTATAAACATAACACTTTCAACCTAGTCAGTATATAAAAATTTTATTGAAATGATTTCAACCAAATTGATTTTCCTTGATCCTTAGAGCGCTTTCTATTAAATGCGAATGCAAAGTTTTACTTTTTAAAATAAGAAAAATACATATAACACGAATTATCACAAGTACAAATGTACAAAAACATTAAATTAATCATGACTGATAGAAAATGTTTATTAAAAAGTTTATCATAAAACTAAACTATCTTAGAAATTAAACTACTTTAGAATAATTCGAAAGGTAATGTAAACCAACCTTTAGAAAAAAGTGATACATTCCGTCGATATAAGATGAATTTCAAGAGAAAGTGTCACGAAACGCCAGGAAACAATCGTCATTTCCGTTATTTGTTTCAAAGTACACTTAAACACGAAACAAGTGTAAACATCTTTAAAATGCACTTGAATTGACGATTACTTTATAACGGTCTCATTATTAGCGTCAATGTACTAAAACGAATGGTGTGTACTGATGTTTACTTTCTCTCTTTTATCAACTCCATATTTTTCCTTACTAAATGGAACACCATTGAAAGACAGTTGGAGTTGAGTTTGAAATACTATAGGGGAGAGTGTTGTACCTACGGACGGTTGTACCTTCAGCCACCTCCTTTTAAAATTCAGGAAAAAATGTAAATTTGAATTTGTGGTCGATTTTAAATGTAAACAGATGCTATCTAGTTCCTAACGTGAAATCAGCTGTTTAAAATATTATTTAAATTTTCTATAATAAAAATACTGTTTTTAGGTGCTCAAAGTTTTTTTTAGTGCATCACTACATTAATTGTTTTCTTCCTCTATGATTATGATATGATAAAATGGGATATATGGGGGAATCCCAGAGATTTTGACTTTTAGTTTTGATATTAGAAATCGTCAGATCTCAGTTCTTTTATCTTTTATAGAACTTTGAATGCAAAAACACCTGATGCTGTACCTTCGGACACCATACGTGTTGTACCTACGGACACGTTCTTGTGGGTATCTGTAGCTAATCAGCGTTTTAGAATCAGGTTTCATTTAACTGAATACATTTTAATAAATATTAAATTAATTCTAAATGGTAATCTACTTGTCGGCGATTATTTTCAAGTGAATTTTAGATGAAAAATCAAATATTTGGTGATCTAAACTACTTTTTTAAATTTATGATTCTACTTGGAATTTAATGTAAAATATGGTGTAAAACCATAAACACCCTATCGCATTTAAGTATGATGATTAAAAAACTTAAACTTTCCACTGAAGAAAATTTATCACCAAATTATTACTGTTATTACCACCAAATGCTTGCACAACTAAGTGTCGATCGAATTGTTTTTTTTTGGATCAGTGAAGTTGTCAGATCAATCAGCATGATTGATGAAACTATTACCTTAAATTCTGATCTGAAAATACCATGTGATTTTTGTGTTTTTGGTAAAAAATCAAGACTTTTATCATTCAACTTCGTTTTAATGATCATTTACGATCTAAAACTACATTACTTTAAAAAATCTATTTTCAATTTTAAAAAGGCTTGAAATGGGTTATTAAAAGGTTATTCATCAATAAAAATGTTCATTCTTTGCTTTTTTCAACTAAAACTTCCCTTTTTAAGGGTGTCCACAGGTACAACTGGGTCTGTCCATAGGTACAACAGGTTGTTGTACCTTTGGACACTAATTTTTCCAAGTTATTATACATGATTAAAAATCCAATTTTTAAGATTTTGGCTATTAAAAAATATCTCTCAACTCACAAAGGTTAGGACAATAGGTTGGGCACTTTAAAGGGTCAAAATGTGATTTTACCTGTCTTAGAAAAATCCAAACGTGATTTTTGTCCATAGGTACAACACTCTCCCCTACTTTTGTTCATCATATAAAAATTATAGTGTAAAATTAAATTGTTATCATTATTTTCACTTCACTTTTTTTAAAGTTAGTCATTCATTGAAAAACCAAGAAAGAATTTTCAAAGCTTTATACGGATTGCAAATTTTAAACTATTTTGTTTTTTTCTAAAAATTAATTTAAATCAAATAAAGGTTAGTATTTTAATTAATTATCGATGTAAAATATGGGTATTTTTTTTTCAAATTATTTTAAAACTTAAACTTTGTTTTACAAAAAATACAGGTAAATAATCTTATTTTCAATTGGTATATATGTTATGGGCAAAGTGATTAATTGGGCATTATTAATAATGCCCGGGCAATGTGATAAACTCAACGAAATTTATGAATGAAATTTATCACTTTGCCCGCTTCCACTTGGGCATTATTAATAATGCCTAATTAATCACTTTGCCCGTAACATATTTTCTCTTTAATGTAATTTTTTAATTCATGTAAATTGGTTTCAATGGGTCTTAGGGGAAAGTTTTTATATTAAGAGTAATATTTCATACTGAAATCATATCACTTGTTAGATATTTTTAAAAATATTAATTAATAAAAATAATGAAATATTGAAGAAAATCTGGATAATTTAAAAAAGTTTAACTTATCTTTTAAGATTTTAATGAAAACAAATTATTTTAAGTAAGAAATAGGAATCCTGATTGTTACTTTGTATATGTTTGGAAAAATGCACTATATTTAAGCCCATCATCGCTCAATTCATATTTTTAAAAAGATAGTATCGGTTATTTATTTTATGAACCAACTTTAAACGATTTTTATTTCTTAAAATCAAGGGATTTTTTAATCCAATATACTATAAATACCGACATAAATATTTATAATTTCAAGATGGTCCAAGATACCTTACCAATACAAGCATTCGCATTCCCTTTCTTGGCATATTTTATGTGAAAGTTCATACATTACAGAGTTTCAAGTTATATTATGAATTATTAACGCATTATAAATTAGTCACTACGTATGGACATTTACCATTATTTTCCAGAATAAAATTGCTTTAATTGTATCATTTATATTTAGAAAAAGTCAAATCAATCATCTTCATTATTTTATTTTTTATTCAAAGCTAGACTATTTCTTTCTCTCTCCAAAAAAGTATCATACTATTAAAGACTATTTCTCTTTTCGTTTATGAATGAACATAAAAGGAAATCAATTTACTGTGAACCCTGTAGAACCTTCAAAGAACAACAACCGAAAATACAACACAAAAACATTTGATTATTTCAAATGACCTAATAACGGAAAAGTATTGAGTGTCATAATAGAAAAGAAGTTCTGTTACACTTATTAAGTGAGAAGCGTCAATATATAACGTTTTCCCATGTTAAAGAACTCACTAGACACATAATTGATTGATATGGATTCAATACTCGTTCACACTAAACTGTTGTTTTGATGTTAAACAACATGCTGAAAGAAGAGTAGATGAATAATTTGTTGTTAGAACACACATTTGGTTAGCAGGTCAACACGCATGAGAAAGATTCCTTCCTTTTTACCACAATATTAGTAATTTGAGTTGTTTTCTTTTACATCGGAGTAATTTAAGAAATTTAAAGTTTAAAAATTAAGGCACTGTCTAGCTCTACGAAAGTAACAACTCTACTCTAACGAATTTTGATAATACTTTAGTATGGGTCAACTTTCGTGGATATAGACACTTCGAAAAAATTAAATTCTGAAAGAAAAATCGACAAATTTGATTTAGTCAGATATAAGACAAATGATTAATTTCGCAGTTACTTATGCTTAATATTAACTAAAAAAATGGTCTGTTTGATATATTTTTAAGTACAAAGGAATGTAGGCCGATACATGTTACTTTATGATAGATTTTCGATGAATTATTAGGAATTTACTTCCTATATTTGAAAAAAACTTCATGATGTGTGTTCTTCATTTTATGACACTGAACGTAGATTTAAGAATAATACAATTATTTTATTTTAGTCTTATATAATGGTTTTAGTAAACCACCAACAGTAAATTTCGTAATATATTAATTTCATTTATTAGGAAAATAAAACATTTTTGAAAAATTTCACTGGTGAAAAAGCATGAATTAATTTTTTACAGTATTTTCAAATTAACACTCGTGCTGAACCAAACAAGGTTAATTATTTCTTTCTCCCTAAACATAATACACTTAATTAAATTAAAAATTGCTTGATTCATTGAGTTACGGAAATCAAGAAAAGCTAAAGCAAGTTTTAAATTAAAAAACAGGTTGAAATTAATTCAATCCAATTTATTTATAGATTAAAGACCTTACCCTGAATCCAATCTAGATCAAACTCGACAAACATATTTCACCTTTCAACCGAAGAACAACCTCTTTAAGCGAAATTCATCAGACAAACACACCCCAAAACAGTAGCTTAATCAATCAAATAGTTTTCATAGCATATTCAGGCTTTCTAAAATGACCGATAAATAATTAATTTCTGTTCCCTAACTTTTATTTTTAAAAGTGAATATTTTGAAATGAAAAGAAGGAGTTGGTTCGTGTTGACTAAAAGTGCAGGTGTCCATTGTTATTGCATTCAAACGTTGCATCAATTATTAACAGAGAAGTGTTTTTGTAGGTTCTCTCTCTTACCAGTACTGTAGAAAAGAGGAATACATTAACTTGTGTTTTTCTTTTTATCTAGGATATCTCCTTAGAAACTATTTCAAGAAAGAAATGGAAGGAATCGTGTATTGATATTTTTCGAAGATCGGAATACATAACATGGAGTCATGTGACGTTCCTGGATGATGATCTGGTTTCGCAAAAACGAACCCCCCCTAATTTTCATCCTTTTTCTCTCTATTTTTCTGCTTCATGTAGGTAGAATAAGTATGTACTTCTCTGTGTAGTATTTGTAGTTTGAAATCTCAAAAAATTATTCATATTGCAAGAAAATGTATGGATACTAATCTTGTTCCTTTCTCTTGATACAATTTATATTGCTTAACTTTCTTTTTTATCTGAATGTATTAAATTTAAAAACTAAAGAGAAAAATAAAGAAAAGAAGAAAAAAAGATAGAGAAAAGCATAACTCACACACACAGTTGTAGTTAAAATATTTTCTCATTAATTATTATTTATGTATGTTTCTAAGGAAAATGAAAACTAATATAAGCGAACTTCCTTCATTTGAAGATTAAATTACCATTTTTTAGAGTGGAAAGAATTTCTGAGATTGCCCATTTCACTACCTTCTGGGTTCTTTATTTTTAGTAATAAAACAAGAGAAATAATGCTCGTAAAATACCAGGTTTGGTCTCTTGAAAGAGTAATTGTTTGTGCTTAGAAGGATAAGAAAAAAGTCCTTTATTCCACAAATGTATGTCAATGACCATAAGTGCAAGAGTCATTTTAGTTTTTTATCCTTATATTTTCTTTCCCCCTTTTGATGTGTTTAACAAAACGTGAATATATAATTTCAAAATGTAAAAAGTTGTCATCATGTTGATACTTTGTTTTAGCATTTTTTGTGCTTTGATCACTGAAATAATAAATTTTATATTCAGTCAATCAATCAGTTTATAAAACTTTCATACAGAACAGACAGTAAAAAGAAATTATAATTTACCAAGGAAAAAATCACGTATTAGCGTACAAATTACACTCTTATTTAATTCAAACATGAAATTATAAAAAAACTTAAAATGAACAATTTATTTAAATAGGAATTTTAAATGAACAAATAATATAATAATGATGCGATATATTAAATTAAATGAAAGAAAATACCAAAGACCAAATACCAAAGTATTAAAAATGTGTGCTTCTAGTTGAAAAACATCACAATTGTCCATGTTAATCACAAAATTAAATAAATGACATTTTATAATAAATGTAAAGTTGTGATGAGTCCTCGGGGTTCTCCGGGTTATTTTAGTAACACTTCAGTAAGACAATCAAAATACTTTTATAAAAAAACATTAACTTTAATCTAAACGACGAATTTTGAACTTATTTTCCTAAAGCTATTTTCAAACACTCAAACATCACAAATAACTTTCAAAAACTCAATACAATGCACGATTTAAAACTTCACGAGTTGACTCTAATAATCACGTATCGCTTTCTCGGCATTGTTAAAAGCGGGCTGGTTACAAAGTTAGAATTGTCCAAAATTTAACAGTTTTTGAATTTTTTAAAGAAAACCTTTTTTGGAAACACATTTTTGGAATTTTCTATAATCCGATGTCTTAAAAACCTTTGTAACTAGAAAAATATATTAATTTTTAAAAGAGAAAGTTTTTTCTTTATCACAAGAAATCAACATCAAGAAACATTATTGACATACCCAAAACTTTGAGACAATAAGAGAATACTTTATTAATGAAATATATAGAGGAAACACGTTAAATACTTAATTTTATTTTTTGAATTTAAAGCTTTATAAAAATACAAAAAAACCCAATTCAAGGAATTTAATAGTATCGGTTTGTATTTTATAGCGATGGGGGTTTGATTTATAATTTATTTCAATCGTCAAACATGTTCTACTTCGAAATTCTTAGCTATCATTTTCAAAAAACGTAAGCACCTCTACTCCCAAAAATAAATATAGACGAGTTCAACCGGAAGCTGACCCCATACGTATTATAAGTACTTGTAAGTGTATTATTGAATATTGAAGATAAATTGGTTTTTCTGGTTCGAAATACATGGAGGGAGGTCTTTGGAAACTTTTTGACGTCACACAGTTGAACTCGTCTATAGTAATGAATAAAACAACAACACAGAAACAAAAAATAGCAATAATGACAAATTAAACAATAATGACATCTAAAAGAACTTTTCATTCTGCGTAGTAATTTGTAGGTACATTAATTTATTTTATATATGGGTAATAGAACAAGGGGTCACAATTTCAAATTGAATTAAGTCAAATTTAAGACGGATTGTAGAAAGCATTATTTTTTAATAAGGTAGTGGATAGATGGAATGCGTTGCCTGAAACAGTTGTAAATTCAAGTGGGGTAAACGAGTTCAAGAGGAAAATTGACAGTTACTGGGATTCCGGTAGTTTGGGTTAAAAAGACTGGACCAACCTTGCTGGGCTTACGCCTGTAGTTGGTCGACTTAATTTGTATTTGTATTTGTATATCAATCCTATATCATTCCTTAAAAATTCTTAGAGAAATTAATGTAACTTAAAGAGATATCAATGATATAATTACGAGAAAAAAATCCAAAAATTGCTAACAATATAATGTGTATATAAATATAAAAAAGCTATTTATCTTTAAATTTATAACTACAGGCATAACTCATATATTCATTTTAAATTTAACAAAAATTTTGGTATTGATAAAAGTTGGATTCTTTCGGAACTTGAAGACAATATTATGATGACATGCATTGTTATGAAAAAAAGCACAACGCAATTAGGAATGGCCTTAAAAGGGTTCTTGGATTCCATTTACGTTTTGGGTTTTTTACGCTTCGAAAAGTTCTTATGCGAACTGATAATTAACATACATTTACTTTTCTCAAATGATCTTCTAAGGTATTCGTTGCGTTTCGCTTTTCACGTCCGGGTTTTAATAAGTGTCGGTATATTTTTTTTCATTCTTGTCATATACCAGATCAAAGTAACAGAATTCAAAGATGATATCGTTGTCAGTACACAGAAATTACACGGGCCCGTATCCATAAAAAGTATTTTGACGTCGAGAACTTATTCTAATATGTTTTTGGATGATAGTTTTAGGGGGAAAAGAAAAAGTATCATGTTATTTTCTAATTCCTTATGTGGTGGATAATATGGATGTTAAATTTTAAATTCGCGCAATTAGTATATTTAAAGTATTGAACTTTCTAAGTTCTATTAAACACTTTCACGTTTATTTATGAATCCTATTGCGTAAGCAATAAAAATGCATTGAAGAAAAATATTCTTGATTCGTAATTTTAATTTTCAGAAAAAAAGTCCAAAAGTATCCCAAGAGTTAACCTTGCTGAAAAACTATTCTTTTACCTAAAGAACTTAGTTGTATTAAAAGTCATAGTGTTATTTGCCTAAATTTTTCTGGTATTTTTCCTTATCAACAAATCAAAGAAAAAGTAATAATAGTGCATTTCTTCAGTTACTCTTTCCCCTTATAGTATCTAAAATCAAGCGCATTTCTATTTTCTTTATAGTTACAATCCTTTTCTTTAATTTTAATTTTTGATGTTTTGTAATTTAAGAAAATCGTCCAGTTTTCAACACGTTGGGTATATTAAGGTCATAGATCTGAATAAAGTATAAATAGAGTAGTATAAATAAGAGCATAGTAGCGAATGCATTTGAAAATTGTGTCAATATGTAACATTTTGAGCCTAATTTCGTGAAATAAAGTTCCACATTTATTTTATGTGTTCCATTTATATTAAAGGGGAAATTATCAATATGTAATTAAACGCTAAAACAATTGAAAATACACTAAACATAATTTAATACTTAAAAATTAATAACTAGTTACACTAATTTTAATTTCTTACAATAAATTTGTAGAAGACAAAAATACCGTTGTGTGACATTAAATAAGCCGGGTAGAGGTTGAAAAGGAGTTTGGCTAACTCAAAAAGAACTAGCTTATAGTTCGAATAAAAAAAACTTGTTTAAAACATGAGAGTTCGTAAAAACGAACATCGACTGTGTATAATATTGTAAGTCTGTGGATTCATTGTTTTTTAACTACTAAAACAGGGATGTAAAGCATTTACCACGGCTTTTTAAACGGCGGTTTGACACTGTGGAGTTCAAACAGTAGCACGCGAAGGCATTGAAAAATTTTGAAAAATAAGTTTATCTGACGTCATCAGTGAGATTTTAGTGCCCCGTCATACTCCTCTTAAATCAGTTAAAAACGTTTTTTAACGATTTCATGGATGATTTGGGTTAAAATATCTTTTAAGCTGTAATAATCTGAGAGGGCCATACAACCATAGTATATATTTTACTGGAAACATTTATAGAACATATTATGTTGGATAGCTTAAAAACTAACATGATTCTATTTTTTCAATGAGGTTATTACATGTTGTAGATACGTTTTCGGGTATCAGATGTTTTTAAAGTTATTGATTCTGGTGATTTTAAAATTACTTAATGTTGTAAAATGCGATAAAAGTATCTTTCGAGAGAATTTATTACAATTTTCGGGCGTGTACCCTCGATAGTAAATTTCATATTTCCATTACTCAGATTTAGGTGAGAAAAATATTTTTGATTTAAACTTTCATAATCAATCTATAAATAATGTTACAATAGTTTATATTTTTTGGTTTAGTATGGAAAACGCTGAAGTGACACGTCTAATGGTCGTTTCCCAAGTAGTGGCACT
Source organism: Tetragnatha versicolor (assembly GCA_024610705.1). Classification (NCBI taxonomy): domain Eukaryota; kingdom Metazoa; phylum Arthropoda; class Arachnida; order Araneae; family Tetragnathidae; genus Tetragnatha; species Tetragnatha versicolor. Next base: position 1,360,409 of record JANDEH010000043.1, read on the forward strand.
CCTTCCAAAAAGCTTAGCCTCCCCTGACTTAAAACCTACCAGAGTAAATTAGGTACACGGTTTCATAATTAAGCTAACAGTTTAATTAGCGCTGGACAGGATTTTCACCCAGCTCTCCGTTCATTGGGAAAACACAAGGTCCAGCCGTGATCGCATGCAAAGAGATATAACCCTTGATCATGGGTTGGAGACGGTCTTTTCAGACAGCAAACACAGAGTGGCGTGATAGTATATCACCGGATCACCTCTACCTGCTGACCGTTCCCAAGTACAGGAAAAGAAAAGGCGATCGCAATTTACGATTACGGAAAAGAATCTGCGAAATGAGTCTTTAAGGAGCGAATGAATTTGATGAATGGAGAGTTGTCATTTACGACGAGATGTAGTTCACTGCGTAAAAATGACTGCCTTCTAGATGATCTGCGAATTAAAAATGACTGCCTTCTCATTGAAGCCTTGGAGATATCCGTTATGAATGTTGGTTTTAAAGTTGGTGGTTAAGCTCACATTTTATGAATTGTGCGGTTAATGGATTTATAGTTATTGCTTGGAGGTTATGGGGTACTTTGCTAGGGTATTGGCCAAAATTGACTTCCTGGAACAGTATGTGTTTGACGATGATGAATTTTGTTTTGGTCTAAATGTTTTTTGAAGTTACTTGTGAATGAAGATTAATGGTCAATATATGCTGTTAGTACATGGATTATAGTTAAGTGAGCCTATTTGTGTTTATTTTAAAATTAAAACAAGTGGAGCGTCTGGAATATCCAAAGATTCTTAGAAAATGTAGTAAATGTAAATACTTGAATTATGTAAAATTTAATACTACATTATACTACTTTATGAAAGAAACGAAGGTATGTTTATGTAAATAGAAATATGTATTTATATTTTATGTGTTGTTTGGACTAGTATTTGCATTTTGAAATGAGCTATATTTGTTTAAGGAATCATTAATTGCAAAACAGGACATGTTCACCAGATTTTTTTCCATGAAAATGAGAGTCGTATTTCTTCACAAATCAGCTTAAAATGTATTAATTGTATATCCATTATTCTTATTTATTTTTTTATGAAGTTTAAAGATTGTGAATAAGATTAATTTTTACAATTCATAAACTTGCTTTAAAAATTACTCATTATTCAATAAGGATTAAAAAGCTTCTAAAGTAAAATAAATTGAAATAAATTATATTAAAAAATAAAATCAATATATAAAAAATCACGGAGCACATTTCGACCGAACTAAACTTTTAAAAGGGTTATTGGTTTAAAAGTTTCTTTTCATTAATAAACAGATGGATAGGAGGTCTAAAATTATAATTTACTACAAAAATAAAATTCCCTTTTAAAATCGTTACTTTACTCTTGCAATGGGGTTAAGTTGCAGCAGACATGTGTGTAATAACAAAATTTAATGTTTCCTGTGTATAGTGACTTTTTTTAACAAATATATTATTTATTTATTATTGCTTCTTTAATTTAAAATGGTGTTAAATTTAGTGTAGTGTTTCTTTCAACTTTCTGTAAAACATGTACATTAAAAAACAAAAACTCTTCGGGAAATAGGGCGTAAAGAAAGAGTAAGTAATACGACGTGTTTTAACCAAAGGAATCAGAGTCGATTTTTTAAGAACTTAGTGATAAAATAAAAATAACGGTTTGAGAGGAAAAAACTTAATTCCTTTTACTAAGCTCATGGAGTCTGTGGGTGGTGACGCGAAAAAACCGTTCAATACAAAAACCGTTCAGACGAAAACCGTTCAAAAAACAAAAAAAATCATAGCTTTACACATGTAATTAATTTGCTTTTATATTATTGAACGGTTTTTGTATTGAACGGTTTTTTCGTATATCCCTGTGGGTAAGGCATATGGATCACTGGAGTCAAGGACAACATGGAACAAAATATTTTTTCTAATTTTCAATTTTTAATACTTGTTTTTATTACCCTACCAAATAATATTTTGTGGTTTTAATAAAATAATTCCTCATTTCTCATTCCAACAATAAGTTATACGACTAAGATAGAATTATACGCGTGTTGTATTTCCGTTAGTAAGTTTTAGGTGGTCAAGTTTAATATTAAAGCATATCAATTTAGAACATAAATAAGTACCTATTGAAAAATAGAAGTAATTTAACAAACCAATAAATTATTTAACATCACCTCAAGTGGAAATTCAAAGACTCTTTAATAATGCATACCTACAACTACGGTAACTTCGGCGCAGCAAAAAAAATTCCATTACACAAAAGAGGGTGCAATTATCTTTTATTCGTCGCATCTGTTAGTCCTTGCAATAAATAAATGATAATCACTCTCCTTTGTCCTCATAGAACCTTTCTTCTCTGCTGGGCTAAAGGTATTTAAAAATGAGAGACAAAATTATCCCAGTGGGATGGTATTTAAAAGCATTTGATATTTAAAGAAGGGAAAACCCGATTCTTTTAGCTATCGAGTACTTTTTATCTAGTAAATACAAATTTATCAGGTATTTTTATGTAGAGTATAATCAAGTATTTTTAGTTCTCTGATAATATATGATCGTCGACTTCATGAGTAATTATCCATTTGACACTTAAAGCTCGATTTTTAGAAATAAAGTTGCCTGAACTGTAGTTTTTGGTAGTTGCCTGCTATTGTTTGAGTGTGGGGATATTCTGTAAGGTAATTTGGTAAGTAAGGTAATGGTGTACATACTTTCCCCATCGGGGTTTGCCCCAAACTGAGCCTTACCTAAAAGAAGTGATTCTGTTCATCCCTAAAAAGAACCAACTTAATCAATTACTCACAGGACATAAATTTCACTCGGTAAAAAGTATCAAACATTCATTAAATAGTTTTGTATTCAAAAATAGAAAAACAATTCCTCTTAATTTTCACTGCATTCGCCGCTCAGGTATCAACTGGTTACCACTGCTTCACGGTTTACATTTTTCGATTAAGTCTATGCTGAAAAGGTCAAATCCTTTTCGCGTATCCCTGTAGTAGCGTGATGGGAAACTTGCGTGCACCACCAAAACAATTTCTACGATTGTCGAAGTGGATCCCTGTAATCACCTGATATATCTCCCCGCCAATGCATTCTCTCTTACTCTAGAATTATTCAAACATTCGCAGCTAGATGTGGGCTTGAACTATCAAATCTTAAACACAGGAAAGAGATTGACGAGAATAATGGTGATTAAGCAATCAGGTATTTTCAATGATTGTCATTATTGGTATTATAGGGGTTGTGTCGAAAATCAAGAACTTCTATAGCTTGTGTTTCCTCTGAAGGCGGCTAAGTATTGTGAAATTTAGTATTGTAGAAGGCACGTTTTAGGATTACACTAACTACCTTCTGAAAAAGGCAAGCATAATAATAGGCTAGTTGTCAAATAGAAGGGAAAGGCAGAGGGGCATAGTAGGGGGTATTAATGAGAAAAAGTACATGGTTCGAAAGTTTGTGTTCAACTTTTGAGTTATTTTTTACTTTGGTTGAATAAATAGCAGTAGATTATGCCAATTAAGCACTTTATTATCCTTTAAATAATTTTATATGGAATATTTATAAATTTCTGAATGTAAAAGAGTAATAAAGCAAACACCAACAGAAAATAGTTTTTAGAAACTCCAACAGCACGTTGTAAAAAAGATTTAAAAAAATAAATTTCAGGTTATTATATTAAGATAGAATTGGTATATTTACGATGTAATCCAGTGCAAGTCAAATTTTAGTGAATGAAATTTGACTAATTATTTTACATTCAGTTAACCCAATTCATGCTTTAAGTTACAAACATATAATTAAACATAAAGATAAGATATTAAAGATAATCCTAAACAACCAGTTATGTAAAACTTTCCCTCCTGGATTTTTAGAGCTTAAACTCCCCTTTTTACCAACCAAGACCATGATACATCGAAGTAGATTTTCAACCTGTTTCCCCACAGCATCAATCAGTCTTTACTATTAAACTTGAACTTCATCATTCTTATTTTATTGCCACTTTCTTGCCTAATAGTCTCGCAGGAAGTGAATAAGGTGGTTACATGATCTTGATCACACCGACAACGCCTTAGCATTGCTCAACTCTTTCCCACTTAGCATGTGGAGCCATTTCTGGCTTGAAGAATGGGTTTTTCGGCCATCAGGACTTAAATGGGTGGAGTTCACAACTTATATGATTTATAGTAATGTGAAAGGTGAGTGTTGACAAATACTGTATGAAGGTATGCTTGTTTTTATGTGTTTACAAGAAAGAGGGATGTAACCAAAAGCATCTTAATTAACAGCATTTGGGTTTCTGTAATTAATTTGTTTTGTCATAAGAGGCAAGAGAAAGCGATTTGTTTTACACCAGACATATAGATTTAAAATAGATGGATGGATTTAGTTTCAAAACAGTTTTGTTCGGATGTAATTTATTAGAAGTTTTTTATAGGAAGTTTGGTATTGCATGTTTCTGTTTTAATTTTAAAGTAGGAAACATGGGTGGCCCATAAATAATTAGAAATTCCTAATTAAGGGAATTAGGTCAAATTTTGAGTTCATTTTGAATTTTAATTCAAAGCCAGATATATATTTCTAAAGAATTTTTTTCTGCGTGTAATTGGTTTTTCTTGAAACGAATTAATCAAATTTATCAATTTAAAACGTGAATTCTTGAGGTCTATTTTAATAACATCTTTTACGAGAACTGAATGAATTGATATCCCAGTATATAATTTCAATTGAAATAAAGATATTTTGAAGCTGTTCTAGTATTTGTAATTGAAAGTTAGCTAATTAAATATAGGTACGTTTTAAGAAAAATAATGCTTGAAATAGTTGGTGGTGCTACAAATTAAATAAAAAGTTCAGGAAAGGCAGTTAAAAGGATTTTTAACTAATATCTATTATTTTGGGTTAGAAGAGAACTTTGAGGAAATTTGAAAATTTTTTCGGGAAGGAAAATGCAATGTGATAAGTTTCTGTATTTCTTTTCTTAAATAAGAAATGAGTAAACAAAAAGAACCATAACATAAAATATGGTAAAGTAACATAAAAAATATATAATTTAAAAAGTTAAAGTTTTGAAGTTTAAATATACTATCCAATAAGTTCTGGACTTTTCCTGAGATATTATAAAAGAATAAAAAATTCATTAAAAATAAATATATATATATTTTATTTTCCTACTTATTGCAAATCAGTTGCCTTTATTATTGCAACAAGTAAAAATTTAAAATGATAATTTACGATGATAGTTCTTGAGAGGGTTCAATTGCCCCAGTTCCAATTGCCATATTAGTGGAAATATAACAACGAAAATAATCAATCACCTTTATTTTACTTTATGCGCCATATCCTACCTGACTGCATTCATATCAGTAGACCAAGCCCTTTGTGTCTTAAAATTACACCTTTCAATAACACTCTTACGCTTAAGAAAGATAACCTATGACAGCTTCTGGCATTTCAAACATCCTAGAAATGACGTTTCGCCACCTTTTACGTTTTTAGATAAAATCCCAATTCAAACTGTGAGTCACTGGATTTGAAAAGATAGTTTTACTCCGCAGATTTCAGAGCCTGTCACGAGCTTCCTTAGAATCCGTCAATGACGTACCTTACTACTGTCGAACCAACGATAGTAAAAGGGTCACGTGATTTTGACATACTCGGAGGGGAGAAAGAAAGAAGCTGAGGGGCAGTTGATCGAAAGAGGAGGATACATTTACTCCTTCTAACCTTAGTTATAACCTCTATGTACATAAAAAATCAGTATATATTAAATAAAATAAATGAAGCAAAAAATCACGTGACCCTTTTACTATCGTTGGTTCAACAGTATAGCTAGGCTGCAAGTAGCCACTCTAGTCAATAGGAGCTTCAGCTAAGTCTGCACGTGACTGCTGAAATAGTGTCTATTCAGATAATCTAAGTGACGAGTGTTTCCTTATTAGCACGTGTGTGCAGTTCATTTACTCTGTGTTATTGCGCAGAAAAGATATTGCTTTGAATTATGGAAAGGTGCGGTAGAATGAATGAATGGGATTTATGTTAATTCAGAACAAAAAAAATCTCAAACCCCGTATTTAAGGTTGCAGTTATTAGAATGAAAGGATTTTTTAAAATATTTGAAATAGTTTGAACATTTTGAGAATACCCTCCAAAGGGAATTATGAAAAATCTTAAAGAGAGAACAATATATAGGTGAACCGCCCAGTGAATGAACCCTTAGCATTTGGATTTGCGATTTTCCCACTTAACATTTTTTTCAGGGCTTTTTCTTGGTAAATTTTAAAAATAAGGCATGTAAGGTATACAGGCTTTTTCTTAGCAATATGATCGAAGTATTTCCAGATCTCAGAAGTTAATAGTTTTAAAGGAATCCTGATTTTAGTGAAAAAAAGTGCTATAGTAAATGAACAAAGTTTGTCCTAAGTATTTACACCGTTCTCCCATTAAATGAACACTTAATATAGTCACTAGTTTTAGTTAGAGAGAGAGACGACAACTCGCTTAAAAGCGTCTCTGCGCATCCAAATCTGTCCAAATTTTGTCCAAACTGTATCATGCCGCCCCACGCTAATCCTATGGAGGGAAACCTGTGGCGAACAGAAAACCTGTTTACCGATCTGCGCGCGCTATACTGAGTTGTCGCCTCTCTTTCGCATACAGGCTCTCTAGTTTTAGTATCTTGGAAAAGTTTATAATGTGTCAATCCATATCAAGTGCTCCAGAGGTGGTCACTTGATTATTTTTATTCATCTATATAATTCAGTATCTTTAAATTGTTATTTTTTTTCTGAATTTTTATAGCAGCCATCGAAGTAATACAAACTATGCTAATTCTTGCGATTCATACAACAAAAGCTATTCTACTCAGAAAGATACATCCTTCATTATGTATTGTATGAATTTAAGGATAACTGTGTTTAAGGTATTGAAAATCGGCTTAAAAGAGGAACTCCAAATAAGATTATTTTTAAATTTTCGAAGGCATAGTACTCCCAAATGTTTTTGTAATACCTTACTGGACCTCAATGGTTGCTTGAGAAAATTCAGAAAAAGTTTAAAAAAAATTAAAGAATGGTTATGGACTTTCTAGTGCTGTAAGAATCTTCCCTCAAAAAATCCTTTGATTTTAAAATGGTAGAAAGGTTTAATTTGGTTAATAAAGGTTTAATGGTAGAAAGGTTTAATTTGGAAGGTAGATTTGGTTTAAAGATGGTTGAATAAACCAAACCTTTATAATATTTTTTTCCAAAAAGCAAAAACTAGTAACTAATTTATGTAAATATTTTTCAAAATGGAGTTTTTGTAATACCTACTTTAATTTGTTTATTAAATTTTTAATTTGGCCACTAAGAGCAATGTAAGCCATCACAATGTATTTACCATGTTCTTTTTTCAATAAGAAAACCTTACGCCTGTTGTTATACGAGACGTTGTAGTTTAAAACCAAAGCTATGAAGCAAACTTTCGAGCCACCATGTATTAACATAGACTTTCTGATCAACACACCCCGTTCATTTACTGGAAGGACACAATTTAAAGCCTCGGGCATTACACCTAGTTTAGATTACGTCATAATAGATCGAATAAGCTTAAAACCTGGAAGATTCACGAGGTGAGCCTTTACCCCAGTGAATGAACAGTCGTTCATTTACTGGGAAATCTCAGTTTACACTTCCAGTAAGTGAACACCCCCTTACCTTCCACAATTTCAAAAGTACAGCTTTCTGCATAATTACATATTAAAGAATAAGTCTTTAACAGTTGATAAAAAAAACGAAGATCATAATAAACGCAATTATAAGTTAGAAAAATATGAATGTGAATCAAGTCAAATCTTAACTTAACGGTGTCTTTTTCGTAGATCTGAAGCTCGAGTATCAATAAATAAATTTACGCAGCCTGAAATCGGAATATACGGTTAAAGCAACGATTGCCTGTCCTCTAGGAGGTCTTCCTGCAACTACTGAATTTCAATGATAGTCTATAGAGAGTTCAAATATCTTAATATTTGAGATTATACAACCATGTGTTTATTTACTGGAAGTGCTCATTCACTGGGCAACCCACCCGATTAAAAATACTTTCTCTCCGAAACTGGTAATTTTTTCTTCATTAGAAATAAGTTGGTTGGTTAGTTGGTGTCGTGTCCATGGGAGAATTAATAAGGTAATCATGTGTATGCAAAACACAGCTGGCTATCTCTTTGATGTTATCGGAGTAAAGACTCTCGAGGGGGGAGAATTCCCCAAGCTGTGCCAGCAGTGGCGGCTCGTCCATAGGGGCTGCGGGGCTGCAGCACCCCCAACCAAAATTTTCCGAAATTCCAATTTTTATTTGCTTTACAATATTTAAAAAATATCTATTTCCCCCTTTAATCTTTGTCCTTTATTATCCTTTTTCAATTAATAATTCTCTGCTATGCCGTCTCCCCAACAGATTTCTTTCCGGGGCGATCAGCCCCCGCAGATATACCAATCGTGGTATAAAACCCTAGCTCTATCATATCAAAATATCAAGAATTTAGCATGCGAATCTGTTAGAAGAAAAGGGGCTGCTTTTCAGCAGCCCCGACCAAAAGAATGATATATATTTTTCTCTTGAGAGAGCTGTGAGCATAGAGTTGCTGTGAGGAAGAAGAAAAATAAACGATTTCTACTACTAATAAATCACATTGGCTTTTTAGCGTTTTTCTCACTCCAACGCTGTTTTAATTTTTATTTATAGCTTCTTTTTTTCTTTTCAACAGAGAGAAAACAAATATTTTCTGATGTGTCGGCAAGTCAATAAAGATTTATGTTTACTTTTTTGTAGCCAAGTTTTTATTTCTTTTTATAATGAACAAATTGAATTCGAAATGTTGATTTTAGTTTCATTTGCTTTTGAGATACTAAATGAAATAGACTTCATCTTAGATTCTTCATATTCGTAATAATCAGCTAAACACAGGTAAGTGACAGTTTTTGAATGCGTATTAGTGTGAAATCGAAATTTTATGTTGTTCCCATCTTTTCTATTTGATTTTTTCCCACGTTTTTGTTTAATAGAAATATAATTTGGCATTATAGCGCTTAAAATACGTCGCCAACTTGGTACCACCGGAGAAGCACCCCTTATAATTTTACTTTCGGGCCGCCACTGTGTGCCAGAGATCTTAAAATTCAGAAATAAGTAGAAACTAAATTAAATATATCTCGTTATATTCAGCAAATAGAAGTATTAATGTGTATTTCTAAATTAATTTATTAATTCTTCAGTAAATGAATAATTGAGTATGATAATAAAGCTACATCAGGAACTACATCGGGGACTAAGAAAAACCCAGAAACTTTATATAATCAGAGGAAGGTTTACTTGAAAAGTGATTAATTGTTACTCAATACTGTGAACTTTTAGGAATTTTCTCCCCTATAGCTAAAAAAATTGATATTGAGATTTATATTTGCTTTTTTTCTTCATACATAACGATTGATTACATGTTTTAAAGATATTGAATAACTTTATTTTATGCTTACAATATCATTAATTGTGCTTAAAGTATTACTAATAGAAAAGATAGTTTTAGAAATCTAAACGAAAGAATAAATAAAGGCAAGGGGAAATATGTTTAAGGACCTATTGAATGTTGATCAGATCTTTTTAATTAAGAGGCATAAATCACATTAATATAGTAAAAAATCATGAGTTACTAATGTTTGGAGTTTTCAAAACCTTGTTATATAAGACTACTTTTTATATATAACAATAGTATTAACTTCTTTACTATCACTCATTGAAAATTGAAATCATTACGCATAATTCTTTCATTCTAAAAATAAAAAATCGATCCAAAAAACAAATTGTTCATAGAAACCATTCACATCCTAACCAGCAAGATACCTATTTAACTTCGATTAGATAACCCGATAACAAGCTGACTTCCGTGATCTCATTATTTATTGTTATTTTAATGTCGAAGAACTTGCATATCGTTCCCTCAATAAAGTAATCTCAAGTTATTGATTCCGAACTGTATCTTCAAAGGTTAGTGGCTTCAAACTACAGATAACAAGAACTTTAGCACCTTCGACTTCACTTCCTTCAAAGAGGGTGGTCCGACTCTTTGTGTTTGACGTGCAAACTCATTTAGCAAACAAATGAACCACCTCTGTTATTTGCGATGACCATCTTGGTATCACAAAACTTTGTTTTCCTGCAAGAGTAGAAAGTTGTAGATTGGCCTTATCATTTACTCTACAGAGCAAATAGAGGGGGAATATCAGCCTTATAAGGATGTCATACCACTCTAATTATTATCCACGGTTTAATTGTAAATGGAAAACTAGAGTTTAATCATAACCGATGGAAAATACCAACTCCCCAAAACTTGGTTTCAGAAGGTTATTTTTAATTAATTCTACAACTTCAAGTTCACGATAATAATCCCTTTGAATTTATTCTGCATAAGTATAAGGTTTTTTAACGGCCTGTTTATTTTAATACTTTTTTATGGACATTCTATAAACTACACAAAGTTATAGAATATTTCTGAATTAATAAATAGTATAAAAGAAAATGTTTTTAACTAATGATTTTTGAGGGCATATTTTGTAGTATAATAACAGTATACAATCGAAATTTTTTTAATAAATCGTTTATCATCCTTTCAGGCGCAGCAGGCCATATATACCTAAATTTTTTGCTATTTTGAGTTATCCATTAATCTATATTCAAAATTTGACAATCGGATCCTCTGAAAAATATAGTTTTGCGAAAGTGCCTTAGAACTTACTGCTATCCCCAGTTTTGTTATCGCCATATCCATAAAAATGCATGATTATTTGTTTCCAAAAATGTTTGAGAGATTGAGTTAAATCCTGTTGCGCCTTAAGCAATGTTATTCTTTCATTAAAGTAACTTTTTTCTTTCAGTAAAACATAAAGACTTGCTGATAACACAGGTCTGCAAAAAAAACTTTTTTCGAGCTGTTTTGGATATTTCACCTGAACTTTGTTATTTTTGGTGCGCTGAATCCAAAAATGACCTCCATTTTGTCCTGGGGCGTCACGTTTTTTGACAATTCAGATTTTTCGGTTTTATTGGGAAATGCCTTAAAATTTTGTTAAATTAACTTTTTATACTAAATTTTTTATTCAAATTTTTTCCACCAAATCTTTTTTTATGATTTTTGGTGAGCTGAATCCAAAAAATACCTCTTATGATTTTTAAGACACCACATTTTGTAACAAATTGAGCAAATATAGCAACATTTCACATAAAATGTAAGTATACTTAAGAAGTAGATTCTTTAATCCAAATTTATTTTTAAGGTTGTTAGTTTTAAGGTTTTTTTATGCCCCGAGTTCAAAAATGGTCTCTGTTTTGCCATAGAATGTCATGTTTCCAGACAATTTAGGTTAAATTGTAAAATAAGTCATTATTTCAATTTTCATGAAAATACGTTCATAAAATAAAATTATTGTTACATATTCTTCATGAAAATCATTATATAACTAAAATAAACTTATTTACACAATCTAAAGCCAATTTTTCCTCCTCATGAAACTCCCCTTGGTACCTTTAGCCTTGTGAGTAGCAAAAAGAACGTTTCTTTGAACTATACAACAAAAATCCTTCATTATTCCCCGATTAAATCTTCCCTAATATTTTCTTTCCATCTCTATAATGTCCTGATGAGATAGTTTACTATATGCACCATTCACAGCTCCTAATTTTTAAAACTAAAGAAGCTAGAAATGCACAAAAACTATGAAAAATGGGCAAATTCGAATATAATTTTGCAATTTGTGAAAAATCCTGACGTATAGGATTTTTTTTCAATATTTTTTTCGTTATCAGCACACCAAAATACATAGGAAATCGCTAAAATTATTCAAACAGCTTTTTCATTGCAAACCTGTGTAATAGTAGCTCCTGAATTATAATAGCCTAATAAGCTCTACAGAAAACATCAAGCCAATATTTATCGATAAAAAAGACAGTTAGAAATTAGTGATGATCAGTTGTCAATTAACATTAAAATATTTTGAACCAAAAGTAGCATGATACAAAGCATTATAATAATAATAATAATAATAATAATAATAATAATAATAATAATAATAATAATAATAATAATAATAATAATAATAATAATAATAATAATAATAATAATAATAATAATAATAATAATAATAATAATAATAATAATAATAATAATAATAATAATAATAATAATAATAATAATAATAATAATAATAATAATAATAATAATAATAATAATAATAATAATAATAATAATAATAATAATAATAATAATAATAATAATAATAATAATAATAATAATAATAATAATAATAATAATAATAATAATAATAATAATAATAATAATAATAATAATAATAATAATAATAATAATAATAATAATAATAATAATAATAATAATAATAATAATAATAATAATAATAATAATAATAATAATAATAATAATAATAATAATAATAATAATAATAATAATAATAATAATAATAATAATAATAATAATAATAATAATAATAATAATAATAATAATAATAATAACAATAATAATAATAATAATAATAATAACAATAACAATGATAATAATGATGATAATGATGATAATGATAATGATAATAATAATTTAATAAATACAATCAATTTTACACGCTTGAGATCCTGTTAAAGTTTGTTTTTTGCGTGCGCAAACAGCTGTTCTGGAAACAGCTCTAGAAAACTGTTTGCGAAAACAGTTTTTAACAAATAAACTTTAAACTAAAAAACAACTTTAACAGGATCTCAAGCGTTTAATATTGATTGTATTTATATGAAACTTTGGACTTAAGGATTTTCAACTCTGATCTTTCACATTATCAAATCAAAAGAAAGGATTTCGAAACACAAAATAAGGTTTTGGCAGAGTTTTCACATTTTTGTTTTTTTTTAAACTTTTTTCATAATGAAACAAATTTTACAGTGAATACTTTTGAGGTAACTTTTAAGATCATATTAAACCACAATTTTTGAGACCATAATTAAATTTTTACTAATAGTAGTAGTTCTTCTACAAATTGAATTTTTGAATAATTTTTTTGGGGTGTCGCTCCATTTTTAACTCCCTGGGATTTGGTCTGGGACCCCAAATCCTATGTGATTATGACTCGTCTAGGTGTCTACTATCATCCCTGAGAGTTTGTTGCACCATTTCAGATACGCTCTGTATATTAATAGACTTTTTCTTAATAATAGTTTTTCAGTTTTTAACAAGAAACAGCAATGATGTTATTTTGGAGGGTACCTTAATAGGTAGAATTTTAAATTAGATAAATACATGCGATATAATTTTCAGAATTATCATTTATAAAATGTTTAGAGACTTTTTTAAACTTATATAAACATTTAAAAATAGTTTAAGTGCCATTTAATTTTTCAAAAACTGAGAAATTTATTTAAATCTACTTAAAAATTATTTGAATATTTTCATTTATTTCAAAATTTTAAATAATAAATTCTCTAATTTCCAAAAAAACTGTACTGTACAATCATGGAAAAATAATTTTAAAATGATCCGCTTATTTAATTTAAAACAAAATAATGAAACATTTACAATTTAAATTTATATAAAAAGTATTTACTACTGGGGTAATTTGATGGTATTTGTGACATTTTGGAGAGTGCGTAAAATGTAATTTTCATCGCTTAAAATTATGAAAAATCGAAGTTTTTATGCTTTTTCTTTGTCTTGTTAGCGGGTTATGTTAATACAGCATTAAAATTTGCGAAAATATTTCTCAAATTTATATAATATTAAGAGAAAAACACCCCAAAAATCTTCTCCATATTCCCATGCCTCATAACCTTTCGTTAATTATGCGATACCTTAAAACGTTTAACATTAGCGATTCAATTTATCTCCTAAGAAGAAAAAAACGAAACCTTAAACGCAGTGACTCCGAATGACAGGTTTATCCATTGCTAGGGGCGCAAATCTTCCGCTAGAAACTCATCAGGCATTCCGTTCACCCAATTTTATGAAAGCTGTGGTCAAGATCGTGAATGTCTAAGACAGAGGGATAAACATCACCTTAAATTAATCGATTCACCACTTGCAAAACAAGTGGACGGCCAACTTTCTCGAGAACTATAACAGAATTCAAAGCGAGTTTACTTTTATTCGTTGTTTATAAATGAATGGAGATTAAATTTTGGACCGATTTAATGAGAAATTAAATTTATAGCATCAAACTACTGGTTCTTACGTCAAGGACAAATGGTAATTTTATTTTACTTGGCCCCTAAATTCTTCCAACTAACTGCAAAAGTTATATGCTTTTCTATTGGTATTTTTTTACATAATTTTTTTTCTGCAAGGATGTCAAGTTGTTTTATATAATTATAAAATTTATTGATTGGGTGTTTTAATGGATAGATTTCATTGAACTAATGAGATTATTTTACTTTAAAAGATTCCGATAACTATCAGTTTCTTTAAATGCATGTTACATTTTAAAATATTACCTTCCTACTTTTATCGTACACAAAGGGAATTAAATTAAGGCATTTAACTATGTATTCTATAAATGATATTATGTAGTTTATTCGTCATACTTGCTTGTATTTCGTTGTATTTAACTTGTTCAAAACAATAGAGATTAGGAATAAAAAATATTTAAAAAATACAAAACTAATGTATGCTCAGAGGACTACCTCAGTTTACTTTAATCTGACCTTACACAATTATGAACTATTTTTAAACAACTACTTTGTTTTTATAATGTACTAAACCCAAAAAATGATTGTATTAAACATTCAATAATATCAAAACATCTAATACAATTGTTCAAAAAAGGATTCAAAAACAAAAATATACGATTTACTATCAATGGACTGCATTTAGTTCACAAAAAAATAAGAAATCAAATAGGTTATCAAAAATATGGAAATGAGGATTAGAAAATAACTGATATGTTTTGAAAGGGAAATTGAGAACAAAAAAAAGTTTTAAACATGTTATTGTTCCGAATTCTATTGGTTTAATCTTTTACCTGTGGTGCTCGTCTAATCAATAAATTCCAAAATTTACTTCTGCACAAGAAATTCATATCATATCTCTCGAGCTTTCTCCAGCTCTAATCAATTTATTTGTTGTGAAGGAAAAATTTTAAAAAACCCGGTAATCTTCTCTATTACATTTAGGGTTGACTCCCGTTTAAATTAGAAATAAAAAATTCAAGCTTTTGTTTTTTCTTAACCTTTATGCTTAAAAGGAAGATTTCAGTTAAAAGTTGAAATTTCTGATAATCTATATTTTTTAAGCTCAAAAGAACCACAAAATTAAAAACTAAAAAAATGAAAGTTTAAGATAAATGAGTAAATGTAAGAGTTTGAGACTTACCAACAGCAAAAACTTTTAGCAACCTTTATTCTTCAAACTCTACCTTTCAATTTTATCAACGTTATTACAAAAATTTCTATGATTAATTAAATTTACTACGCCTAAAAGCATATAGGATAGAGGTAAACATACAGACGTAGATTACTAATTATTTTAAAATTGTTTCACAGAAATATAAATTTTTTGCATATACTTATGCCAGATATTTGATAAAAGTTAATTCAAAAAGTAAAATTATAAAATTAGCACCATAAAAATTGATTGTAAAAACTCATAAATTTGATTGTTTTATAAAAGTATATTATTTACATGTTTAATATAATCATACAAAAATGAATTAAGGAAATTAGTAATTTCAAAACGTTAAATAATCATGAGTTTTCAGTTATCGTCATAGTCATTATCAACTTGATTGTAAAAAGGGGCGAAAATTTGAATTTTATCATATATTAGAAACATAACTTAAATTTGTCATTAGCTTAAATCATAAAGATATCTAATCATGCATTGTATTTTTATCTGAATCACATCTAACTAAGTCAAAAACTTGAAAAAATTTAACTTTTATAAAATTTGAGATTGATGGATATTACGTTAGCTAATTGCTGAAAATTATATTATTTCTAAGGCAAAGTGAAAGGAAAGATGAAAAAAGGATAAAATCATTCATTTTCATGAACAAAATGATACTATTTTTGTTCCCATACAGATTGCTGTAAACATTAAAGAAGCCGGAGAAAATCGGTTCATAAATGGAACAAACAGTTGCAACTCTAAAGAAACCGTCTACTGAGCATAGTAGACAAAAATTCGGCTTCCTTTCTTTTTTCAAGTTTTTGCCGTA
The DNA here is from genome assembly GCA_024610705.1 of Tetragnatha versicolor. NCBI lineage: Eukaryota > Metazoa > Arthropoda > Arachnida > Araneae > Tetragnathidae > Tetragnatha > Tetragnatha versicolor. Next base: position 1,376,634 of record JANDEH010000043.1, read on the forward strand.
AAACTATCAATGGCGAGACTGCGTTGTAGTATCTTCCGTAGCTGGGTAGCAACGGCACGTATATCTGTAACTGTGTCTCTTGAATTCGTAATTTTTGACCTTCGTACACACGTCAAAAATTAAATACCGATAAACTAAATTAAAGTAAAATTTTAATATAATAAAATTTCAAATATATGCTTGTTTGTGTGGTTGGTTTGATGTTCTTATCTGGCGGAAGAATCAAGTTCGATAATATAATTTCAAGTATAGAACACGTTTTTAATTGATTGTATTTGAAAATTTAACAATGTCTGCTAGAATTATAAAACTATTTATAACTGATTAAAAGATGAGAATATCGTCGCTGTGAAATCAAACCGGCATATCTGCAAAAATTGAGTTTTTGAGTTATTGGTGTCAAAAAATTCCTTTTGTTCCCCGTCTATTTTTATATCAAACCGGCATATCGCTAAGTTGAATAAAACTCCGTCAGATCGAGTTGGACCGGTATGCATGTAACCGGGAATAGCCATTTTATTTATCAGAAGACAGATCTATTGCGCAATACACCAATTGCTTCAAAACCTTCAAGGTGGAAAGATGCCCATCATCTAAGTAAAACTGAACTATCTCACAATATTACATTTTTATTATTATTTTAAGTATAACATGCGAAAATTTTAAAGCACTCTAGTGAAAAATGTGTATTTTGCAGATATGCCTGTTTGATTTCACAGCGACGATATGTTAAATTAATTCCAAACGAAACGCGATTTTAAAATATGTGTTCCATGATACATACCGATTAAGTTCACTGAGTGGTAAACGAAATGAAATCATGCTGTTCTATATATATCAATAAGTACACAATATCTTTCGTTGCTTAAAATTGAAGATTTTATACATGCATAGCTACTTGAACTGGTATTTATAAACGGCATAAAGTATTTTAAAAATTTAGAAATATTTTTATAGACTTGAAAGAAATGGATAATAATATTATTTATTTTCCAAGAAAAAATAGTCGAAAGAACCTATATGAACTGCCCAAAATTAAGTATGGGGTTCACATGCTTTATAAGTTTTAAACAAAAATGAATATAAATTAAATTATAGTATTTGAAATTTAGACATATTCCCTGCCACTTTTTAAACTAACTTTTAACTTTTCTTTAGTAAACTACGTTTTTTTGAACGCAATGACTATTTACTAATTATTAACTACTTTTTGGTGCAAAGCTGTGTCAAGTCAACCAGATTAGCAATTTTTTTCTTTTATGGCCAACATTATTGTAAAATTATAGGAAAACTCATACTAAAATCTAATTTTTAAAACACTTCTATTTAATAGTAACGCTAGGGTTTTGTATATTTTGAAATTATTAACCTTATTGTAAAATTTTCTGATTAAAAATAGAATAACAATAAAACTTTAAAATTTTTAACAGATGTCTCATATTTGATTGGTAAAATGTTTTTGATTATTTTTACATTCTGAAGAATTATTATGAATTCTTCAAAGAAAAGCGGAAGGGGAAAGGGAATTGTGTAATGGAAGGATAAGACGTACTTCCTTTTGTTCCGTTCTTTGATTTAATTTTGATTACCACACAGAAAAAGAGCTCGTCTCTTTACGTATTGTTTTCCGTGATTTTTCACGGATTGATTCCGTAAGCTAGAAAACGGAATTTTAACCGTAAAAATTTTCACGGACTTATCCAGTGTATATTCTTACGCCCAACACAAAATGTTAAATTTTCATATTGAGACTACGGAAGTACTTTTTCAGTGTTATAATGTGATTACTTAAGATAAAAACATTTTACAATATTTAAAAGTGAATAAATATTTTAAATGTTCTTAAATCACAGCAATTAAAATCCACGGAACAGCTTTCTTCTAACGTGCACCTCCACTAAGATAGAAAATTATTTAATAATTAAAATCATTAAAAAATATATTCGCCAAAAATTATTTTTGAATGCTTTGGATATCCATAAACAGCGTAAGGTATTCCACAGAGTACTAGAACAGAGAGTCCGTCGCCATAGGCGCTAATGGAAATCGAAAAGTTGGATGGATGTGGGGCTATTCTGGCGCTGCGATCGCATCTACGTCACGAGAGGCGGGGGAAAAAGCCTGATTGGTTGAGAAAAACTTTTTCCTTCTCCTTCGAAAGTAAAAGATTGAGTGACAGCCAATCACAGCTTTGGTCACCAAAATGTACTGCCGATCTCTCTGTCAATCAATTATAGTTCCTCGTGGTGCCCTCACATCCATCCAACTTTTGAATATATCGTTTAGGACCCTCTGTTAGGATTTTTCTCTGTGAGGTATTCTTGCAATCTTAAAAGTAATCTGAACATTCAGCACTACTTTTCTTACATTTACTAAATTATAAAATATTTAGCACAAGCAGTTATCAAAAATAATCTAGCATGGTGCTCAAGACATGGGATTTCAAATACAAAGGTTAGGAGATCGGGTCCAACGAATCGGCGCAATATTATTATTAGTTAACAAACTAATGATAATATTGCGTTTTTCTGTTATTTTCAACCGTTAATTGAAAATAACAGGAAAAGAAAAAACGGGCCTCTCCTTAAATGGTGGAAATAATCAAACAACAATGCTGCCGGGCATTTTTCATTTTCTGAAGAAAATATTTTTTACAGTGCAATAAGGTATATTTCCAACCCCTTGTTTCTTTTACAGATTTACTTACACAGAGAAATAAAACTCGGATATACGTATTCTCAATTTTTTATAGCAAAATTTCATACCAAAATCCTTAAAAAGGTATGAAGAAAATATAGGGTGCATTTTTAGGATAAGAGCTTGAATGTATTTCCTAATAGTAATGTTTCACCAATTCCCTCAAAATTTAGTAGTTCGTTAGAAATCTGTTTATGTGTAGGAATAGATCACTTTCGAGTTTTTCTCATACGGGAAAGCTGATTTGTTTTACCAACAAGAATCATAACTAGTGCGTTTGGGATGTCAGCGAGTTTAAAAAGAAAATTTTAAAAACATATAAAGTTGAAAAATGTTGATTCTGTTTCATAAAAAAATTATCCTAAGACAAGACCAAAATAAAAAAATATTTATATATATATATATATATATATATATATATATATATATATATATATATATATATATATATATATATATATATATAGTAGGTATAATTCCTTCAGAAACACATAATTTTTCTAATGCACTGCACTTCTTTCTTTGTATAGTTCAACGGATAAAAGAGTATTACAATTCAAGAATATAATTTATAAAAAAGAAGAAAAATAGAGATTTAAAAGTATCACAGTAGTCATTTGTTTTCCAAACCCCATGATTTGATAAAATCGATGAAATCTATCGACTTATCCTGAAAACTAGGACAAATGACTGAAATGAATCAATTAGGTATCGAGTACACTGAGAAACCTGCTCCTTTTTCTGTCAGATTTAATGTTTTAGCTTTTAAAAACAATAAAAAATGTTTTGAGAAATTTTTTTATAATTATACTCTAAAAAGAAAATTTAATTTTTAAATTTAAATTTTACATATTTTATTATTGTGCAACTGAATACTGATAGTGCTGTATTTACCTCAGAAATGGATAGTTACAGATTTTTTATTATTTTAGAAAATCTACTTTTTTTAGTTCAAAAGTACAGCTTCAAGAATATACTATTCCCATTTTGTGCGTTAGATTTTTCATTTAAATATTTTTCAATTTTCTAAATGTTTTTACTAAAACAATTACATAATTTAATTTACATTAATGTAATCAGAATTCTTTGAAAACCTACAGTAATAACTATACACCTTTATTTATTTATAGATTTTTTTCGATAAGTTTTAGATTTCTTTTTAGCGCAAAATGTTAGTCCAAAAATAATTTTCTTTAGAATTCTAATCGATAAATTAACATATTTACAATGTAAAGCAATTTTATTTTTATAAAATGTTGTTTTCATTATTATCTGAAATAGCATTTTCATCTGCTGTAATTTGTTAGGTAGAAAACATTAATGATTCATCCAAAAGTTTTAGTTACATTGGAATGAGTTACTACCAGGGTTGGAAAAAACATGTTTTTTTAATAAAAACAAAAAACATGTTTTATTTGTTTTAAACGTGTTTTTTTTGTTTAAAACGTTTTATTTGTTTTTTTCACCCTCGACAAAGAAATGCTAAGAAAACCTATTATTTTTAAAAATTTAAATTTGATTTTTCAAATTGAAATTTGATTAATAAAACTACATATTTAAATACGCCACAAACAGTTTGTTCATTGAAATGATTTTTTTAAGTTTTCTTCACAGCATCGTGTTTTTATCAAGTAATGTACTGCCTATGTCATGGCGATTTGGTGGTTTGCAACCAAACCTTATATTTCACACCATTTTTTTAAGCTCTGAATGATCTACACTTCAAAATGGTGAGTTTGTTGCCAAAATAAAGAGAGCAACTTGCTAAAAAATATGTGTTTTAAACAAGGTTTTTTTGCTTTGTTTTAAACGTGTTTAAAACGAGTGTTTTAAACGTAACAACCCTGGTTACTACTGATATATGTATTGCAGAATGAAGTTTGAGGTTTAAATTCAAGATAATCATATTTTATCCCTTATACTTGTGAAATATATTGGTTGGGGATTAGAAGATGGGCATTTTGAATCTTCCGGTAAAGTTAATCAGCTTTATCGTATTTCAAAGCACGAAATCCTTTGCGAAGACTCATTCTTAAAATCTGATTAAACATTAGGAAACTAATCATAGTAATACTAATCTGATATTATTTTAACTCATTTCACAGGACGAATTTCTCAATTTTAACATAAGAATATTTTCTTAACTTTTTGACGAGATGAATAAAATTACAGAAAAAAATCATGTTTCGTAATTTGATAATGTGTGATTCCAGTTTGTATTAAATTACTTAGCATTGAGAAATTGGGATGCTGTATTTACTAAAATGTGCAAGTGTATTTTAGAGGATTTTCAAAGTTAAAAAGTAATGTTAACAAAGATATTTTTGCATTCGTACACGCATGTGTAAATCATTCAACACAAACATCGCCTCTAAATATCCCACATCCTTACAAAGATATTTTGCGCAAAAGTTTCCTTTAACAGGGTCCGTTCTTGTACAATAAACTACCAACTTATCTAACCTCTATTTCAAATAAATTTTCATTTAAAAAGGGTCCGTCTACATATTTATTAAATTTAAAAGAGACTGATTTATAATGGTCACGATAAATGAAATTGATTATATTGAGCTTTATATTGACTGTTTTTTTGTGCTCTGCGTTTTTGCTAAATGCTTTTGTTCTTTTTTAGTTGTATTCTTTCTTATGTGTTTATGTCTTTGTATTTCGTACCTATGACTATTTCTGTTATTTTTTCCTTTCATGTTTCATTTAAAAAATTAATTTATTAACTTCATATTTAACTTGGAAGGGCAAGGTTCCTTTAGTGAACAACATTTAATTTGTATTTTTGTTTTATTTTGTAAATAAGTTTATTATTATAAAATGAAAACAAAATAGAAACGTAATTAAATTTTGGGAAAAAGTAAATTTAATATTATACTTTTAAAACTTTCATGAGGTCATCGAAACCATTTAAAAACAACACACTTCCGTTCGTGCTTATCCTACGTAACTTAGCTCAGTAGCGGGAAAATAAAACGTACTAACCAAAGATTTCGACGCTTAAAACACCGTTTCCATGCTTCTTTTTTTTACATTACATATTCTAGTTTAGCTTAATCCGAGTTTATAGAGATATTTCAGGTCTACCGTTTTGAATGGAATCAATAAAAGTTCATTGTACTTTAAACGGCTCCTCATGCCAAAAGTAATTCCGAATACTAAGTGTGTTTTTGCATATTGACTGAAGATTAAATGGTGTCCTTGACCCTCACAAGAAATTGATAAATGATAATGTTTATGTTTTGAATGAATATACAGTAGCACATTTCTATTTAGAGAATACTGTTTATTGGCTTACCTAGGGAACTCAATTTTAATTAGGTATTCTAACCAAAACAGAACGCGTTTACTTGGAACCAGTATTCAACCTAATAGCTTTAAACTATACCCAGCATTTCAAAGTATGTTCGAAATGAATAAACCAAAAGTCCTTGTGGTAAAGGTAAATAGACGAAAATCAAGTCAACGGTTTTAATCCACAATAGTTATTAAATGGTTTGAGGGGTATTTATGATAGTAAAGACTTATTGGTATAGTTTGTGCAAATGTATAGGAATTTATACCTAATAACTAGATAAAGAAATGTCGGTTCCAAGCTGTAATTGTATTTTGAAGTGTACCAAGTAAAGCAGAGAATCGTTTTGAAAATGGAATTTTAAACTAAAGTATGTTTTAAATAGACTTAAATTTTTCCTTTCTTCATAAATTTGGTGAAAAGATAAAAATCCTTAACGAAATCGTGTGATTGATTTTGTATTTAAACTAGTAATTTTTTATATCATTTCGATACCTTATCTTTAACCTGGACTAAATTTCACTCAAATCATAATTCTTTAAAGGCGAAAAAAACCCCAAAAATTCTTAAACAAATTAAAAAGCAAACTCATTTTTACAAAAATAACACAAACCAATAAATATTTCATTGTGCATAAAGTTAAATGCTATCTTAAGTTAAATAATCGGCTCAAGAATAAAATAAACTTTATTTGGTAATATTTTGTGATTAGCTTGCACCCCCAGAAAATAGAAAATATATATAACATTATTTTTTGGCTTATACATATCAATTTTTAAAAATTGTTTGTTGCAGTTCAAACTTGAATAAATATTGTATACCTGTTGGAATGACTAAGATGACCCATTACCACACAACTGTACTTTTATACTATTCTTTCCACTACATGAGTCAAATATAACTAAAATTTATCGAATAATAAATATTATTAAAATGTACTTTGAAAAGCAAAATTTCCGTAATCTTGTAAATTTATGATGCAACTGTACCAGCTGAAATCTAAAATGTCTTATACTATTCAATATACTAATATGGTACTGGTAATCACCAGTACTTCTAATCACTATTCATATCTCCATCATCAAGACTTAAGTGATAGAGAGGAACTAAAGAGAATGGAGAGGAATTTCTCCTTCATAGAGAAACTCAATCAGAATCCTTATCTGTATGATCTCACTTCCAGACGGAAGCCACGAAAATACAAAAATAGAAACTTAAAGTTAGGAATTGCACCCTTTGAATTCATAGAAGAAACAATTAGGAAATGCCCTTTCTTCAGAATTAGGAAATAGATGAACTGTTATTAGATGTGAAAATAGTGTGACCATTTTAGAGTTAGGATTTACATTGGAGTTTGTGAGCCATAAAGTAGTGTGGTATCTGAAAAGTGGAGTAACAAGTACTATATGCACAGTAAAAAGTTTGTTACGGGAATTTCCGTTTAGATTTTGTAACATTCACTCTTAACATTGGTATTTTAGAACCTTTTACCTCGGGTTTTATTGCCTTAAAAATGTTCTTGTGTGAATCAAAAAAGATTGTTAAGTTGTTAGTTTCTCATAAAAAAGGTGTCCTATGTTTATTTTGAGTCTGAAGTTTGACAGTTTTTATAGAGTAATAAATGGTATATTTTTGAATTGTTTTAAATTTTTTTCATGTATCGAGTTAAAGAAAAGTGTAAAATAAGTATTAAAACTGAAAATTATGTTGATTTTATAACTGAAATTCGTTTATAATGTAATTTTCAGAAATGTTAAACTATGTTAAAAAAAGTCAGAAATGTTAAACTACTAAACTAAAACTACGCGTAGTTTTCACTATTTTTTGTATAATACTTTTCATTACCCATTTCTTATAACTTATTACCAATCAATATATTTTACTCAAATTAGGAGTGATTGAAACAACTAAAAATACAATATATATGGGAATATTTACAAATTACTTCCCTTATTAAAGGAGCAGAGAAAGTTAAGTTTAGTGTGACATAATGTGACAAAGGGTAGGGGGAGTTCAAATTTTGTGACGCAAAACTTCCAATTATTTATTAAGTTCTTAATAAGGTAATAAAATTTAAATAATTTAAATTTAACCATCAGTTGTAAATAGTCAAATTATACACTGATGCTTATTTACTTCTATGAGAATTAGATAACATTCAAGTTAATATAAAACAATAGTGACGTTTATTTGCATAATCCGACATTTTCAATGACAGATCCTAAATATCTAATTTCAGAAAGTAATTATGTGTTAATTAAGGTTGTTTTCTAAATGTGAAGATAAAAATTCCCCATCCACGTCAATATTTTATGCCTACGCTTTGAAATAGTCTCATCTTTCTCATTAAGCCGTGGCTGCGAACGTTTTTATCCTGACTCTACCACCTGTTTATCATCTCTCCCTTGAACACCCCCTTCCCGACATACTGTTGTCTACATCAATGTGGTCTAACCTTTAGCTACCCGAGTGTCAACTGTACTTTTATAGAGAGGCGAGTGCCAGAGATAGTAAAAACTGCATTTTACTACTTTAAAACAGGCAAATCAAGCTTATATTTTAACCCTGAAACATTTACCTCAACTACTGAGATTTTTTAAGACGTAATTTACTTAAGAAATGTCTTTCGTTTAAAATACAATGCAAAAATATTGCTTAGGTCTAACATACCAAAATTATTATTTAAGGAAATTTATTTTGTACCACAATTTAAACGCTATTTTACATGATGTTCATACCTATAAAAATAAAATTTAGAAATTTTGATAAAAAATGTGTTGATCAAATGTTAATTACATCTTATAACGTCTACTGATTTAATAACTCATTTTACTAATGTCCCAAATGTACCTTCTATATTGATGCTCTTTTAATAAACCTTTTTAATGTTAAATCAAGTCAAAAACAATTCAAAGAGGGTTCAAGGGTTCTCCCTTGAAAAGTTTTTGAAATTTTGACCCATACAAACGGGTTTTTCACATTCCTGAAATAAAAAACTGAAAAGTGAATTAGGGTAGTGGTACCAGTAACTGGCAGTTTAAGAGCAATAAAATTAATTAATTAGCTATTGCTATTTTATAAAACTATCCTGGAAACAACTTTCTGTCTTGAAAAATTAAATAAAGTTTCAATATTTATTTAGAGTACAATTAGTTTGAATAAGTAAACATTTTCTATTTTTAAAATAATTTTTAAGTTGGTATGGTAGCTGCACCAGTAACTGGCATACCGGGAAAATTTTGAGCACCATTAACTGACATATCCTGTACCAGTAACTGGCACATTGAAATACCTTTATTAAATAAGCTTTTAGTTTCTAATTAGCCTAAATGTAATGAAAAACAGCTGATTATACAAAGAAAACAAAATGTTAAACTTAAAAATCCAGTAATGAGAACTTTTCAGAACATTCTTTTTGATAAAATCTATTTCACTGTTTTGCTATGTCAAACTTTAATATCCATTCCATTGTATCGAAACATTTTAGATTAGTTTTAGACAAAAATATTCAGTTGAAAAATATAAGTATACAAAAATATAGAAGTATACATAAAAATATAGAATAGAACCCAACCAAACAAATATAGAATTCTAAAAACTAAGATCTGATTAATTTAGTCAAATAATAGATTTATTCAAACGTTTTTGTTTACCTTCAATAATATAATAATTCATCCAACTGCAGTTCATTTAACTTGTTTTGTTTTGATTCGGAAATATAATTTTCTTAAAATCGTCTGTCATTTACTAATTAATTATCTTTGTTTGTAGTTTTATTTGCATTTTTTTAAAGATTGGGTGGTTATATTTTTATGTATTATTATTATTTCAGCAGTAATGACACCTATGTCAGTTACTGGTGCAATTCATTTTTTGAGACCCAGTAACTGACACCCCATTTTAAATAAATAAATAAAAAATGTTTTTCAAAAATAACTGCTCAGCATGATTTCATGTACTGTTATTAATTTTATGTTAGTGTTCAAATAGGTTTCAAAAGAAAATTTTGCTTAAATTAGACACAGAACAAAAATGTATTTCCTTAATTTCAGCATTAAGCCGACCTCTGAAAATCGGAATTTTTTTGACACTAAATGCGAATTCTCAATTTATAACACTTAAAACCCTTTAGTGGAAAATAAATACTGCATAAAGTTAAAGGTAAGTGTATAAAATATTAAAAGAGACCACCATTTATTTCAAGTTCACAATAATAATCTTATTATTATGAATTAAATTCCAAAGTGACAGTTACTGGTACCACTACCCTACCTTCAATAATTAAGCATTACATTTTGTAGCAGGGTGCCATGAGAATCTTTCCTAGGGCCGAATGTGGCCCGCGGGCCGCGGATTGGACCACACGGGTCAACATAATAGTTTATATTACGTTTAATAAATCAATATAAGTTGAATAATTCTTTTCAGCAAAAAACTAAAGGATATTTCTTACTATATACTTTATAAATTTTAGTTCTTAATATGTGTTACGGTTAACTTCTAGTAATAATATGCGCTTATGAGTTACTATAAAAAAGTTAAAAAAACTATATAATCAACAATGCTAATATTAATATTTGATGTAAATAAATGCTTATTAATATATAACAACTAAACTTATTTCTTAATCAATCGCTTAAATAAAATATTTGTTAGGTATTACCTTACATTAAACTATGATTCTCTTGGTAATTATACTTTCATTACACTAAACCGAACATAAATTGAGAATTTTTGAATTGAAAAAGTGAAGTATAACACTCTATATTTCTTAATAAGTTTTAGATTACTTTCATGAGATAATTTTTAGAATTTGTTCAAAATATTAGTTTTACTGGTATGTTTGGATTCATGCATTTGGAGCGAAGTGTGTTGGAATAGGGATCTAATTAGGGGATTTGAATAACTTATAGTTCTTTGCTTTAGAATAGCCTGTGGAATGCTTATAATTATTTCACTATGGTCTTAGGTAATACTTAACCAACTAAAATATGAATGAAAGGATTTGCCATAAGGCTAGTTCATATATACTATTAGAAATAAAGTATTTACAGCAAAAGTGGAAAATAGCCTGGCTAGTCCATCACAAGTTCAAACAGTCCAAAATTAAAACAGTCTTACTTTTTTATGCCAGTCACAAGAAATTCCATCCCAAAGGTTGCATTATCTTGATATAAATTATAATAACTAAATAGTTGAAGAATCAGAGTGAAATTTATGTAAAGAATAATTATTCGAATTGAATTGTATGATTGTAGAATAAATTACGTATAAATGGTTGTCGAAAAAAAAAGTTATGTTCGTATTTTTATCGAAACAAACGAATCATAATATTATTTAGAGAAATTAGAACATTAAATTTTTAAAGTCCGTTCAGTTCAGTTCTTTTTGTAGAGTAGCACGTTCTGAATAAATAAATTATACATATGAATTAAATAAGTCTTGAATTAATTAAGCCACAGATTCTGCAACATGTATTATAATAAAAAGTAAATATTTTTTCACACTTCTATAATGATAAAAGTTTTTTTTAACTAAACCGAGATTTCAATTAATATTAAAAAGTTAATAACTTCCATTGAGTTTTAAAATATAGAATATATTGTTTTTCATATTTAAATTGAATTTAAGTTCACTTACTTTAATTTCAACTGAAAGTTCGCTTATTATCAGAGAGTAAAATAGAATATTATATGAATCAGTAGGGGTAAGAAAAGCAAAAAACTGCAAACATTTTACTGAATAAAAACAAATATTCAAGGAAGAAACTCTCAGAAAAATCAGAATGTCTATTAATGCTCTACTTAAAGAAAATTTCTTTCACATGCCAAGTAAAAATAAGTCTTAAAAGATAATATTTTTTTGTGAATTTATTAAAAACATCAATTGAGTGAATGTTGTAATTCGTGTGCTTTTGAATAGGCTTTGGTGTTTTTGCTTTCAACTTGCGTAAAGGAAACCGGGAGAGATCCATGTGTTATCTATTTCCACTTCCTCCTCTTTTGCTCATTCATCGTAAGCGACAAAATTTCCGAAAGTTTTCCAGTAATTTATCTATACTGTATTTTGCCCATCCTAATCATCATACAGTTTAATTAATTTACTATATATCCATTAGAAAAATTGTCTAGACTTGTAATAATTTTAAGCGAGATTAAATTTTTTGAAGGATCTTTTATAGAATTCCTTACATTAAAATGTACACAATAATTTACTGTCATTTATATTTTATTGATAAATCGTATAAGTATTTATTTAAGTTATTTATTGTCAAAATATTATGATCAGTAAAAAGTTATGGGTTGTTAGTTATAACTTTATGGCAGAAGGGATTTAAATGTAGTAGAAAATTTCTTATGTTGATATGAAATTAAATTGAAATTATGGCAAACATGCTCAAATAAAATAAAGATGATTTAAATAGAAGGAAACAATATTTTGAACCAATAACATCATTATTGCTTATTGGAACTTTTTGATGTGTGAGTACACCGCACTTTCACAAAAAAAGTGACGAAAAAAAAGAAATGTACATGAACTTGTAATTAAATACAGTACAATCGTCAGTGTTTGGAAAGTGTGTTTATAACAAATGTTTCGTATAGTGGAAGCATTTAGTGTTTTCTAGGTTTTCAAAAGCAAAATGTAAAATCTAAAATTCAAGTGCAATCAAACCTCATTGTAGTAAAGCGTTATAGGACCCAAAAATCGGTTATGACAAGAGAACCGGAAGTTTAGTCTTATATAGTTTGCTATTTTGTTGAAAGTTCATTTGGGACCAATTAAGAGGTATATTATGGCCGTTCTGATCCCGGGTTCGCTATAGCGGGGTCTTACTGTAGAAACTATTAATTTTCTATGTTCAATAACAATATAGGAAATCTGTAACCCCATGGAAGAGCCTTTTTGGCTCCTTTGGGATATTAAAAAAAATCTTTCAATGTTTTTTCCATTATCATTTTTTTCATGTTGTGTACTGTCGTGTTATGTGTTGTTGTTGAAATAAATTTCAATATATTTGTATTTGAATAAACTACCCAAGCAGCACAGATGTTCAAGATTCGTCCAATTTTTGTCATGTGTGGTCAAATTTCTTTTAATTCTGGTTACGTAAACTTGACAGATAATAGGTAATTAAAGGATTTAGAAAAGTGACAATTTACCGTGGGTTGATTTAGGTGAGGGTTGTGCTTCCAACTACTTAAAGAGAAATTTTCTCTTTTTACCGATGAAGTGTTTCATAAACTTCAGGAAAAGCCTCCACCTTTTTCTTTCTTATAAATCCGCTCAGGAACTCTATCTTTGAAAGAATCAGGGAGTTTGGTTTAAAATATAAATATAGGGGTAAAAAAATCTACCATGTGAGCGATAGTATTCACAAAAAGTTCCAGAAAATCGCAATTCGACGGCGAAACAACAATATCGACGGAGAAAGAACGTCAAAAAAGAGTTGAACATACCTATTTTGGCGCAGCATGCTACGAAAATCCATGCTGTGATGATAAAGGGAGCAGCTACTTTTTCAAACTCGAAACTGGCAACGTGGTACCTCATCTGGTGTGAATGATCGTTGTCGGTGTTCGGAGGCTCTGTTAGTCTCTGCTGGTCGGAGTAGAGAGATTGGGGGAGAGAGCCTTCCAGCTGATTCAAATTCCCATCCGACTTAGAGGAAAAGATTCCGGCTTCCTTGGTTGTCTGGTGGATATTGTCGCTGAGGCAATGGCCAACTGACCACAGCATTGCAAAAGCAATCATCGCGAATCGCATCTTTCCTGTCGCACACTACGTTCTCACACTGGAATATTGCTTTGAGAGGGGGCTTTGTCGAAGAACTTCTCTGGAAGAAGTCGAGGAGCAGGTAAACGCGTGGCTTTGGAGGCGTGCAAGAGTGTTCATTCCAAAGGAACTTCTCTCGAAACTGTGACAAAAATCATTCGGCGAAAAAGAGCGGGAGGATTTGGAGAAGGGATGCCCAAGAACCGGCGGCAACCTTGCAAGCAGCTGATCTGAAGAAAGTTTCTCTTTGTTTGAAAAGTTAGTTCGAAAACACCCTTCTCGCCCGAGGACTGCAAACCCAACTAATGAAAGTAATTGGACGGGAAAAAACAAACAAAAAAAACTAAAGAGCGAACGAAAGAGAAATTAAAGTTTTCACCTCTATCGGTCCCTAACACACCTTGCAATCGCTCTCTACACCGGTTCAATGTAGTTCACTAGGTTATTCTTGAGCTACCAGAGTGCGGCTTGTTTTCTACCACAATCCTTCGCGGCCGCTGACGTCACGTGTCGGGAAGCGTGCGATTGGCTGCTGCCTAGCAACGCCGGGGACGCAGCTCATAGGCGTCTGATTTAAGCTGTCTACGAGCAGTGTCCCGGAGATTTCGAACCCTGCCTGCTTCATCTGTCAGATTCCTGAGATGAGGTGAGACATTTCGTCACTGCACATTACTCGCATAAATAAACAGAGTGCTTCCTCTTCAGAGAGGATTTTACGGGGCTTTGATGAAAGCCCGCTCGGGGAAAGAATCAAATAATGTCCGGCGCTGTTTGGAAACAGTAATAAAATTCCCTTTAACAGGTACCCGTATTCCCCACAACAGATACCCGAAGGAAGTTCTAAAAAATACTTAGGTTCCCTCTTTCCCTTTTATACTATCACCTGTTCTCTTTTGTCATTCTCTCGTTCTTTCCCTCAATATGTTACATTTATTCTCTCCCTATCCCATCTATTTCTTATTCCCATCCTCGTATTCCTTTTCATTCTTACGCTTCTTCCCTCTACCTTACTTCTCTCTTTCTTCTCATGATATTTCTCCTCTTCGTCACAATCATTCTCTTCCTTCATCTCCATCATATTTCTTACTCTCACCTCTCACGTCCTCTTGTCTTTCTTACTCTCATTCTCTCTCTCTTTCGATGTTTCTCCTATTCTATCTCCTCCATATGTGATATTATATTCTATTATTTTTTATTATTCTCTCTAATCTTTTCTATTCCACATATTTTTTCCTTCATTTTCTTCCCCCATTACCTCTTCCTTCTAATAAAGGTCTGCATCCTCCAGTTTTCGCTTTATTCATAAATAAGAAAAAGTGAAAAAAGTTACGTTGGGGTATAAACAAAACATTAATTATGCATAGAAATAGTTGGGGCATTTTAAAACCTCGTGAATACTTTACTATATATTTACCAAGATCAAAAATTAAAAAGTACTTGGAATCAAATTATCTTAAAAATTATCATTTTTGAAAACTACATTTCAAAACAACTATAAAATTGCCAATTCAAATCGCGCAACATGATAATAAACACCGTCTGGAAAATTTCATTGTTCTGAAATACAGTGTAATTTAACTTCTAGATTTATTATCTGAGTTCTGTGTAATTATAAGCTATTTAACCAAAACGATATTTCCTTCGTTCTTCGAAAGAGAAACCAGAAGATTTTACACCGAATAAGATATATATTAGAAACATTTTCAAATCACATTCTGTAATTTTTGGATTTGGAAATTAAATTTTACGCAAGCTTTTGTTAAAAACGAACGTTGAATGTTATACCGCAGTACATAACAGAATTCTAAAAATTTTCATTACTGTCAAATTAATCATCAGTCCAAAGATCAAGTTTTGATAAAAATCGAAAGGAAAAAACCCTGTATAAGTAATGGATATATGGTTTATCATATAACCACCAAATTTTTACTGGATATGCAGGACCGTATTTAAAATACAGAACAATCATTGGAAAAATGCAGAAAAAAAACCCTATAAGTGTACCTATTCAAAAGTGTAGAAAAAGTTGATGTTGAAAGTTGAAAATCTTAAAAACCACTTGAATTGACTAAGGTAAATGTGGGTATAGTGGACACTTTAAGGAAAATTTTTGCTAAAATTCTTAATAAATACCAACCATATGCTTGGAAACCGTTGTCATCATATTTTTAGATTGATTGGATCTTCTGCTTTCGATTTTACCATTCAAAATTTTAATTAAGTTGGGTAAAGTATTTTTAATTAATTTTTAAAAAGTACTCCAAATTGCATCTATAGTGGCCACATAGATGTAGCTGTTGTATCTATGGTGGACACCTCTTGCATCTATAGTGGACACCTCTCTTTTTCTGCATATATGAGGGGTTTACGCATGAAATTGATGGGGTTTTTTTTGGTATAGTCGTTTATTTCTAATTAAATCTTCCTTCCCAACGAAATGTATTTTTTATAAAATCAAATTAGCTTTATTTTAAAAAATACTTGATAGTTTCCGGCCAAAGCCTACGCTGTAGCTGATTTGAGAGGAGTTAAGCATGTAATTCAATGTTTTGGAAACCTTGGTTCCCGAAGCCAGAATGAAACAAAATTCATACAACACTCATTTTAAAGCACAATCAATAGTTTATGAAGAAAAACTGATCCAAATTCAATGTTATTTAAGTTTCTATTAGAAGCCATTGCAGTGGCCACTATTGGAAAATCTAAGATTTTGTGTTGGTATAGTGGCCACCCCCATAAATCCTTCTAAAGTCAAAATTTTCAAATAAATTTTATTTATTATCATTTTATACACTCTTCTTTATCTTAATATAAATTTAAAAGTCAATCAAACGGTAATAAATACAAAAAAATCAGTTCCGATATACCCGTTTCCTTACGCGATTCAATAAGCAAAATCAAATTTCAGTCACTCGGCCGATGTTGTTATTTTCAAATATTTAAATATCCTTCCCATGCTGATCTGTGGTATCGGTGATAATTTACCAGCTTACCTGATTGTACAATCTACTATGCCTATGAATTTTGACGCTGTTTGATGCCTCTAACTCGTTTTATTTAAAATTAATCAGCTATGTGGCCACTATTGGTACAGTGTCCACTATACCCACATTTACCTTATTAACTAATAATTTTGCTTAGTTCACAGCACAAAAGAGGAAAATAGAAAGACTAAAAATAAAATTAAAAATTATTATAAAATTGATTTATTAAGGCAGTTTAAGGAATATCAATGGAGTCTAACGTTCACTGGATAAAAAAAAGTAAAACCACTTTTAAATTAAATTCAAATTTTGTTTTGGCTTAGTTTTTATAGCACAAGAAATAAAAAAGAAAAGGCAAATTAAATAAAAATTCAATGAATGGACATCCTTATAGGCAAATTTAAGGGTTTTTTAGGACTTTTTTTCCTTTTTTAAACGGCTTATAGGAGGTAGTTATTTTTTCTTCTTACTCATGTGTAGATTGAAGCTTGGAGATTTTTTGAGCTCAAAAATTCAATTAGCTATTTTTTGGACTTATCCCCTTTTTTAAACTAACGATTCAAATGATAGTGTCTATGTATGGGAATGGGTGTCCTAAACCAAAGTGAAATAACCCACCCTATCCTTGAGGATAATGCGGAACTAGCTCCTCCAGACTGAGTAACTCGAGTTCAATTTGACCGCAAGCTGTCGTTCAGACAAAATATTACGGATGCATATTATTTATGACACATCATTAAGAGTGGAATCGAACCCTTCAAGGCAAGAGAAATAGGGTGGATATTGATTTCGAGAATTTCTATTTCATCATCTTCATAATTGCGGGAGTTGACATTTTGAGCTTCCGAAAAACTGACTGAAAAGTTTTTTAGCCAGGGTTTCAGTTTTGAATCAATCACTGTCTACATTCTGATCAGCGCTGGAACCTTAAACCGGTGTTTTTTACAGGGCCCCCGAACAGTGATGGATATGGGAATTTAATGTTATTTAGGTCAGTGATTTCATCAGGAAAACATTCGTCACTTTTTCATTTGAATGGTTTTCTTAGGATTGCAGTTTGTGCAGTATAGAAAACTGTAGTTTTTTATAATGCTAAAACTTAGTTGTTTCCGTCCTTAGTCTCTTCGTTACCTATGAGGAATGAGAATGATAGTTGAAGAAAGAGTGAGAATGAGAGAATCAAGAGAAGAGTGAGAATGAGAGAATCATGAGAAGAGTGAGAATGAGAGAATCAAGAGAAGAGTGAGAATCAAATAGGGAATAAAAAGAGGTAGATTAGAGAGAAATAACAATAAATTGAATTAAAATTAGAGAGAAATAACTATAAATTTAATTGTACTAAAGAAAATATTATTAACTTTTATTTATTTAATAAAATCAATTAAATTTCCACAAAGAAGGTAATTTAAGAATGATTTTTGCATCTAAAATTGCTTCTGCCTAAAAAAATTCCTTCACATTTTGGAAATTTCGGTTCATTTTTTTTCCGATTCACAATTCGAGTTCTTTTTTTGTTAAACATCCATTATTGAATATCTTTAGCTAAACATGCCGGAAATTCAATTACATGACCATTTTTCTATGGAATTAAAAGCAAAGAAATTAAAATATTTAATGGAAAATATTAATAAAATTCCTTTACGAATATCTTTTAAAGGCTAGCACAGTGGTTCGAATGTATTATTTGTTAGTGATTATCTATTCTAAAATAACTTAATAATTTTTTTAATAAATAATTTTTAATTTTATAAGAAATAATAAATCATCTAGGGGTGATTTGATTATTATATAAATGACTGTAAAGTTATTTAGGTTCTACTCATCATTTTTGTGAAAATACTTGCGTTTCGATAAGGGTATCATACGAACGTAGAAAAGTTTTATCTCAGAAAAGTTTGTTTGAGAACCTTGGCATTGACTTGTGTAAGAAATGACTCACTCAAAGAGATGAAAGGAAGAGCCTTTTTTGCCATAGTAAACAAAAGAAAATCCACCGAAATTACTTCTTACAAATTTCAACAAATAAATTGCAACAACTTACAAAATTCTAATTTCTGTTTTAATAGCATATTCAGAAATAGAAATATTTTTTGTTGTTAAGCTTACACTTTAAAACTGAAGAAAGCAGTTTAAACAATGAATTGTATCATTTTTATATCTTTGGCAACTTTTCATCGTAAAATTGCATTTTCATTGACTTTTGGGGTTTAAATTATATTTTGAAGCTACTTTTTGGAAACAATTATTTCCAGGATCAATAAGAAAGATTATGAACTACTCAGAACTGATTTAAATTTCAAGTAATTAGTATGTTATTCCATCGAGAAGGTATTTTTGTACCAACACCACAACCTCAGTAAAATAAGTGCAATTCACTTTACAGTTATACACAATACACATGATGGATATCTTTTAATTAAATGGATTATTGTAACGCTGTAAAGGTTTGACGTAAATTTAATGCCGTATTCAAATTTTAAGTTAAAAAATACAATTCCCAATTTTTTCCAGCATAATTTATTTGTTTCCAATGAGGTGAAATCATACGAAAGTTTGAGTAAAAAGGTTGCTTTTATTAGTAGTACACATAAGATTTATCAACCTTATTTGACTGACTTCAGAATAAAATATTTATGCATTTTTTATGTGGGTGAAAAGGTGGGTGGGATGGAAAAGCTTATATTTTCCCAAAATTTAAGAGACATCGTGTTTATAAGGTTTTATAAAAGAATGAATAAAAGTTTCACAGTTAAATAGCAGGTTAATTTAGTTCATTAGTGATCCTTTATGATGAATTTTACAACTCATGTCCAATTCACTGCTCCAGCAAATTTAAGAAAAATATGTTTGCCTACAATTTCTATAGAAATAATAGTACTACTGTAAGGAAATACTGTATTTTGTTTAGTAATATTTCTGTAAGTACGTAGGAATAAGAATGACTTTATTGGTGAGTGCATTGGTTGGAGGAAATAAACTGCAATTACTTCACTAGACTTTTATCCTCCCTTCCCCTCTAAAAAAACTTTCCCCAAATGATTTTAACAAAGCGTCACTCCAAGCATTCAATATTCATTTTTGGGATCACCTGTTATCGAGTTTCACTCTTCAATTTGTTTTTCTCGAGCAAGAAAGAAATGCGAGAAAAGAATTCGATATCAGAAATATGAAAGAGGAATTTGATTCGTAAAAATAAAGAAATATTGATAAAAAACAAACTTACGTGATCTGTCACTTTTTCTTGACATGCACAATCACGCACAAATACCTACGGTTTACACACAGTTGAATGCATTTTTTTACAAACAAAATAGATTTTCTTTCAAGGGACCTCTTCTCACGTCAGTATTTGTATCAAGGGATATTTCGTGTGATATTAATGGATTCGAGGGCAGTGGGTGATAAGTGGATATGAAAAAATAATGATATTGTTTATTTTATTCTATGGCACGGATTTCAAATGTATGGATGGATCAATACCTGGAGGCATAAAAACGCATCCCACGATATACTAAATAAAATGTGATCAGTTGGGTTGCACAAATTATTTTCTTTGGTGGCGATTTCCCGTTCCGATGTGTTTCGATTCCTAAATTAAATCAATTACCAAATAATACTGAAAAGTTCTAAACTGAAACAAGGGATGATTATAAATTAGATGTGAAGGAACTGTTTTTTAGCCAACTTACCTTTATTGCAATCATTCATTATTTTAATTTAAAATAAGCTTTTAGTATATTACTTTTGTAAGTGTTTTTTAAAGCTTTAGGCAGCATAAGGTTAAGCATAACTGAGCAGGTCAAAAAGTGAAGAGGAGAAATTGAAAAGGGGCCAAAGGTTAAAAACATAGATTTTCCCATTGTGACTATTTATGCTCATACATATTTATTTAATACTGGACTTTTCCTTTGTGTTATTTCAATTGGTTTCTTTTTCAGCTAAATAACAGTTGTGTATTTCCAATTTGTTTTTTTTTCATCCATTTTAAGTTTTTGCTAAAAAAATATTTCCTCTACCTAAACCCAGATTAAAAAAGAAATATTCATTTCAACGAAATCAATACCATTTGAAACGAACCATAAATGCATTTCATACTTTCAGAAATAAAAAAACTAATCGTGTGTTATTTCTCTTGAAATTAGCGAAAAATATCTAAATAAGATTATTTTAGCAGGTTTCGTATTAAGTCAATAGTGAGATCCGTTTTGATGCTAACTGGAGTATGCCCCGTAGGCTGGAGGTGGCCAAGCATATGAGTTTAATATTAATCAAAACGTGAAAAACAATCAATTAGTGAAACGGGTTTCGTAAACATGGTGAATAATTTTATTCTTCAAAAAATGTTTGGCAAAATGTGTCTATAAAATCTTCATTTATAATCAGAATTCTTTCACAGAGTAAGGCTTATTTGAAAAGTGATTTGAAATTTGAAACATGAAGTGTAGCTATGTTGAATTTAAAGTAGTTTACTTCAATTTAAGCACTTCACCTTAGTGACTTAGAGCATCAAAGTTCGTTTGTTTGTAACATCTTTTGAATGTTGATTAGGAAGTTGTTCTTTTCTTATACTTACTATCATACGGAAAATACTTTAACTGTAAACAAGGAAGTAAATTTCATCTTCAAGATCAGTGTCATAGTCAAGTATTAACAAGGCTTTCAATTTTTTTTGTTTTGCAATCCTTAACAAGTACACTAAATTACTTTGATGTATAGACTTAAATAGTAGGGCATATGCCAATCTATAATAAGAATTTTAGATTATTAACATGACAGATACACATGATACTTCCAGAAGGTCTTTCTTATAATGATATATTTATGAAAAATATTTTAGTAATTTCAAATATTGATAAATACACTTACTGATAATATAGTATAACAGCTCAATTTACCAAGCGAGCAGTAATTGAAGTAAAATTTCATTGTTTTCGTTTTAAGGTAAGGAAACGTACCCATACTACGTGACCCATTCAGGGGAGGGAGGGGGATCTTCAAAATACCACGCTCGGTCACAGGGGGGAGGGGGGCTTAGGGTTTCGTCACGTAGTCAATTTCTTCTAGTCAATACGACAAAATTAAGTCAAATTAATTATTGAAATTTGCCAATTAAGACTAATTAAGCCAAATTAATTATTAAAATTAGACAAATTAAGCAAAATTAAACCGTATTTATGAATTACTACATGAAAACTAGAGGGGGAGGGGGGGGTCTTGGCATATACTACGGATGGTCACCAAGGGGGGGAGGGGGGGTCAAAAATGGTAAAAAATGGGTCACGTACAGTGCGACCACGAAGTTGAGTCGCTTGGGCAACCCCCAAAACCCTTAAAATCTTTTTTTTCTGGTGGGGAGAGATTGCTCTTAGCGCACCAACCCATTTTCACCTCGCCAATACCACGCCAAGGAGTCGCGCTGATTAACGAGCTAGTCGCTGAGGTTTCGCATTTTTCCCGTTACTCCGAAATGGATTGTAATTTAAAAAGATGGAATATTTTTTTAGTTATACCCATACAGAAGGGTTTTTGACTGGAGGACCGGGGAACAATGCAGGAAAATTTTCTGCGTAAGGGAATGAATTAAAACATTTTTTTGAAATTCAAATAATGATCATTTTAAGTACTACATATTTAACAATATGTTAGGAAAGTAAGGTAGAGTAATCGGATATAATGCAATTATTTTTTCATATATAATATTTTTTGCAATGTAAAGAAAGAAGTCAATAGGATTGAGTGTTTTTGGACAGTTAGGGGGGTAGTTTTGTATAAACTATGGGTACTATTGAACATTTTAAAAAATTCCGTTATTATGAATTTTCAATTTTAAAATTCAATTTAAGTTTTCAAATAAATGTAATGTTACATCAGGTTTCTCAGCATGAGTAAAATTAATTATTTTTAAAATAAAATTGAGATATGAACGAAAATTAAAAAATTATTTATCCGCCAAAAAACACTCTTTGAAAAGTTAAGAAAATCTCTACTTTTAATTAAACTTTATTATTTAATTAACATTTTGATGAACTGACAACTTATTGTTTAAAAAATTGTATCTGTATTTATAAGATCGTTTTATGGAATTTATCTGTTCCGATTTTCAGATACATAAAGTCATAATATTATTTTAAATTTTGTGCTAGGGCATTAACTGTACTATATAAGCTATACACGAGGTATCCCTTCAATCAAAGTAATTAGTTCCCCATAAAATTTGAGATATTTTATCTTGAATATCAAATATTGGAAATTAGAGTAACATTTTGTATCCTAATTACAAAAAAGTTTTTTTCTTTATCGCACCAAAAAAACTAAAATCCCTTTATTTCCCACTAAACAAGCTAATTAGCCACAGATAATTACAGGGAAATATAATATTTATTCAATCACTCAATCTAAATCAAAAACACTTTTTGATTTCTTAACTGAAATGCTGCACTATTTCAAACTTGAACCTGTTGAATGAAAGATCAAATATCCCTCTTATTTTATCAAAAAAATCCCTAACCAATACCGCGCAGAGCAACTCATACCAAAGTCACGCCCATAATAAAAGTGATTGGTTATTGCAGATTGGTCATTATGACTAGGAACTACGTATTTGGATGGAAGAGCATACGTCAGTCGAATTTTCATCTCTATGTGAAGAGCCAACCTTATCTTATTCTACTAACCTTGGGTACGTTCCTTAACTGACTGGGTTGGGAGGTATTTTTTAAAAATATGAACTGAATATTCATTTAATTGTTATTTTCTGAGAGCTAATACTCCAAAACTATAGAAAGCATGCAAAAAGATATAAAAAATGCATGATAAAAAATGCAAAGATATGCAAAAGATTTTTATATATTGAGAAATTTGAAAGAAAATAGGTTGGTTTAGGTTTTAATGTAGAAGTTTTTAAAAGAAAAAGGCCAAAATTTAAACTTCTGCCAATAACTATTGTGAAAATGTTTTTTCATTGATACAAAAAAACTTTTTGCAGGATTGCAAGCTTAAGACTTAATGTGTGCTAGTAACTAAAAAAATCTGCGATTTTTAAAATAGAAAGAACAACGGGTGTTTGAAATTTTAAAAAATGTAAAAAATTATAGAAAAAAAAACATTTAAGTAGAGTAAAATTACTTTAAAAAGTCCCTGAATTTCCAAATTTTTTTTAGATTTTAGCAGATAGCATGTAACGTACAGTGTGTCCCATAAAGAGCTCCCTAATTTTAAAATTGAATATCTTTTGAACAAAAATAGATAAAAAATGTAAAACCAACGGTATCGTTCTAGTTGAAGCTTGGAATTTTTTGTGTCAAAATTTTTTAAAAATTAGTTATAATTTTTGTTAACAGATAGGAGCACGCAATAAAAATGTCTCGAAGTGATTTTAGAACTGAACGTAGCAAATCTATTCTACTCAAGATCGATTTAAGATTAAAAGGGGTCTATTTTTTGCGCAAATAGTTTTCTAGAGCTGTTTCCAGAACAGCTTTTTGCGCACACAAAAAATAAACTTTAATAGGATCTCAAGCGTTTAATATTGATTGTATTTACGTGACATTTTGGACACATGGGTTTTCAACTATGATCTTTCAGATTATCAAATCAAAAGAAAGGATTTCGAAATACAAAATAAGGTTTTGGCAGAGTTTTCAAATTTTTTTTGTGGTTTTTAAACTTTCTTCATATTAAAACAAATTTTAAAGTGAAGACTTTTGGGATAATTTTAAAAATCATATTAAACCACAATTTTTTAGACAATAATTAAATTTTTACCATTTCAGTTCTTCTACAAATTGAATTTTTCAATGATTTTTTGGTGTGTCGCTCCATTTTTAACTCCCTGGGATTTGGTCTGGGACCCCCAAATCCTATGTGATTCTGACTCGTCTAGGTGTCTACTATCATCCCTGAAAGTTTGTTGCATCATTTCAGATACACCCTGTATAATAGTTTTAATAAACATTAAACTTCTAGACTTCTCTGGTGACGGTCCAAAATCCAAAGCAAAAGTTTAAGTAAATTAATTTATTAATTTTGAACAGCTTTAGAAAGTCCTCCAGTCGCCATGTTTACCCACAGCTGAAATGATGACTGACATCCATAGAGATCTAATTATTATTATATCTTAAAATAATAATCTTCTAACTATTATTACTTTAGGATGTAACAGTAATAATATTAGTAATTGGATCTCTATGGTTGTCAGTCATCATTTGAGCTGTAGCAAGCATGCCGACTGGAGGACTCTTTCTAAAGATTATACCACTAATTTTTTGTGTCAAAAAATTTCCCATCCGTTCAAAATACTCTCTTTAAAATTTCAGATTTTTTTACCAATAGTTTCGTCTGTAGAGAATTTTAAAGAAGGGTCGTTATTTTATGACCACCCTATATATTAAAGACTAAATTTCTTCCCATGCTAATCTGTGGTCATTTAACTGTTTACTAGATGGCATAATCTACTATGCCTTTAAATTTTATCGTTATCGGATGCCTCTAACTCGTATTTAAAATTATTGAGCTAGGTGACCCACTTGGGTTTTAGTAGACCTATATTTACCGTATAGTATAATTAGTACCTGCATGTAATTATAAATGATGATTATAAAGGTTTTTAATCTTGATTCTTGAATATTCTCATGATGTCGATGTCAAACAGGCTTTGGCAATAGTAACTTTTTAAGATCAAGAAGCTTTTCTACCTTATACACCTCCCAAAAGCCCTTTATTAAAACCCATCCAAATATTCCATTTCTTTTTCTTTCAAATATTCTTGATCCATTTTAGGGACCTTTAAAAAACAATATGATAGTTCAGTTACTGTTACTACGCATAACAAACACTCTAGTTTGAAAATTTGATCTAGTGCACAAGAAGGATGTTCCTCCAACATTTTTAGGAAGGCAAAGATGAAAATATTAGCGGGAGGGGGAAAATCCTGTCTTTGAACTCTAGTATTGTATTTTTTAACTAAACAAATTTGTGGCTCTCGCAGCAACGAGCTCACTCCAATATAAAGATGTTGCAGGTGCAGGTGGCTCATTTTTGTTATAGACGGATTCTATTGGGTATGTGGTTAAAATATTCTATAGGGTGGGTTGGGGTAAAGTGGGTCTTGGGGTAAAATGGGTCAGTTTTAATTAACTCGACAAAAATTAAATTTAAATTTAATAATTTTTGCTCATTTTTTTTGTATTATAATCTTTTATCTGTTGGCAATATTTTTCGACTGTCAAAAATTAAGATTTATGATTTTGAGGACTGAAAAAATATTTAATTTGAACCGTAAATGATGTCATCGAAAAAACAGGGTTTACTAACATCCAAAATATCTATATATTATAATAAATTACAGCAGACTTTTGTAATATTTTTCCATAAAAGAAGGTCTGAGAGACATTTAAAGCCAATCAGCTTAGAAAAATATAAAACATTTTATCTTTTATAACAATATTTTGTACTTGGGGTAAAATGGGTCCTAGTTAGGAGGCCTTCTGTATTAAGTAAAACAATGTTTTTAACTTATTTCCTTCAAATATACATTGAACTGTCATGCAAGTTTATTTTTTTATCCAAACGAAGTATTTTAATTGCTAAATTTGAACAATGTTCATTAACTTCGGACTTTTACAATTTCATTAAAGTGCAACTTAAAACAAATTTTTTCAGATAAAAACGGCTTAGCCGATTGCCTTTTTTCTTACTTTCATGTATATTTAGTAATAAATATATTTTTGACATCTTTTTGCAATGAGACCCATTTTACCCCACATTGGGGTAAAATAGGTCATTACTTTTGATGCTAAGTTTAACCAACTTATAACTAAAAAATATTTGATAAAATTAGATGAAAATGTTCTCAAAAATTGTAGTGTCAAGATCCAATTGAAAGAAATCATTAAAAAGTAATAGTTTTGATGAAATAAAACTTAGAATGTGAAGGTACGTTAAAACTGACCCATTTTACCCCAACCCACCCTACTCCGGTATAACCCCGTCGACCGTGCCATTGAAAAAAACTACTAAGTTCCTATACACCAAATTTAAGATTTAAAATTATGTCCCTGGGAAATCGTAAGATTTCAATTGCGAAGAAGAGGTTTTATTGGGAATGACCGCCATGATGATTTATTTTGTTGACAAACGTCATCTGTTAAGTTAAGACTTTGCTTCTCTAGCTTGGATTTATGCAGTTTCAATCCGTTTCAACTTGGAGCCTGTCTGAGAACTGCTTATAGGTAAAAAAAACTAAGAATTTCCACTGATCTCTTACTTGAAAGAATTCGGCATAGGATATTTATAGAAAATATAATCTCATTGACATTAAATCGAATGAAGTTCTCGAGCTTCACTTCTTCAAAATTACAGACCACCTTCTTTATCAGATTAAAATAATTTTTATCTGTATTTTTTTGTTAGGATTGCAACCAGATATATTTTTAACGCCTCTGAGAGCGTATTTCACGCATTGAAAATCGGAGATACGCTTTAAAAAAAACTAGCCATGCGTATTTTCACGCTTTGAATTTTTAACAAAAGGTTTTGCTTTAAAAAATGCATGGAACTCCATAGAAATCGAAATATTTTTTCTTCTCAAATTTGAAATATTAAATAAATATTTCATTTAGAATACTTAGTGTAAAATAAATTGTTTTATTTTAATGTTTAACATTTTCTACTAATAATGAACAAACGTTATAACTGTTAAAGATAAAAATAGCATCCTCAGTTTTTTTTCTATTTCATTTTTTTGTCCATTAAAAAAGGCGTTTTTGTAAAAAATTTGTCTATATGCACAGTTTGTTATTTTCGTACTACACTCTTCATAAATAAATTTCACGCCTCCTAAAATAAGTAGAGGAGTGTTTTTACCCCTCCAAAAATATTGTAAGAATAACACTGATTGCAACAGTTAAGTACTAATATTTGATGAAATAAAAACCTGTGGCATCTAGATCGGTCATCAGAACCAGCTAAAAACAAATCAACAAGAAGTAGCTTAAAATAAGTATATTCGTAAAACATAAAAATGTTACATCACAAGTATTTAAAATTGAACATTTTCAATGCCGAAACATAACACAATGTTAAAAATATCTAAAAACTTTAGACTCTACGAGCCATTTTAACATGGATAATAAAAGCATTTCACGTTCCAGCCACTCAATGCTCTTGAGACATTTGAGTTATCTGGGACAGATCCATATTCAAGCTCTTATTATACGTGGCCAAGGCTTTTTGCCCGGCAGCTATGGCAAATCTTCCAAGTTCAGGGGGCACCACCAATTTCACCGCACCCTCAATATCACGGCTAGAGAGGGTGTTTCGATTGTTGACCCGAGTGAGGTGCCCAGCTTCACAGGCTATTCTTTCGAACATGTCCATGATCATGGAGTTGACAACATCCATCCCCTTTTTGGAGATACGAAGATTAGGATTAACTAGTTTCATAAGTCGAAAAATGTAGCTTCTGAAACTCTGCTCCTTCAACATGGTTCTCATGCGGGAAGCCTTTTTTTGTAGAATTACAGGAGACCTGACTGCTGGAGACTTGGATTTACTTTTGAATCGTAGGTCAGGAGACTTTACTACTGGAGACTTGGTATTACCCCTAGGCATGATTACTTTTGTTCAGGAACGTAAATATTATCTTAGTTTAAAAGTACTACATCTACTTTCATAGGAGGTAGTTAAAAAGTATCGAGTTTATATACTTTTTACAGAACAATTTAAATATTCTGACTTTTGTAACTGACGAGATATTTTTATCGAGACAAGAGTTGTAAAGTTTCATCTCCTACACTGCGCATTTAGTAAGTGAGCAATAAAGAGGGTAAGAGTTCTACCACATGATAGAAAATGACCTATAATAATGCACTGGTGTTCGGGGGCGGGATGGCCTGGTGCGTTTTGCGTTTACATGCTGCCCACCACGCTCACTGAGCTATAAAACAAACTGGAATTACAACCTCCGATAGTATAACATGCGATTACAGTAATTTCGCGAACCAGATACTCAAACCTCCATAGACTAACATTGTCATGGGTGGATTTCAAAATCTGTCCATTTGATCTGGAGAAAATCGAACATAAGTGTAATTTCTCTTAATTTTGAACACCAGTGTTTGGATTGGATTTTGGTTACAAATACAAACATATATTTTCCGGTCTGGGCTGGTCCAAAGACGGTTATACCCGTCTTTGGTTCGATTCCAGACTTGCCCTGGGAGTATTTTCTCTCTCTGTGTCAGTAAAAAATTATATTCGCCTATGTCTTACTTGACGAAGGTTTATAAGCGGATCGCTTATTCGCACATCCCAACGGTTCGGTCCTGACGAGCTTAGTGCGCATGCTCGGGGAGAAAAAAAGGATCTTCTTCGGATAATTGCTATCTTTTATGAATCCCCGCTGGTGCATTGGTAGAGTGCGTGCTTAGCATGCGGTAGGTCGTGGGTTCGATCCCCGATATATTGTTTTATTAAAATTTCTAAAAAAAACAGCCAAAATAAGTCCACACGCATGCGCACTAAGCTCGTCAGGACCAAACCGTTGGGATGTGTGAAAATGCAAGCGGATCCTTGAGATCAAGCACCCAGACCGGAAAATATATGTTTGTATTTGTAATCAAAATCCAATCCAAACACTGGTGTTCAAAATTAAGAGAAATTACACATATGTTCGATTTTCTCCAGATCAAATGGACAGATTTTGATGAAATTTGGTATTATGATCATAGGTTGATATAATACCCAACACTTAATCATTAAAAAATTTTAATATACACGCATGCGCAGGAGTAACAACCGTCAGGGTTGAAATGTATGAAATAGAGGTTCCAGAATAGAGCAAAATTGTGGGTTTATAAGGGGTATGACAACTTCCCACTATTATGCAGGCCTCCTTGTGTGATTTTATTGCTTGAATAAGACAGATAATAAAATTTCCTGTTCACATAAAGCCTACTTTCTCAGAAACACAGTTTTAAGGATCTGGAGGGTTTTTGGTGGGGGTAGCGAGATGCAAATGCCTTATCTAGAGCCCCCATACCTTCTCTAAAAGGTTGAAGTCTATAAATCTGGCTGTCCATTCTATATGGTGAATATATTCCGATTTTATGAAAATTGCTAACCTGATGAGCTCCATTAAGTGAAGAATTTCCATCCATTGAAAAGAAATTCAGACCGACAGGATCATCAAAATAGTGAATAAAGGTTTCCAAGATGTCAACAGACTACCTGAAACCGTGATTTCCCCCTTTTGAAAGACGTAGGGGTTTGCATAGACTATAAACATTCCTGCACAGAGCATTAAATATCTGATTCCACTTCCACTAGGGTTCAATTTCACCAACATTGAAGGACTGACTGAGTATTTCTGGTTCTCTCCACATGAGATTACATCGAGAATCAGTTGTTCAATCGATCTGAGACCAACAGAGAGGAGAATCACCTTTTGAATTTTATACAAATACAAATACAAATTAAGTCGACCAACTACAGGCGTAAGCCCAGCAAGGTTGGTCCAGTCTTTTTAACCCAAACTACCGGAATACCAGTATCTGTCAATTTTCCTCTTGAACTTGTTTACCCCACTTGAATTTACAATTGTTTCAGGCAACGCATTCCATCTATCCAGTATCCACTACCCTATTAAAAAATAATGCTTTCTACAATCCGTCTTAAATTTGACTTTATTCAATTTGAAATCACTGAGCTATAAAACAAACTGGAGTGACAACCTCCGATACTATAACAAGCGACCAATCGTGCCTGCGCGGAAGGTTAAATTGCCCCGATTGCTCGAAGCAATCGGGGCATTTGGGGCTAGAAGCAATCGGGGCAATCCCCGCATGACCATCTTTCAATCCGCCCATGCCTGTTTTTTAAATATTATGAGCAAAATTTAGAATGGGCGTTTCATTCTGTGTATACAACTGGTTTAACAGGTGGGGAAAATTAAAAGAAGATGGAAATCCTTTCCGTGGTGTGATGCGGTTTCAGCACGCTCACTAGTCACTCCAGTTTGTTTTATAGCTCAGTGTTTGAAATTGGGACCCCTTGTTCTATTACCCGTATTGAAATCTAGTCCCTCTGTGTCCTCTTGCTTTACCATTTTAAAAAGTTGAATCAAATTCCCTCTAATCCTTCTTTTCTCTAGAGTGAACATATTTAGCTTCTTTAATCTTCCCTCATAACTCAAACTGGGTATCAATCAAATCAAAGTCTGCCCGGGCCTAGTGGTCCATCAGGCGGTGCCCATCTCCGTTTCTGTAGCCTTTTTGGGCCTGGGGTGCTAATTACTAGCATGTGTCCAGGCCGAGTGGCTAGCCCGACGCTGGACCCCCAGTTGATTCCCCAAGCAAACTTGGTCCTCATTAATCGACCCCGGAAGGATGAAGGGCTGAGTTGACCCATGACCAGCTACCCAAGCAGGAGCCGCGAGGCATCGAACCTGGGTCGGTAATGCTCGTAGCCAGACACGCTAACCACTGCACCACCGCGGCCACCAAACTGGGTATACCCTTGACCATTTTAGTAGCCCTATGATGAACCCTTTCAATTGAATCAATATTTTTTTTAAGTATGGAGACCAAAACTGAACAGCATACTCTAGCTAGATGAGGTCTCACCAAGCCTCTGTATAGTGGCAAAATAATATCCTCGGACCTTGAAGAAACAGGTTGT
The DNA here is from genome assembly GCA_024610705.1 of Tetragnatha versicolor. Taxonomy (NCBI): domain Eukaryota; kingdom Metazoa; phylum Arthropoda; class Arachnida; order Araneae; family Tetragnathidae; genus Tetragnatha; species Tetragnatha versicolor. Next base: position 1,408,068 of record JANDEH010000043.1, read on the forward strand.
TTAATGCAGTGTTTCCCAACTTTTTTCGGTCCATGCCCCACCAAAGCCTTTCTAAATTTTCCATGCCCCCCGGTCTCAGTGGCATATATAGAAATATATTTTGAGAGGGAGCCAAAATTATTTCTTAGCCCCTCCCTCCTATGTATAGGGGAGAGTGTTGTACCTACGGACGGTTGTACCTTCAGTCACCTCATTTTAAAATTCGGGAAAAAATGTAAATTTGAATTTGTGGTCGATTTTGAATGTAAACAGATGCTATCTAGTTGCTAACGTGAAATCTCAGCTCCTTAAAATATTATTTAAATTTTATATAATAAATTTACTGTTTTTAGGTGCTCAAAGTTTTTTTTAGTGCATCATTACATTAACTCTTTTCTTCCTCTTTAATTATGACATGATAAAATGGGATACATGGGGGAATCCCCGAGATTTTAACTTTTATTTTTGATATTCGAAATTGTCAGATCTCAATTCTTTTATCTTTTATAGAACTTTGAATGCAAAAACACCTCATGTTGTACCTTCGGACACCATAAGTGTTGTACCTACGGACACGTTCTTGTGGGTGTCTGTAGCTAATCGGCGTTTTAGAATCAGGTTTCATTTAACTGAATACATTTTAATAAATGTTCAATTAATTCTAAATGGTAATCTATTTGTCAGCGATTATTTTCAAGTGAATTTTAGATGAAAAATCAAATATTTTGTGATCTTAACTACTTTTTTAAATTTATGATTCTACTTGGAATTTAATGTAAAATATGGTATAAAATCCTAAGAACCCTATCGCATTTAAGTATGATGATTAAAAAAAACTTGATATTTCCACTGAAGAAGATTTACCACCAAATTATTATTGTTATTACCACCAAATGCTTGCACAACTAAGTGTTGATCGAATTGTTTTTTTTGGGGGGATCAGTGAAGTTGTCAGATCAATCAGCATGATTGATGAAACTATTATCTTAAATTCTGATCTGAAAATACCATGTGATTTTTGTGTTTTTGGTAAAAAATCAAGACTTTTATCATTCAACTTCGTTTTAATGATCATTTACGATCTAAATCTACATTACTTTAAAAAATCTATTTTCAATTTTAAAAAGGCTTGAAATAGGTTATTAAAAGGTAATGCATCAATAAAAATATTAATTCTTAGCTTTTTTCAACTAAAATTTCCCTTTTTAAGGGTGTCCACAGGTACAACTGGGTCTGTCCATAGGTACAACAGGTTGTTGTACCTTTGGACGCAAATTTTTCCATGTTATTATAAATGATTAAAAATCCAATTTTCAAGATTTTGGCTAGTAAAAAATATCTCTGTACTCACAAAGGTTAAGACTATAGGTTGGGCACTTTAAATGGTCAAAATGTGATTTTACCTGTCTTAGAAAATTCCAAACGTGATTTTTGTCCAGAGGTACAACACTCTCCCCTATTTAATAAGTCTAATGAAGCTTTTCAGAACATTTTTAGGTAGAATTTGCATGCTAAAGAACTAAATCAAGTTACAGGGTGTTCCAAAAAAAGCCCCTAACTTTAAAAAATCATAGAAAATAAACTATTAGAGATAAAAATATGCCGCTCGCTGTATCTTTCTTCAAATGCCCGTAAATTTTTGTTCCCAAATTTTTGAAAAACCGTAGTTCTCACGTCAATTCATAGATGGATGCACTGTTCCCTCGAGAAATTTAGGGAAAGTTATCCTCCAAATCCCTTTTTCGTTCGTCGTAGGGAAATCAAATTTGGGAATAGAATCGATTCTAGAATCGAATGATAATGAAGTACTTTGTAATCGAACCTTGGTTTCCAGTAGACAGGAAAGGATCTCGGCGAAATTTTTTTCGATTTCAGGTCACGCGCATTGCAGATTATTCTATTGTAGGGAAAATGAATTAATAGTGTTCTTGAGGGGGGATCTGGTATATAACGATTGATTTAATCTTCAGTTGCGGAGGAGACGATTGTCAATTAATTCGATTGTAATTTTGAGAGAACCTACCATCAACAATTAAATCAATCGTAATTCTGAATGCCTCCATGACAATTAATTAGGCATTACTGGATCGCTTCACAACTTCACCGGAGTGGTCCGCCGCTTTATTGGATCGCTTCGCAACTTTACCGGAGTTGTCCGCAACTTACCGGAAGTGGTTCGTAAGTCACCGGAAGTTGTCCGCATCATACTGGATGTTGTTTTTAAGTCACCGGAAGTGATCCGCAGCTTCACCGTAGTGGTCTGCAAGTCACTGGAAGTGGTCCGCGACTTTACCGGAAGTGATCCGCAACTAAACGGTAAGTAGCGGGCCACTTCCGGTGATTTTCGGACCACATCAGGTGACTTACGAACCACTTCCGGTTAGTTGCGGACCACTCCACTTAAGTTGCGAAGCGATCCAATAAAGCTACGGAACACTCCAGTGAAGTTGCGAAGCGATCTTAGTAAAACTGCGGATGCCTCCGATAAAGTTGCGGACCCTTTCGTACAAACCCTGAGAATTTTCTTGCACGCCCCAGTCATTTAATCAATTATTATATAATAATCAAATTGTCACGCAAAAAGTAGTTTCTATTGCGGGAAAGATAATGAAGTAGTGAAAAAGCATTTTTATCAGATCCCTAGAACATTATTAATTCATTTCCCCCTACAATAGAATAATTTAATGCTCGTAATCTGAAATAAAAAAAAATTCGCTGAGATCCCTTCCTGTCTACTGGAAACCAAAGTTCGATTTCAAAGTACTTGATTATCATTCGATTCTAGAATCGATTCTATCCTCAAATTTGATTTCCCTACGACGAACGAAAAAGGGATTTGGAGGATAACTTTCCCTAAATTTCTCGAGGGAACAGTGCTTCCATCTATGAATTGACGTGAGAACTACGGTTTTTCAAAAATTTGGGAACAAAAATTTACGGGCATTTGAAGAAAGATGCAGTGAACGCCATATTTTTATCTCGAATAGTTTATTTTCTATGATTTTTTAAAGTTAGGGGCTTTTTTTGGAACACCCTGTATGATTAATTAAGTTCTAAGTACCAAGGGGGGTTTGGGGGTCCTCCCCCAGGAAATTTTTGGAAATTTTACTCTAGGAAGCAGGTTTTTAACTAGTTTGATACCCCTAGTTGGGAATTTTTGGATATAAATTTTTAGGTAAAATTTGCATTTTGATGAACCTAATGTAAAAAAGTTTCAAATATAAGCGTTCTAAAAACAAAGATATCTTGGGTCATCCCCCAGAAAAGGTTTGGAAATTAGACTCTAAAAACAGGGTTTCAACTTGGTTTTGATACATACTGGTCCAGATTTCAGACATACATTCTCAGATAGGATAAAAGGATCAGATTTTGATAAACTTCTTTTTAAATTTTCTCCCTGGATTGGCCCCACCTGGGGGGCAATTTGCTTGAAAATTTTCAAATTGCCCCCCTAGAAAATGATATTGCCCCCCGGTGGGGCATGTGCCCCACGTTGGGAAACACTGGTTTAATGTATCCCAATTAGTGATGGGCAAAATCGATAATTTTAGGTATCGAATACTTCGGTATCGAATACTTATAAGTATCGAATACTTTGGTATCGAATACTTATAGGTATCGAGTACTTTTAGGTATCGAGTACTTTTTTTTCAATGTCGGGAAATGAACCTGAAGGGACAATTTTTTTAGGGCCTATCCATAATCAGACTAATATTCAAAAAACTGAAAGCGATCCATCAAAAAGCCCCGTAGCCACGGGCCTGGAGGTGGATAGAGGCGAAGGATTTGGCAGGGGAAAAACCTAGCCGCGTCAAATTTCTCTCGCGGATGATAACGACTTGGGTTTGAGCATTGCAAAATGAAAACGGAAACAGACTGCGTTTGATCTACAGTAGGTATTATAAAGATTACTTCATTGAAAAATTTAAAACGAAATATGTCAATAAAGTATCGATACTTTTGTGGGTATCGAATACACTCGATACCTATAGGTATCGAGTACTTAAGTATTTGGTATCGATACCTGACCATCACTAATCCCAATATCCTATTAGCCTTTTTACTAGCAGATGAACACTTCTCCAACACAATTTCTGGATCATTTTAAACTGTTACAGATCCTTTCATGTCTATCGAAAAGGAACCCTGTCAGTTTTAGGTTGTGTGTTGACATGTTGGAAACCTTAATTCACCTTTTGATTGATCCTATCGTCTTAATTTCTTTTTAATACACTAGCGGAAATAAAAATCCCAACACCAAGAAGGAAAGGAGATATCAAAGTAAAATTTATTTCTATGATTGCACATAGTATTAATGTGAATTGATTAAAAAATCAGCCTTTCTGGATGTTAGGGGGCCGAGAAAATCGGTGAGGAGTGTTGTCTCCATAGGTGTCCATTACCGCTGTCACACGTCATGGTATTGAGTGACAGGGGATCTAAACGACTTTTGAGGGATTGGAGGTTCATGTTGCCTCCTCAGGTTGTCCAAATTCATATGGTGCACCAATGGACGTTGCATACCGGGCTAGGTGATTTCTCCTCATTGACCGGACTTGTTTTGTGGGTGTTGGTTCTAGAGAACGGGAAAGACGGGGTAAAAATGCAAACAAGGGAGTTAAGAAGAAAGCTTGGACATTGCATACAATATCTGGTTGTGCATGTTTCTCTTGAAATTTGTCCCCAGGACAGGTCTGAAGGTAAGGACGGTCTACCGGCTGCAAAATCTCAATGACGCAACTCTGGTTGGAAAAAGTACTGGTGAATCATACTCAGGAGTTGCAGAAATGGAATCCAATGCATCCCCACTCCGTTACTCTGCATCAACACTCCGTGGAACGATTAGAAAATCACTAGCTGAGTGCGCTCTCTCCATTGTGTCTTCAAACTCATACCCAACCGTCGTGGTGCTCCAAACCGAATCAGGATTCTCTCATAAACACAATATCATGAAATTGGGATTTTCATATCCTTATTTCGTGCACTATTGGAAACAGAAATGCCCATTTTCAGCCCCTTGTTTATAGACAAAGATGTAAGAAGCTATGCGGACCGAACGGACGATCCGCAGTACTGCAAACGACATCCATCCCACTGTCGCTTGTCCTCAGTATGATCTACCGGTATTTTGATCAACCAGAGCTGCTTCATTGAGGTTTTTTAACCGGTTGTTGGTCCTTACCTTCAGACCTGTCCTAGGGACAAATTTCAAGAGACAAATTCACAAACACATGTTTCATGCAATGTCCAAGCTTTCTTCTTAACCCCCTATGTTGCATTTTTACCCTGGCCAATCCGTTCGTAAGAACCAACACTCACAAAACATGTCCGGAGAAAGAGGAGAAATCACCTAGCCCGGTATGCAACGTCCGCTGGTGCACCATATGAATTTGGACTACCTGAGGAGGCAACATGGTCCTCCAATCCCTCAAAAGTCATTTAGAGCCCCTGTCACTCAATACCATGACGTGTGACGGTGGTAATGGACACTAGAGTGTCTCAAAAAAAGCCTTTTTTCGAAAAACCTCGGTCCCCAGGGCTTTTCCCATTCCTTTTGGTCCCAAAAGATAGTGTAGGAAGTTTTAGCCCCCTAAGTCAACTCTAAGGTTTGCCTGTAGAGCCCCAAAGTTTGAAAAAAGTGGAAAAAATGACCAATTTTCAGAATTTTTAAAAATTATGTTTAAGATTGATAATGCTTATAAAACTGGTTCAAATGCGTCTATAGGACTTATATAGATGGAATATATTTATTTATATGTATTAACTGTACCCTATAGCCCCTATAATTTAAGATTAAAACGTACTACTTAGGGACGTTGCACACACCAAAGCTTATAATGCACTACCGGTGGACGAAATTAATTAAATCCGAATTTCTTCGAACGAACTCCCTCAAATGATGCCATTTGGGGCTAAAATGATATTATAAATTATAAAAACCAGTGAAATAACAATTTTGAGCCCTTCCACTGAGCTTTTAATGTAAAAAGGGCTTTTCTTCAAAATTTCTCGTTTCCAGCTGATGAAACCCAAAACTTATACTAAAAAAGAGGTTTGTTGAACTTTTTTAGATACCAAACATTGGATCCTTTATAGGGGTTTCATTTTTTCAAGTAGAATTAAATTTTAAACAACACAGATCGGAAATGACAAGAATATTTCCTATACCTGACGTGAAAATCGATTTTCTTTTTTCAAAGTTAGGAAAATAGTTTAATACTTGTGAATCTTGGTTGAAATGTTAAAGAAAGAAGTTTTTAATTAAAACTTTTCTCTAATACAAAAATCCTCTATAAAAGGAAGTAATTTTCCAAACTTAAAAAAAGAAAAGATATTTTCACGTCTGGTATAGGAAATTTCCATGTCATTTCCGATCTGTGCGCTATAAAATTTAATTCTACTTATTAAAAATGAAACCCCTATAAAGATTTCAAAGTTTGGTATCTAAAAAGTATAACAACCCCCTTTTTTAGTATAAATTTTGGGTTTTATCAGCTGGAAACGAGAAATTTTGAAGAAAAACACTTTTTACATTAAAAGCTCAGTGGAAGGGTCAAAAACTGTTATTTCACAGGTTTTTATAATTTGTAATATCATTATAGCTCCAAATGGCATCATTTGAGGGAGTTCCTTCGAAGAAATTCGGATTTAATTCATTTCGTCCACCAGTAGTGCATTATAAGCTTTGGCGAGTGCAACGTCCCTAAGTAGTACGTTTTAATCTTAAATTATAGGGGCTATAGGGTACAGTTAATACATATAAATAAATATATTCCACCAAAATAAGTCCTAAATGACATATTTGAACCGGTTTTATCGCAGTATCAATCTTAAAATATAATTTTTAAAAATTCTGAAAATTGGTCATTTTTTCCACTTTTTTCAAACTTTAGGGCTCTACAGGCAAACCTAAGAGTTAACTTAGGGGACTGAAACTTTACACACAATCTTTTGGGACCAAAAGAAATGGGAAAAGCCCTGGGGACCGAGGTTTTTCGAAAAAAGGCTTTTTTTGAGACACCCTAATGGACACCTATGGAGACAACACTTCTCACCGATTTTCTCGGCCCCCTAACATCCAGGAAGGCTGATTTTTTAAGCAGTTTACATTGATACTATGTGCAATCATAGAAATAAATTTGACTTTGATATCTCCTTTCCTTCTTGGTGTTGGGATTTTTATTTCCGCTAGTGTAGATGGAAATCCTTCACTAGATGGGGCTCATCAGGTTAACAATTTTCATTAAATTGGAAGATATTCACCATGTGGAACGGACAGCAAGATTTACCGTTTAAATGAGGTATGGGGGATCTAATAAGGCAATTGTATCTAGCTACCCCCTCCAAAAACCCTTCAGAGCCCCAAAACTGTGTTTCTGAGAAAGTAGGCACAAAACAAGAAGTAGAACAAAGTAGACAAAAAAGAAAAACAGTCTCAGATCTAAAACTTTGTACATGAGTAAAAGTTTATTCTGACTATTTGTAAAAAATTAAATTGTGGTGACAGATTTCCTTCTTAGAAAAAAGTCCTCTTTTGACAACGGATCAATTTTGGAAAAAAAAATCTTTAACTTATTTGAACTAAGTTTCTTCCAATAAATAATTATTTCAGGAAAAATTTTTTGCATCAGTCTTATAGATCGTTTTCTCCCGAACAAATTTGTTTCAAACCCCCCGTTTGCTTTGGAGATTTCAAAAAGGAGGAAAACTTAGGCTATACATAACTCTAACTGCATGTTAAATGCAAATATTTAAAAAAATTCTAAATCACTAGATGTCGTACTTAGAAATCAACTATGTTTCTGATCCTAGCATTCAGAAAACGTTGTTTGGAGAGAGAAAATCACCATCTTAGGCACTGGCGTATATAGAAATTTACTTCGGGAGGGGCCCAAAATTGTTTCCCAGCCCCTCTAATGTATATTTTTGAGTATATTCTTAGGCAGAATTTGCAACTTAAAGAACTTAATATTAAAAAGTTATGATGTATTAAGTTGCAATTACAAAAGGGGGGTCTGGGGGTCCTCCCCCAGAAGATTTTTGGAAATTACTCTAAAAACCAGGTTTTTAACTAGTTTTGGTACTCCTAGTTAGAATTTTGGATATAAATTTTCAGGTAAAATTTGATGAATTTAATGAAAAAGTTATAAATAATATAGTTTTAAGTACAGAAGGGGATATATGGGGGTCATCCCCCAGAAAAATTTTGGAGATTAGATCCTAAAAACAGGATTTCAACTTGGTTTTGAAACACTTTCCGAATTTCAGACATACATTCTCAGGTAGGTTTTTGAACTTATTGTAAAAAATTTTTGAATAATGAAATTACAAGCACTCTAGAGGGGGGTTTGGGGTGTCCTCCCCCAGAAAATTTTTCAAAATTTGACCCTAAAAAACAGTGTTTTAGCTTGTTTTGGTACACCAAGTCAGAATTTCGGGGGGGGGGCCAGGGCCCTTTCGGCCCCCCCCTTATATACGCCACTGATTGGTTTATTGGAATAACAAATTCCCGTTTCTTGCCGCAAACCGAAAATGTCGCTTTTACAGCAGTGCTGTAAATTCCCCATTAGGCTTAATGTAAAAGTTGTAGTTTAACGTAATGAGAAAGTAAAAAAATAAAAACAAAAAAGTATTAGCTTCTAAAAAAATGACCTGAATTTTTAGGTAGAATTACACACAAGAATTAAGTTTTAACATTTTAGAACCCACGTAGTATTTGTAAGACGAGTTTAAAAATTGTGATTTTGAAAACAAACACTGAATTCCAAGCAAAAAGGAGAAATAATATTTATAATAACACTTAAAACTAGCAGGGGCACTTTTTTGAAGGCAGGGGAAAATTTTAAACCCTAACCTTCTTATTTGAAAATTTATAAGCTTAAAACAATCTGTTAGGAAATAAAATGAACTTAATTTATTAATAAATTTATGCTTGCATGCGTGGTAATGGTAACTTTTTTTTAAGGGAGATCAAAAATAGAAAAAAAAGGTAAAATTTTTCCAAATAAAGTTATCATGTAAAATACCATAATATATGGGGTGAATCGGGGAGAACTTTTGGCTTTCATGGTAAAAATAACTATTTTTTAATGGTTGGTTTTTTCTGTTTTTGAAATTCTGAATAAAATCTCCTTATCCATAACGTTTACTTCAAGATCCAACAGATGGCAGCAGGCTATTTTAGAAAAAAGTTATTGAATGATACCTTTGATTTTGTGTTGAAATCTTGAGAGAAAAAAGAACTATTTTTATTTAAATACAAGCAAAAAGTTGCAGACTAAAAAAAACCCTTTATTCTGCTCTCAATATATCATTCTCCATGGTTAAAAGAGAAAAACCACGGAACTACAAAAATGAGGGAGAACTTTATTTTTTTAAATGCATGAATTTTTATTTCATGCAAAAATAAAAACTGCCTCTGAAAGCCATGATTCAAACAGACAGAAGCATGCAATATTCTTAAATTCAGTACTTTTCCCCTTAACTCAGCGCCGTATCCAAGGGGGGGTTTAGGGGTTCAACTCCCAGAAATTTTGTTATTAATTTTCACTGTTATTTTCCATGAAAATTATGTGTCACAAGGAGCTGGATCCTCTTCGGATGTAACCCAAAGGGTCTCAAAATGAGTCAGAACCCTACTTTAAAGGGTAAAAATTACAAAAATGCTCTGTGGTAAGACCCACCTCTCGAAATTTCGGAAATAAGTACGGTTTTTCCCTGAAACTTTAGGGATTTACAAGGAGTCGTTCTCTTTGATGTAACCAAAAGTGTCTCAAAATGAGTTAAAATGCCACTTTTAGGGGCAAAATTAAAAAATTTTTCTGGAGTTAGGAACCCTAAAACCACAGAGAAAAATCCTAACAGAGGGTCAAAAACCATATTTTCAAAAGTTGGATGGATGTGTGGGAAGGAACTTGCATGTGTCAGATTTTCATAAACTTTCAAGTGTTTCGTATGGTTTTTTGTATAGAAAAATGAAATATTTTGTCAAATTTTCAAAAAAGTGTACAAGTACTTAAATATTTTAATTTAAAAGTCGAGAAAAAAACACGTGACTGAAAACGCGAAGTGTGTTTGCATGCACAGTGACGTAGAATCCATCGAGCCAAATTGCAATCAAAATTGAATTTCTATGTTTTAGTTGATGATTTCTTTTTTCAGAAGTGTCCGGTATGAGTGTTTTAATAAATATTTACCTTCTAGACACTTCTGGTGGCGGTCAGAAATCCACGGCAAACATGACAATCCGAGGTAAACATTAGTGACGTCACGGTACATGCTGTTAAGCGTTTTCAGTTGCTTCGAAAAACACGATTTTTGATAATTTTTTTGCAATCGAAAAATTTCTCAATCGGCCTCAAATTTTGTGTAGTGGCTTATTTTTGCGTGAAGAATAGATTAAAAAAATAAAAAAAAATCATGCAAGTTCCTTATTGGCTGTCACTCAATCTGCTTTTCGAAAAAGAAGGAAAAAAGTTTTACCCAGCCTTCCCGTGACGTAAATGCGAATGAGCGGTGCTTCTTGGGTGCAATCTAAAGGGTTTCAAAATAAGCTAGAACTATTTTGAGGGGCAAATTTCCAAAATTTTTCTAGGGGAGGACCCCCAGACCCTCTCTTTTACTTGGGCTTTACATTTTTACACAATTATGGAACTTAGTTGAACCAAAATTAAAATATTACGAGATTACGACGTCCTACGAAGTCATCTCACCTAAAACTTAGTATTCCTAAGGAGATACCTAAAAAAAGAAATGTAGAGTAACCCCCCGAAACAAAAGTCTGGTTAGGGCCCTATGATATGATGTAACGATGTCCATTTTTTACCTGTTTTATTAGTAATTTGTATCTTGTTTTCGTCGCTGTCCGGAGTATAGGACCACATCCTTTGTTTCCGAAGTTCAACTTAGTTAGCTGTGGAAAGGGCTTCCTTTTGCTGTGCGAGATTTGAGCGAGTTTTACGGCCATTTTCACCACTAACCTAAGGTTAACCTGGAATCATAAGTTTTGGTAGTTGAAACAGGTTTAAAACTAATTGAGAAACAGGTTTTAGATTTCATCATCAGTTTTCAAAAAGCTTAATTCCAGGTTAACCTTAAATCAAGTAAACCATAATGATTATTAAATTCAAACATCCCATCATCTTCATCCACGATTGATTGTTATTTCAATGAAGGAAATAAATCCTAAAGCTCAGTTTTGAGAAAAAATATACACTTGGAATTTTTATTCCAAAACCCCCACAATTTTATTTGAAATTGAGAATTATCTTCAAAATACAAATTAAAAAAATTAAGTATGTTCGAAATTTTGAAGAGGTGAAGAAAGTTTATGAACCGTTTCCTTTTCTTAAATCTTTTAGTTTCAAAAGAGTTAACTTGATTTAAAACATAAATTAATAACTAATATAAGCATAAGACACATTAAATTTAAACAAATTTGTACAACAAAACAAATGTACCGTATATAAATTGAAAATTTGATATTTTTTCCATGTTTAGAGAGAAATGTAAAACATAATACTAAGCTTAAGGGATAATCAAAAGACAAGAGTAAATTGAAAATTCCCACCTCCAATATTCAAAATGAGTGAAAAATCACTGTCTAGTGCTCATTTCAACTACTTACTGATGTGTGGGGGGTAGTTATTTTTATTTTGTAAATATTCAGGAAGCCTGGAAATATTTAAGAACTACAAAGTCATACTGCTATTTGCACACACACAGTCTTTCTCTTTTCAAACTGACAATTTAACTACTTTTAGTTCAACTTTAATATTACATCTAAAGGAGTAACCAATACACAACAAAAAGTTTTGAACAAGTTCTGCAGTTTTTAACCAATTTGAACATAAAATTATAATTAGGCAAGTATTAATTTTTAAGGCAATCACATGAGTCAACTTTTTAAAAACTAGGTACCTTATAAACTTAACCAGCAGCAAAAATGTCATGCCTAGGTAAAATTAGTAAAGGTTGTGTTAAAACAGTTGTGCAAACTACAAAACAAAGGCAAGACAAAAATATAAAATAAATTTAGCACTGGAAATTACACTAAAAATGAAAAGCATTTAAAACTGTTTGACCAGAATAACACGTCTGCAATGAAAAAGCTGTTTGAATAATTTCAGTGATTTTCTATGTATTTTGATGTGCTGATAACGAAAAAAATATTGAAATAATCCTGTAATCAGGATTTTTCACAAATTGCAAATTATATTCGAATTTGCCCATTTTTCATAGTTTTTTTACATTTCTATAGCTCCTTTATTTTTAAAAACTAGGAGCTGTGAATGATGCAAATAGTAAACTATCTCATCAGGACATTATAGAGATGGAAAGAAAACATTAGGGAAGATTTAATCGGGCAATAATGAGGGATTTTTCTTGTATAGTTCAAATAAACGTTCTTGTTGCTACTCACACGGGTAAATTTACCAAGGGGAGCTTCAAAAGGAAGAAAAATTGGCTTTAGAGTGTGTAATTGATTTTAGTTTAGTTATATAAACATACTGCTATTGTCATGACTTCTTCATTGTCTTCATGACTTTCATGAAGAATTTGTAATAAAAAATTTATTTTATGAACCAATTTTTATTAAAATTGAAATAATGACTTATTTTACAATTTCACCTAAATTGTCAGGAATCGTGACATTCTAGGGCAAAACAGAGACCTTTTTTGAATTCAGTGCACCAAAAAACATTAAAACTAATTACCTCAATAGTAAATTTGGATTAAAAAATATACTTAAGTGTACTTACATTTTTGTTAAATGTTGCTATATTTTCTCAATTTGTTACAAAATGCGAAGTCTTAAAAATCAAATGAGGTTATTTTTGGATTCAGCACACCAAGAAACATAAAAAATGATCTTCAGATAAAGTTAGAGTAGAAAAATAATCGTTTTAAATATTTACTTTCATTTTCTTAAAAAATTGGAATTTTTACTTAAATTGTGAAGAAACGTGAAGTCCTATGATAAAACGCAGGTCAATTTTAGATTCAGCACATCAAATAACATTCAAAAAAATATTTCATGGAAATATTTGAATAAAAAAATTAGTAAAAAGAGTCAATTTTCAAAACTTTAAGGCATTTTCCAATAAAACCTAAAAACCTGAATTGTCAAAAACGTGACGTACAAAATGGATGTCATTTTTGGATTCAGCACATCAAAAATAATAGAGTTCAGGTGAAATAACCAAAACATCTCGAAAAGTTTTTTTTGCAGCTCTGTGTAATTAGGGTTGTGATTTCCTTGCACTTAAAAATGCATAATTTTAGCATAAAATATAAAACAACTTGAAAAATAATTACATTAGCATTAAATATTCCAATAAACTCAAAAATGGACAAGTAACAGAATATTTTCTACAAAAAATTTCTTATTGGTGCAGTCATTTAACATTGGTTGATGAAATGAGATTTTATTTTTCAGAGAAAACAATAGAAATGCTTTCTATTCAGTCTTATGAATTTTCTTTTTTGATTTTGCTATTTTCCCCAACAGTTGCGATGATGGATGTTGGTAAAATTCATAAATAAGTAGCGAAAAATGTATTTAGAGCACGAATATGTACATAAAACAAAATAATTAAATACAATTGATTACAAACGATCAAATTCACTCAAAAGAACACATGGATATATCAGGTTCCTAAAACCATATGTAAATACATGGAAGTCCCAACCCTACTAATAATGAAACTATAGCTTTAACCAGAAATCAAAATCAGTGTGCCCGGGCCTAGTGGCCCATCAGGCGGTGCCCATCTCCGTTTCTGTAGCCTTTTGGGCCTGGGGTGCTAATTATTTAACCAGAAATACTGAATGGAAATTAACTAGTTGATGAATAAGATTCAATAAAATACACCAACAATATATAAATTTATTATCACATAATTCTTGATGGTTGTGTACCACTTTACAGCTTCAAAATCTTATGAACCACACAAGCGTATTCACATAAAATATTTAATTGTTTTGTATTTGCACTTTCATAGCTAATTTAAAAAAAACTTTTAGCTATAATAAATAGTTCTGCAGCAAACATTCAAATACATACTGTCAATACAAATAGTATCTCATACAAATTTCTAAAAACATACTAAAATACACTTGTGAATAAAAAAAATTCATTTGAGTATGTTAACATGCGACTCATAATACTTTTTAAATACATATTAAAAAGTATCATAACATAAAAATAAGTTACTGTACAAAGAACTGAAGTAAATACACCCAATAACAAATATATTTAAAATTGGTTCAACACAAACATAGCTGCAAAATGAAAACATTGCAGTTCTATACTTTATACAAACACCTTGTCCTGTACTGTAAGGTTCATTACCTCAAGGCTTTATAAGATATAACAGAAACAATTATACTTGTAACACAAATTTGGCTGGACAATGAATGAATGACATAATGTTAGAGTCATTAAAAGCTCTAGTTTTAAAAGCAGAGTATTGATAACTTCAGAATGAAAAATGAAGATGAGGAGACTTGACATTTTGTTACGTGTATTCACTATTGATATTTATCAAAGATTCAGTCTGTTCATAGTCAATGTCATATACTCTGAAAAATATACAAAACATTAATAGCACATAAATACAATGTAGCTAACTATAAATTTAAATATGCTTTTCTAACCTAATCAATATATCTTTATATTTATTGATAAAATATTTTTATGGTTTAATCAAATATAAGGATTTGGATTATTATAAGCCAAAATTGCTGTATATTCTACCAGAAATCAGTAACACAAATAAAAAACATCTTGCTAATAGATATGGCATCACCTTGAAGCAATTAAGATTAAATTTAAAGGATATGAAAATAAATTTAAAAAATTATCAGGTTTGAATTCTAGTTACTAGAAATTCAGAATTGCATAAATGGTCTGAGCAAAACCAAAAATTATTACCTTTGATTCTTTTTACACATGTTGACTAGCTTTTTTACACCAAGTAGTACAGGATCCCAATTTTCATAATGTGTAAGAAAAGCCACAGCGAAAAATGATATAAACATTGGCAGTGTTCCCAAGAAAAATTGCATTGGATAATCAACCTATGAAAATATAAAACAAGAAAATAAAAACATAACACTGAAAGAGATCACAAAGGTATTAGATACAGTTGGGATAACATCTTAATCTTATGTAAAACACTTACTTTCTTTAAAAACACATCAAAGAATATGGTCATGGGAATGGTCAACGATACAGATAACGTGGCTATTAAGGATGATGTCAAAAAGCAGCCCCTATGAGAATTAGATACCTTTATAAGACATTAATCAGAACAGAGTTGAATTACATACTTTCTGTATTAAATTTTATCACACAAAAAATTATAAATTTACATATTGTTACATATTTCACGGTTGGTTTAGGTTTTAATGGCGCTAGGTCCTCATAAGATACATATTTCATGGCAATTGTAAATTTAATTGGTTATTCCATCATCAAAGATAACAGAAAATTACAGTGAAACCTTGATTATAGGTTTCATAAGCAGATGCTATGAGGGAACCATTATTATAGGGTAAAAATAGCTCTCTCTAAGGTTGGTTAAGGTTTTAATGGCACTAGATTCTCATAAGAACATATAGCGCCAAGCTCTCTCTAAGGTTTCTCCCTAGTTTTAGTAAAAAAAACCCTAAGAAATACATAAAAATATTACATAGCACTGAATATAGAATTATTGTTGTATTAAGCCTAATGTTCTTTTATGCAACTGAATTTATGTAAGCTTTTTAAGAAACACACTAAGCATCGTTTGACTGCATTTTATAAATGTTTCTCAAATTTTGATAAAAAGTAATATTTTGTAGCATTAGTCAAAACTTAGTAGCTAAACCTTTTTAGGCAATACTAACCATAACCAAAGAATTTCTGAAATCACAGTTCCTATTAAGCCATTACAGAGTAATAGAAGCCACTGGTGTTGAGTTGGCCATTGAAATTCTTCAAATTTAGTATAATGTAAGAATACAAAACCTGGCCACATTAAAAGAAGATTAAACAGACCTACAAAACCTGAAAAAAGAGCATACATTCATAAAGTTTTAGTTTAATTTATTTATGCATAAACAATATTTCAAAAATGGAATAATTGGAATGCTTACCGAAAAACATGGGGATATCTAGCATTTCTTCATTATCAACTTTGCGTCTAAGTAGAACAACATATGCAGCATAACAGAACGCTCCTATAAGCGACCACACAGCTCCAGGAGGAAAATAGTTCTGCACACCCTTGTCAGCATTAGAAATTATGGCAACCCCAACAATACTAAAAAGAAATTTAAAATTTTCAAGATTGGTTAATTGGGAAAATCAAACAATGATGCAAAAATATTCAAAATTAAACAACACCTTTATTCTAAATAAAACCAACCTTAAAGCAACAGCTAAAAACTTGGATAACGTGAGACGATCACCATTGTTGGAAGGAAACATGGAAGCTAATATCAATGTAAACAGACCCGACGAACATGACAAAATGTTTACAACACCAGCTTCAGTATTAGCCAAAGCTTCTTGATATGAAAGATTCCCAAGGAACCACTGTAATAAGATTGTCATATTAGTTCTTATGCCAAATTCATATTTAACAGCTATAAAAGCAGAAATATTTTTTATTAAATAAACACTTAGAGTAGCCAAGGTTTCAGTACTCTATCCATCTCCCCTTAACTCAGCTCTAATTAATTTTTTATGATTTAATTTATCATATGGTTAAAATATCTTAAGTTGAAATACTACTAGAGTTAAAAAGTTCTCAGAATGGTCGCCACAATTCATGTTGTTTTTAGGAGGTTTGCAGCACTAATAAGGAAAACGCACAAACATCTGGAATTCATTTCCAGTACTGTTGCTGTTAGCTGCAGACTAGGTGACCAAAAATGCAACACAGCCACTAAAGGACCTCTCAAAAAATGGAACCCAGGATTGTTAAAACAGTTATACGACTACTGTAAGAAGAAAGTGTAAGGGGGAGGAGAGTACTTTGAAGGCTGAAAAAGAAAAATTAGTGTCTACTTTTTAATAATTTGTAATAAGACCGATTCAGAGAAGTTTTTGACCCTAGAAGTAGTTCGGGTACCTGAATGACAACTGTCTATCAAACCCATTATATATATTGTAGTTTCTTAATTTTTTTTGTAGTTCCCTAAATAGAGGGACCCTTTCAAAAAAAGTTGGCCACCCCTGCTTTTTACATCCCTAAAAGTCAATATTCTAATTTCAACAGAAATAATCCTGAACATGCTCTCTGAGAAATTATAGACTATCTGGTATTGAGCTTCTTTGATTGAACATTGAACGACTAATGCACTAAAAAATTCTAACTCACCAATAAACAGAATAGAAGAGCAATTCTGGCTACTTGTTTCATAGGCAACTTATTTGCAGCCTTCATAGCATTTTCTTGAGCTTTAAGTGATGCAGAGTAAGATAAACGAGCCAACAAAGCATCATCAGCTTGAGAATCTATCACATTTAAAAAGGAAAATAAAAATTAACCAAGATATGGACAGTTGCAATAAAAAATAAGTAAAATAACTTTTACAAAATTCTATAGCA
This sequence comes from Tetragnatha versicolor, assembly GCA_024610705.1. Lineage (NCBI taxonomy): Eukaryota > Metazoa > Arthropoda > Arachnida > Araneae > Tetragnathidae > Tetragnatha > Tetragnatha versicolor. The sequence continues at coordinate 1,425,646 of JANDEH010000043.1, forward strand.
TTATACACAAAACAAAAATGTTTTGATAACATACCAGACAAATGTCTGACTTCAGTAACCTGATTAAAAGTTACAGATTTCACACCTAAATACAAAAGAAAATAGTCAATAAATGCAGTTACTTAGACATAATAAGAAAATAAATAACTAAAAATAATTACTTTGTCTAGAAACAGAATCATCAGAATCATTTCCGCTACTTTTTTCTCCACTACCATCATGATACTTAATGGGGATCCAGACTGATTCACTCTAAATACAAAAAGCATAAGATAAGACTCTCCCATTTATAACTTACATTCCTCCATTTATGAGATAAAAACACAAAGGTTTCATTCCATCATCCATCTAAAAAAAGTCAAACCTATTCTAGCAACGAAGATTTGAAACATTGCTCAACTACTGTTACCATCAAAATAAATCCAAATATTAAATTGGCGTTTAAAATTGTGGTTATCAAAATATGCATATTTCACGAATTCATAATGATTGACTCTTTAATACCTTCTGCAACATTATTTCTTAATAGAGAAGAAATACACAAGGTCACAAATGCAATAGGGGAGAACGGGGAGGAATGGGACAAATTTCAAATTTTTGCTAAAATAGAAAAAAATAAAAACATTTTCAATCCTGTAACAAGTTTAAAACCAATAATTGAACTCTTGGTTACATTATAAATGCGTGTATTCAATCAATTACCCATTATTTAAACTCCAAGAAAAGTTTTTATGAGCGTATGTATTTTGTCCCATTCATCACCGTGGTGGGGATGGATGGGACACCAAGTGGGGATGAATGGGACAGTTAAAAAAAGCTTAAAAATTTATAAAATAAAAAGTTATTTTAAATATTGCACAATGTTTAGCTTTTTAAAGAAACAACACACTTCTATTTTCCAAAGAAAAAATTAAAAAAGCATTTAAAGGGCAAAAGACAGCCTACATTTGTTCGACTTTATGATGAGTAAAATTAACACATAAACTGAAGCAAATGCTTTTGTTCTTTCAGCTCAGTGGTTGAAGCTGGTGTTATTTCTATTAACACTACTCGCTTTTTATGGGTTTGTACTTTTAGGAGTGGTTATAGATAATTTTTGATGCCTGGACCTAACCCCCAAAGCCATTCCTCTCCTGCAGCAACATTCTCCCTGCCATTTTGAAGGAAATTTTCATAAAAATAGAGCAGAAAAACCTAAATTGTGTGAATAATTGTTTAACCATAGCATATTTGAGATGACAGTTGCAACTATTTGCTAATTAGGACTTTGAATATTTACACATGAGTTTGGAACATAAAACACAAGTTTAAACATAAATTTTTGCACACTATTTTAGTAAACTTTATCAGAAATTACTTAAATGAGTTGAATATAGCAAGCTATTGATGGAAAGTTTTGGAAACGGGAAATGAAGTGATGATGGAACTGTCCCATTCATCCCCGCAACTCTTGTCCCATTCATCCCCGTACCCACTTATTTTTGAAAAACTAAAATTAGACAAGGAAAAAATCCATGGATTTTATTCATTTAAATTGGAAACTATACTAATATAAGTACTCTTTCAAAAGACAGTAAAATTTAAAGCTTTAGTTAAATTATTTTTTAATAAATAATTATAGAAGTAAAACGATAAAAGTTACTTTTGGTATGGGAAAACACATTTAGTTGTCCTATTTATACAAAAATGGAAGCTGATGTCAATGAACACAATTTTTTGAATAGGCTAGGTACTACTATCTTATGGCTGAAATAAAAAAAATTTAAAGTGAAGTTAAGGTATAAAAAATTGAGCTGTCCCGTTCATCCCCTGTCCCATTCATCCCCGTTCTCCCCTACAGTGCTGCTACATAGAAAGAGTCAAAGACTGGTGAATACTAGACAGGTCACACAGGAGTCAATCCAGATTTACTTAGAAAAGGTCTAGTTTTTGTAAAAAAATGTGAAAATATAGGCTCCTATATTTGTAGAATAGTTAAAAATAGTGTACGTTTTAAAGGTAAAATATATTGTGAAGGGTACATTTTCACAATGAAATATTTTGTGAAGGGTTCAAAAATGGACCCAAATTTCTTCTTAACAGACCCCGGTCACAAATATAATGATTGTTTTTTCTGCACAAACATGTGTTTACATAACTCTTTTAGAGGAGGAGTTCAAGATATAGATAAAAGCATCTGATCATACACATTCTTGTATTCGCCAATCACTGCTATAGCCATATTGCAATTATATGCTACAACTTTAAGACCTGTTTAAACCTTATTTCTTAAATATAACTTGGGTTGGTGTAGTAAAATAATTATAATTTGTGACGAGTTTTGCATCTTTTCATCTATGGCTTTGTGAGCATGGAGGACAGCAAGATGTATTTACAACCAGTTCCATTACAATTATTGCTTTTTATGTGTTCCTAATGTAAAGCATCATAATAGACTGAGCAACTTCAAATACAGTATACCCTTGAGACTAACTTTGTAATGTCAAAAACCTCTATTTTTCAAAAAACATTTCCCCTAGACAAACATTAGGTATTTCTCCAATTTATACCTTGTTATGCTAAAAACTATCTAACAAGTTTTACCATCCCTTTAACTTCGTTATATAGAGAGTATAGGTACTGTATTAAAAAAATGATAGAAAAATATGGCTCAAATATTATCAAATAGTTAATCCGTAATGTTGAACAGTAGAATATCAATATTTTCTAAATAAATAACTTTAAACACAAAACAAGTTATTGGATTTATAAAATAGTTGTGTAAGAATAAAAATGTTAATAAACATTAGTAACTTATAAGCTAAAAATTTGTTGAACTTACAAGTAATGGTTCAGCTTCGACATATGTACTATCATTTTCTTCAGGCTCTGAACTAATAGGATCTACAAGCTGAAAAAAAATCAATATGAATGCTAAATACTTTGATGCTAAAGTATATCAGCTTAATTTTACATAAACTATACTCACAGCATACATGGGCTTTGTTGAACACTGATTACGCCAGGGTTTCCAAAACAAAAATCCAACTAAATAAAGGATAAACATGGTAGTCTTGAGATATGTGCTAAAGAAGGGCTTGTTAAAAGTTTCATCCTTGAAGATATACTAGATGAAATAAAAATAAATATTTTACAATTCTTGTAGGAAACATTTTTTCATAAAATGCCATGTTCTTGTTTATTTAGTATAAAAAGGAGCCTTTAATGTTACAAGTGAACAGAAATAAGGTTTAAATTTTTTTCTTCAAAATTTATAACATTAAACACTGAATTAAAACAAACTGCATTTCAGAGCAAAACAAAAATAAACACAAAGCTTTTAAAATGGTGTAGTAAGAATGTTTGGTAAAAATATTTTTAGCTATTTACTAAATCACCAACATTAAAACTTTTAATAAGTGTGAAGTAACTTAAACACAATATGTAAAATAATTATGCTAATAAATTTCTTGAAGAACCAAAAGATACCTATGCCAAGTGTTGCCTTGTGGTAATAAGAATAATCATACACAATTTTTTTAAAACTGCTTTTATCTTTAATTTTTATATCAAACTGGAAATTTATAAAATTCCCTAAAAATGAGCCCCAATGAAGAATTTCCTTGAAAACTTAATTACTTCTGAAGTAAAGAATTGAAATAATTTTGATGGTTAAGATAAATAGGTTTATTTAATAGGAAATAATTTTTAATGGTTATACAAATACAAATTAAGTCGATCAACTTCGGGCGTAAGCCCAGCAAGGTAGGTCCAGTCTTCTTAACCCAAACTACCGGAATCCCAGTATCTGTCAATTTTCCTCTTGAACTCGTTTACCCCACATGAATTTACAATTGTTTCAGGCAACGCATTCCATCTATCCACTACCTTAATAAAAAATAATGCTTTCTACAATCCGTCTTAAATTTTACTTTATTCAATTTGAAATTGTGACCCCTTGTTCTATTACCCGTATTGAAATCTAGTCCCTCTGTGTCCCCTTGCTTTACAATTTTAAAAAATTGAATCAAATCCCCTCTAATCCTTCTTTTCTCTAGAGTGAACATATTTAGTTTCTTTAATCTTCCATCATAACTCAAACTGGATATTCCCTTGACCATTTCAGTAGCCTTATGCTGAACCCTTTCAATTGAATCAATAACTTTTTTAAGTATGGAGACAAAAACTGAACAGCATACTCTATAGATGAGGTCTCACCAAGCCTCTGTATAGTGGCAAAATAATATCCTCGGACCTTGAAGAAATAGTTTTTAATGTATCCCAATCCCAATAATGTATCCCGATGGTGATGCCCACATGATGTAAAAAAGATACCTAAACAGTAATGCTAACTGCTGTGACCGCACGGTCAAAGTTCAAATCAAGAACTGTAACTGCATCTTAAAGAAGCATTACAAAAAGTTAAATAAATAACTATAAAAGGCAGGTGGAAAATTCTTACCTCAGTTAATTCAGATGATGCCACCCATATTACATCAACAATAAGTAAAACTAAGGTTCCACCAAATAAACGATGAGCATTTTTAAATTTTGCCATTAGAATTTAGGAAACTCCGAGAGTTCTTAGGAAAAACGTAATGTAGAACTTCATATCCTTTGACAATCAAGGTAAGCTGACATACACATATTTTCTAAAAGTAGGCAATAAGAGCTGCACCTGAAAATTGAATAAAAGCAAATTATTTTGGCGAATTTTTAATTTTGAAGATCTCTTTAAGGATTACCAACAATTGCATTAATTTTGTTTCATAGAAACTTTCCTATTTTTTCAGGAGACCTGGATAAAAAGTGGAGAGAAAAGAGCATATTTTTTTATTTAGCTAATGTTTTTTTGTACAGGGTGAAAAAATAAGGTTCAACACCCTTGAGATTTATAAATGTGGAATCATTCAACAGAATGCATTTCTTCATTGAATTGAATTCTCAAATTTAATTTCTGATGTAGTAACAAAACATAAGCAAAATAAGCAGTGGGGCCTGTAGTCTGAATGGTACCATTCTTTAACTTTTTGGAAATGAAAATTTGTCAAGGGTGAATACAGATGGAGGGGCTGCAGCCCCCAGGCATTAAAAAATTATGTTCATACCTATTATCCCATCGACTGTGCCACTGAACTGAACTCAAAAATTTTGTAGAATCCCATCGAGGGTTCTGTAGCTATGCCGCTGAATTAGATGGCCACTGAACGGATGACGTGATAATACTCTAAAGTAGCAAAATTACTTCCAATTTTAATAAAAAGTCCTTCAATAATTTGAATTTTTCCACTTCTTAACGAAAACTTCTAGTCATAACAGAATCTCATAATTTCTTATAAAATTGAAAATTAAATCCTTTTAAAACAAGAAAGTCATGGCAAGGCAACATACGCTTTTAGATACCTCCAGTCATCCCTAGTAAAAACTCCTAGATTCAGGAGTGAGATTTGTGAAACAATAGTTGTCAGCCAGACTCACTGACTTAGAAATAAGTACTAAGTAATATATTTAATTACTTCAGATATTGAATTTTTTTCCTTTACGAGAAGTAGGAGAACTATTCTGGAACAGTTCTCACAAAAAAAAGCTCTAAGAATTAACAAATTTTTGTTAAAATTTCCATCTTAAGAAAGGTGCCATATTCATTTTCAGTACTTCACTGATCCATATAATAATACTTCCTTAGAGCTTTCCCCACCCCCCACAATATCTGATGATACAAGAGTTAAATTGGTTTATATGCAGGAGTAACACACAATAATACAAAAACATCAATGTCTTTTAATTGTTTGAGTCTTTAAACACACGCAGAATGTTAGGCACTTTTCTAGAAAACTAAATTTCATATTACCTACTTGTTTGAAAAAAGTAGCCCCTCAGGTTTGAATCACCAAATTATCCAAAAGAAACCAGATATCAATCACACTAAAACTAAGTCTGAACATCTAACAATGGAAAAGCAATTAAAACTTAAGGCACTTTTACTAAGTTGAAAATTCATTCACAATAGTAAACAAATGTATTACATCAGTAGAAAAATAAAAAAAATAATAAAAAAACTGGTAATAAACATTTTTATATGTATTGATACACTTAATGTACTTACCATTCAAAATAGTAAGTAACTAAAAATATTTGATCAATTCAACATAACTAGCTATTAATAACATTTTAACTGTTTAGGGAAAAAATCCAAAAGCCAACAGGACCAATACAATACCAACAGGTAAGAATAACGAAAACAATTCTTGAATTAAACATAAAAGGCTACCTGTATTTGGATTCTAGATCGATTGTCAAGGATCATTTTAATGTTTTGGATTGGAGAATGACTAATTCGACACACACACCCTTTTTCACATGACATAGCAAACTAGGGAATTATAATAAGCTGAAAAAATTTTTGAACAAGGATCCAAATTTTAATGCATAAAAACTGAAATTTATTACTTACGGTACTCCAGTTTCACACTTTAAAACCGAAACTAAAGTCATGTTGATTTCAATTTTAATTGACTTGAAAATGCGAAGAAACGAGAAAGTGAAACAACAATCCGGTTATCTTCTTCTGCAGATATCTTCTCTGAAGTGATTTTTGGATAAAACGCACAGAACAGCTGAAAGAACTGTTAGTAGGCGGAGGTAAGTGAATCACTGCCGCCTATGCTAATCTATGCCACTGTGATCTATGCTAATAGAAACTTATTATTTTACGAAGTGTATATTTGGACGGCCAAAACGGCCAGTGGCGCATGCGCTGTAGGTCTCGTGATGACGTAGCAGTCTCGGCGCTTAGTGATGGAACCAATGGTACGCCTAGCCGTGGAAGTTATAGTAGAGTTTAGTTGAAAAATAGCCGTGCAAATATACAGTGCCATTATTTTATCGAAGTGTATATTTGGACGGCCAAAACGGCCAGTGGCGCATGCGCTGTAGGTCTCGTGATTACGTAGCAGTCTCGGCGCTTAGTGATGGAACCAATGGAACGCCGAGCCGTGGAAATTAGAGTAGAAATTAGTTGAAAAAAGGCCGTCCAAATATACAGTGCCTTATTTTATTATCACTATTACAATATGCGGTGTGGAGACCAAAGACCGTTTTTATTCATATTTCTTACAGTTTTTATGGAATTTTCAAAACTGTTCTGAATTTTTGCTCACCTGGTATTCCTGGTATAAAGTTAAAATTTTCCATACTGCTGTAGTGCACTCTGTTTCTTTTCTTTTCCTTTCCAGTGAACAACTGCTACTTCAACTTTTAGGTTTCGGTTCGTGCGGGGAATCCCCGCGTGAATTTTCCCTTCGTTATATAACCAGAGTTGGTCTATAACACAGACAATAAGAGCCGATCTCACCAATTTTCTGGTAATCAACGGTTAACTAACCGGCCGTTTAATATAACAGGAGCTTGGAGCTTTAAAATCGCAGTTGTCTCACCAACAAAACCTCCCGTTAACTTTTCGCCGGTTAACTAACCAGACGTTTAAAAGCTCAAATAAACTATTTTGATACTTAGCATTTTGTGATTGGTTAAAACATAATTAAAAAGACACTCGTGTCCTTAAAAGTGTACTTTTATTATGCAATATAAACACTAATATGCATTACAGCCAGTGGCGGATTTCCAAATGTGCCGCCTATAGGCTGAACCAAAATTTGCCGCCTATAATGCTATAACTATACTTACAAAATAAACAGGGGCGTCATTTCAGTTTTTGGTTTGGGGGAGGTAGTGATGGCGAATCCAGGATTTTGTCCGGGGGGGCTGAGTTTCACAAATAAATTAATTGCTATTATGGACTGTTCAAATATTAATGTAAGCAACTGAAAGGGGGAGGGGGGGGGTTGCCAGTGCCGTAGCCAGATTTTTTGTTTGGAGGGGTTACTCAACATCTTTTCTGAGGTCTAATCTTAGGAGTGACTTAATAGTGTGAGGGAGAGTGATAATTGATAGAGTGATAATTTAATCGTAGGAGGAAGTAGAATCTTCGTTATAAATACTAAGTTATAATTAAAAAATTGTGTGAAGATGTTAACTCCAAGTAAAAGGGGGGTCTAGGGGGTCCTCCCCCCGAAAAATTTTGAAATTTTGCCCCTCAAAAAAGTGTTTTAGCTCATTTTGAAGCCTTTTAGATTCCACCCAAAGAGCACCACTCATTGTAAGCTGCAGAATTTTCAAGGAAAAAGTTTACAGTATTATGAATTGGAAAATTTCTAGAGGGTTTAGGGGTTCCTATTCCAGAAAAATTTTTGAATTTTGCCCCTGAAAGTGGCATTTTAACTCATGTTGAGACACTTTAGGTTACATCAAAGAGGATCACTCCTCGTAAATTTCTAAAGTTTCAAGGAAAAACCGTACTTATTAGAGAACCGCCGGAGCAGTCATTTTGACTGTTTTGCGTTTTTGAATCTAAATATTTTCAAAGATATTTTAGTTACACACTTGTGATTTCGTGACTTTGCCTAATTTATAGTTCTATATACATCTACCAAATTTCATTTATTTTTGAAAAGCTGTGCGGAGATATTTATTGGTCTACCTAGAACCGCCAAAACAGTCATTTTGACTGGTGGATGTTTAGCGCGTCAATTTCTTGCAATACCACTTAAATTCTTACAGTTAATGCTTTCTTAGAAATATATAGAAGTTCTTCAAACAAATTTATTATATTTTATGGTTTTTACAGCTGCAAATGGTTAATATATCATTGTAAATCCCAGAAATTCATGTATATACACTTGCTAGAAGTTTTTGATTTCTCACGCCTTTTTTATAATTTTCTATGAAAGATTTATTATTTCCTTTATGAGAAAAGAAACAAAGTTCATTTTTCTGTACTCGTATAACTTTTTATGTGGGAAAAAAAGTGTGTTTATGCAATTATTCAGGCAAAATACTGATTTACATAATAATGCAGACAATTGATTTTTGAAACGAGCTTAAACAGAGTTATGACTTCTTTATTTAGTTTTTAGTGTTGTGAGATATGGTTTTAGAGAATTATATAATTATTCAAGAAATATTTTGTTCATAATTTTTATTTTTGGCTAGAACGTTGTATAAGTATAAATAACCTATTTCTTATTATATACAACGAAATTCAAGATGCAAAACAAAATAAATTGTTTTGTTTTTAATTTAATTAGAGTTATTTATCCTTTCTTCAAGTATTTAGAAGCAATTTCGAGCTCAAAAGATTATTTTTACCGGTAGAAAAGCTTTGCAGTCAAAATGACTGCATCCGGCGGTTCTAGGCATGCGGTTACAGTGGCTAGAAGGGGATAGTGTGTCGTTCGAAGATGAAAACTGAAAAAAAAATTACTCCTCCGCTTGGTGTCGCTGCTGTTAGACGTGCATATAGGCGCCTGCGCATTGCGACTCTCATTCTCAGCGGCTATGTTATTGTTTACGCCGTGTAAACGATAATGTTTACGTCTTTGGCCGGCTTGGTGCTGAAAGTCGCAATGCGCAGGCGCCTATATGCACGTCTAACAGCAGCGACACCAAGCGGAGGAGTGAAACGAGGAGAAAAATTTTAGCATTGCTGGTATTGGCGAACGACACACTATCCCCTTCTAGCCACTGTAATGCGGTACTTGCCGGCGGTTCTAGTGTTTTAAATCTATGACAACTTGTTACTTCATTTCTTTTCTGCTCAAAATTTTGCATTTTTCCCACGGAGTAAAGATAATTCAGAGAGTCCAAAACGCGATTTTACTAAAATAGTTCTACAGTTATCGCATAGTGGCGTCCCGACCCTCCAGCTGTCAATCATTAGTGTGAGCGGGGACTAAAGGAAACGAGTGATTCTCATTGGACTTATAACTTTTTATGGAGGCTGCATTTGAATGTCTCAATCTCTGCTATTTTTCCCCTGATCAATGAAACTTTTCCCTTATCGTTGAAAACTTTCCCTGACAATTACTAAACTTTCCCTATTATAAACATTGATGTCGTTTGTTCTGGCGTTTAATATCTCTTATTAGTGATTGTGGTCGCAGAAATGATCATTAAATGTGTAGTTATATGTTTAAATTGAATTAAATGTGGAGTTGGAGTTGTGAGTTCGATTCCAGAGGAACTCACTGTCCATCGTCACTTTAAAGAAGATGCGAGATAGTGACGTCCCGGGCAGATCAGTATAAACGCCGGCGAGAGATCTGAGCCTGGGCAGAACATTGGGTGAGTCCCTGGAGAGCGTGACATCAGAGAGACTTGTAATGTCTAAGAAATTATCCCCAGCGCATGCTCGAAAGAAAGATACACGCAACTGTTTTAATAACCGGGAAAATATATAAATTTTTCCCCCTCTTTAGCGATTTGAAAGTGGGCGGGGTTAATTGAGAGAGTGTATGCGGCGGTAGCTCGATTGTAGAGAGTCAACAACGTTACGTCATATTATCTGGTTAGTTCCACCGTTATCACATAGAAACGCCACCGTCTATGGGAAAACCCATGTTAAAAAAGTTGCCATAAGCGTCTATGGAAATGGACTCTCTGAAGTATCTTTACTCTGTGATTTTTCCTAAAGTTCAGATTTTTAAATTAAAATTAACTGGCTATTTCCATAAAACAATTAAAGTTTTAAGTATTTTTAACAAGTGTGGAAAATTTAACTTGGATTTAAATTTTTTTCTGAGGCATCCGGAGAGTTTGATCACAATCATCCATATTAAATTGCTGGATTGCTACCGCTAACCCTCTATTAGGTAAGATCCGGATGATCATTTGCAGGAATCTAGATCGCTGGAAATTTTACTACCGCTCTTCAAATAAATGTAAATGTAAAATAATGTAAAATAACAAATCTATAAAATTAGTTTCAAATTATGAAATAAATAAGATCTTCCATACAAGTTTAATATGACTTAAAATTAAAGTTAAATTCCTTTGAATTTTAATTTTGAAAGTTTTCAATTAATGGCAACTTGAAGTAAACAAAATCTTATTAACCGTAGAAACTAGGAAAGCTCGAGAAGTGAGACAAAAAAGAGCCAAAATTCGCTTAATTAGCTTTAGATAGAAGAAGAAGTACTTCACTGGTGTACCGTAATGGAAAAGTACCAAAAAATACATTGTACAGACTGTCCCTGAAGAGACAAAACTTTCGGGATGACCTAATATTCTCTCCAAAATCCTCCTGTGATAAGTGTAATTTCCCGATTCAGATATTACAGGGTGTCAGGAATTCTAGGGGAGATAGGAGGTATAGATTAAGGGGTCGCAAGTGGGGTTCAAAGAGTGAAAATCACGGGGAAGTTAGCAAAAAAACATCGCATACTGGGGAGAAAGAGATACAATTGTTCGATTCCGGCATTTATGACATACAACCAATTCAAATGATTTTGGTAAAAATCATGTGCAAATTATTTATTCAAATGAAAAACAGACGAATAAATGCAACAGGCATGCGTAGATAGACTGCAATAGTAAAAGTCACATACTACTAATTTCATGCGTTCTTGAATACATCAGAAAGCGAAGAAAAGTCCCATGAAAACATATAGTCTGACCAAAAGGGACAATTGTATACCTTTAATGTACTTACAACGCATGCCTGTTGCATTTATTGGTCAGTTTTGGAATAGAATAAACATTTGCGTAAGATTTTTTTTTACATAAACCATTTGAATTGGTTTTACGTAAAAAATACCGGAATCAAACAAATGTATATCTATCTGCCCAGATATGCGAGTTTTTTTTTGCTAATTTTCCCCGTTATTTTCATCCCTTGAACCCCACTTCCGACCCCCTAACCTTTACCAGTTCTTGTTCGTCTTAATGCACCTTACCTCCCCTAGAAGTCCTGAAGTACAGTATCAATGAAAACTTATCTACCATTTCCGCCAAATAGATATTTTTGCCAAATATGCATCCTCCAAAAGCGTTTCCATAGCAACTAAACGTCACTTGGAACGAGCTCTATGGGCACGAGCGATTACCAGCCAAACATAGAACTTGCTCGACTTTGGCGCCATTTCCTCCATCGCTATAAAAACAGCTGACCTTCTGGTGTGATTCACAAGCATCACTCAGCGCCTCCAACGCCCGAATATATCAATATTAAGCAAGATGTCTCTGCCGCCGCTTTTCTCCCGATCTTTTTGGGATGCCATGGATTACCCTACCCGCCTGTTGGACCAGTACTTTGGGATGGGACCTGACTGTGGACTTGACGAAGCCGACCTGCTTGCACCGGCCTCCTACAACGATCGCCAGCCTCGTCCCAGGACACAGGTCAGCCTGGAAAGGTCTGGCAAGTCCGAGGTGGTCAACGACAAGGATACCTTCCGGGTGATGCTGAACGTCAGTCACTTCAACCCACAAGAGATCATCCTCAAGATTGTGGGGAATTACGTTGTGGTCCACGGTAAGCATGAAGAGAAGACCGACGAGCATGGTTTTATCGCTAGGGAGTTTACTCGCCGCTATCTGTTGCCGGACGGTGCTGAGCCCGAAACGGTCACCTCCTCTCTTACCCCCGATGGCCTCCTCGTGGTCGACGCGCTCAAGAAGGGCGTCAAGCCTCCGCCTGTCAACGAAATGGTCATACCGGTTGAGGTTCTTCCCGATATGTGACACGGCTAAGTAGTAATTAGGAAAGCTAATCTTCGCAGTGTATTGAAATGCCGTGTGGGACATCTTGAAGTGCTGTTTTTCATATTAAATGAACAATTCCCTAAACTTGACCTGTCTGTTAAAAACATACTTGTTTTGTGTTGTCTCGTAGTCTAAATACCTCTAATATATTTGGAGTTTCTAGCATTTCGTCATATTGTAATATAGTATTTTGTTTACAATTAATTTTCTCTAACTGGAGAGCTGTCGTTAAGGTCTTGGTATTGCGTGGATTCTATTGTGTAATATCCTTTAAAATGTGTCCTTTTATAGCTTTCTATTTTGAATAAATTATTTAATTGCATTTTGTCTTGTTATTTCTGTCAAAGTTTATTTGGAATGCTGAGATTATTACCCCTTGGAAGAAAAATTCAAGCTGAATTGCGTATTGCTGTATTTAAATATCATACTTATTACAGGTACAGTAACAGTACACAAGGGGTTGTTTGTGTAGCTAATTTAACTTTTGGTAAAGTTAAGAGTTTAATATTGAAACCTTCACAAACAGGTTTCAATATTAAAGTAAAAAAGATTTTCGAAGCATTTATCATCAGTAATTTGTCTTGTTAGAAATAATTGATTTTTTTAAAGTTACAACCCTTTATCTTAATAAAATAGTTCAAGTATTTCTACCAATAACTGCCATTGTCCTCTAATTGAATCCAAATTCTTAACATTTAAAGGTTACTCCTGTGGGATTCTTTATTAGATCGATCAAAAAGGTCTAGCAATCCCATTTTACATTTAGTATTTTATCCTTCCGGAAAACAATTTATTTAATTTAGGTTGTGTTAAATCAGTGGTTTAAATCACCTTTTTAAAGCTACCGCCCCCCTAATGTGTGAAATTTTTTAACGCCCTCCCGCAAAGATTATCAGAATATTCTGTACTGTAATTTTGGGTATATGAAAGTTTAGGGTATTGATGGTATTTTATATTACTTAATATATTAAAAAGTAATTTTTGGTATATTATTAGAGTAAACTTAGGGACTAAATTTGTTAAAATCTGGACTTGGCGCGTCCACTGATACTTCCAAATAAAAACATTTATACATATTGAATATGATTTTTCATCTTTTTTGTGATCTCATTACTCATTAATTGATGATGGGCTGCCTGAAGTAGCCGAAGTATAAGTGGTCAAAATGATCCCACAGTCAATTTTTTTTCCAATAGTCTTCTGCAGCCCAGTTTCGGAGTTCTCAGGAATAACCAAGATTAAAACCACTCACTCTTCCAGTAAGGGGGCCCTAGGGGTTCTCCCCCAGAAAAAAAAATTTGATCTTAAACACGAAAAAAGTGAATTCAAGCGCTTTTTATAGTCCCTCTTCTGGATCCGCAATGAAGTTTGAATGCAAAAATATGCTAAATGCTCATCGCCCCATTACCGTGCAAAAAAGCCCTACTGCCCAATATAAGCTCACTGCCCCTCAGTATCCTCCCACCACCCCCCAGGGGGTGGTAGCGCTTCCCGTTGAGAATCATTGTGTTTGATCAACGGGAGGCCTAACTTTCTCAGGATATTCTATTTTTTTTAAAGGTTCTTTGAATGCAATATGGGATGGTGAACCCCCGAAGTTTCTAATTTGTCCTTGTCCCATAAGGGTCAATCCAAATCAAGTGATCCAGAGGTGACCATTTTAAAATTTAATGATCTTTGAGGGTTGATTCTTACATCATTAGTGTCCACTGATGTACGAAACTTGCTGGTTTTTTGCGTTTCTAAGGGTTAACTACGATAACTTTCTTTGCTACTAACTGATTTAACTCAAAACCATACAGCAGCACATGCACACACCACGGGTTCTTACGTACTATCCCGTCTACTGTACCGCTTAATCAAAACCCATTTTGGCTTTTCTTTTGATGTGCCTCTGAATTAAACGGCATCTGAATGGTCGACGGTATAATACGTGAGTACCGAATCATGCTCCAACTATCGAAAATGAGGGTAAAAGCGGAACTGTAAAATGATGATTTTTCAATTTTCGAAGGCGTAGTATTTCCAAAAGATCTATATTTTCCAAGTGTTTTATGCAGACAATGTGTAAACACCTCACTGAATAATATTCTGAAAAAAAAATGGTACTTACGTATTATACTGTTCAGCGGCCGTCTAATTCAGCGGCACAGCAATAGAAAAATCAATGAGTTTTGACAACGTTTTTGATTAAGATGTACAGTCGACGGGATAATACGGAAGAACCAAAAAAAATCAACCCTTATATTTTTTTTGTAGTTACAGGCCTCCAAAGAAACAATGCATTATTTTTCATATAGGTTGGGTGGGGTAAAAAATGGGTCAATTTTAAGGTACTTTCACATTCTAAGTTTTATTTCATCAAAACTATTACTTTTTAAGGATTTCTTTTAATTGGATCTTGACATTACAATCCTTCAGAACATTTTCATCTAATTTTATCAAATATTTTTTAGTTATAAGTTGGTTAAACTTAGCATCAAAATAATGACCTATTTTGCCCCAACATGGGGTAAAATGGGTCTCATTGCGAAACGATGTCAAAAATATATTTATTACTAAATATACATGAAAATAAGAAAAAAAGGCAATCGGCTAAGCCGTTTTTATCTGAAAAAATTTGTTTTAAGTTGTACTACTTCATTTGGAGAAAAAAATAAACTTGTTTGAGTTCAATGTATATTTGAAGGAAATAAGTTAACAAAATTGTTTTTACTTAATACAGAAGGCCTCCTAACTATGACCCATTTTACCCCAAGTACAAAATATTGTTATAAAAGATATAATATTTTATATTTTTCTAAGCTGATTGGCTCGAAATGTCTCTCTCAGACTTTCTTTTATGGAAAAATATTACAAAAGTCTGCTGTAATTTATTACAATATAGGGGAGAGTGCTGTACCTAAGGACGGTTGTACCTTCAGCCACCGCGTTTTAAAATTCGGGAAATAATGGAAATTTGAATTTGTGGTTAAATTTGAATGTAAACAGATGTTATCTAGTTGCTAACGTGAAATCACAGCTCTTTAAAATAATATTTAAATTTAATATAATAAATTTACTGTTTTTAGGTGCTCAAAGTTTTTTTTAGTCCATCCCTTCATTAATATTTTTCTTCCCCTTTAATTATAATACGATAAAATGAGATAAGGGGAAAATCCCCGAGATTTTGACTTTTTATTTTTGTATTAGAAATCGTCAGATCTCAATTCTTTTATTTTTTATAGAATTTTAAATGCAAAAACACCTGGTGTTGTACCTTCGGACACCGTAAGTGTCGTATACCTACGGACACCTTCTTGTGGGTGTCTGTAGCTAATCGGCGTTTTTGAATCGGGGTTCATTAAAGTGACTGCATTTTAATGCATATTAAATTAATTCTAATGGTTATCTATTTTTCGGCGATTATTTTCAAGTGATTTTTAGATGAAAAATCAAATACTTTGTGATCCAAACTGCATTTTAAATTTTTTTATTTTACTTTGCATTTAATGTAAAATATGGTATAAAATCTTAAGCACCTTATCGCATTTAAGTATGATGATTACAAAAAACTTAATGTCCACCAAAGAAGATTTGCGAAAGTTATTACCTCCAAATTATTGCACAACTAAGTGTCGATCGAATTGTTTTTTTTTGGATCAGTGAAGTGATCATATCAATCAGCATGATTGATGAAACTATTACCTCAAATTTCGTTCTGAAAATCCCATGGGATTTATGTATTTTTGGTAAAAAAATCAAGACTCTAATCAATCAACTTCGTTTTAATGATCATTTACGATCTAAAACTACATTACTTTAAAACATCTATTTCCAATTTTAAAAATGCTTGAAATAGTTTATAGAAAGGTAATACACCAATAAAAATGTTAATTTTTAGCTTTTTTCAACTAAAACTTTCTTTTTTAAGTGTGTCCACAGGTACAACTGGGTCTGTCCATAGGGAGAGCACGTTGTTGTACCTATGGACACAAATTTCGTCAAGTTATTAAAATGAATTAAAAATCCAATTTTGAAGATTTTAGCGAATGAAAAATATTACCCTCTTTGCTAAGGTTAGGACTATAGGTTGGACACTTTAAATGGTCAAAATGTGATTTTACCTGTCTTAGAAAAATCCAAACCTGATTTTTGTCCAGAGGTACAACACTCTCCCCTATAGATATTTGGAAGTTGGTAAACCGTGTTTTTTCGATTTTCGACAAAACCATTTACCTTTCAAATATAATATATTTTCAGTTCTTAAATTCATGAATCTAAATTTTTGACAGTCGGAAAATGTTACCAACAGATAAAAGATTATAATACAAAAAAATGAGCGAAAATTCTTCAATTTAAATTTGATTTATATCGAGTTAATTAAAACTGACCCATTTTACCCCAAGACCCAATTTACCCCAACCCACCCTATTAAGAATTTATTTCACTATCTTTTTGCGATCATGTGTTATCCTAGGGACAAGTCCCCCTGTGTAATATTGAGCTATAAGGTCTGATTTGGACCCCTAGTACAATAAAAAACAATTACAAAAATCCAGGGGAAGCTTCCAACTGTGAGGTAGTATTAGTATTAAAATATCAGTTTTTGTTTAACCTTATAAACAACTTTTCTTTAGAAAGGAGATGGATAAAAAAGAACATCATTCAAAATTACTATGTCATTTTTCAGTCAATCATAAAATCTTCTAACCATTTTCAATGTCATAATTTTGTTTCACGTTATGGTTTTACTATTGAAGAATTTTTATTACGTTGGAGTAACTTTGGCCCAATGGTATCTCGTGGATAAGTGAAACGCATCATTGAGTTTAAGAGAAACAGAAAGTGGACTAATATGGATTAGAAATTAATTCTTAACACAATAAATATTCAAATTATAAATAATTATACCTTAAAGACTGTATGGTGTAGATGGTATTATTATACAGAGTGAAATCGTTGGTGTTCAAGTATCAAGTTTTTGTTCCAAAAGTGTTTTTTTCTCTAAAATTGATACGATCAGTTCATCAAAATATAGTACAACAAAGATATTAAAATACTGTTTGCTGTTGTTCATTTAGTCATTTCTTTGAAATTTTCTGAGGTAACTAACATAAAATCAGTTTTGCTTAAGAATATTTTTTTTATTTTCTTATAAATTAAGCTTGAAATGAACTGGGAATAGATTATTATTAGAAAATAATTTATCACACATGTAAATCTCAATGCCTATTTTTTTATTTTTGAGGCCTGGGCCAAAATTTTCCCTTATTCAAGATAAATTCAGCCTAAAATTTCAAAACATTCAGAAAAAATTCTACTTTTATACACGACCCTGTGAAAAACGCTATATAAGTAGAATAAATAAAATTCTGGTGGATGTTTCAGTTTTGATAGGATGATAGACACACAAGTATTTCTTCTTGTATTCAGACCACATTTAAGATAAAGATGTCAACCTTAGATTACAGGATATAATTTTGTGGTTCGTCTCGACATTTTAAGTAGCTCAGAGTAATTTAAACGAAATACGACCTGTGCATCACATTTTTGCAGCTGAACAGCTGTACAATTGGAGCGTTAATAGAAGGAAACTATTAAAATGTCAGTTGGTTTGTGCAATTCTTAAATCCTTATATGAAGTCTTACATTCATCACATGTGGATTTTCTGATGTGTCATTTAAGTTAATTCAACCAATCAAAATACATATGAACCAAATAATTAGCTACTGACACAAATTTTTTTTGCTAGTATATTACAAAAAGTTGTCAAAATGTGGCTGAAATTTCATTGCAACTCCTTGAGAGTTTTTTGTGTAGAGTTTCAACCGAATACCGTGAATATTTTAACTTTCTCACGCATTAAAATTTGTTTTGGTTCTTCTTCAAATATTTTCACTTTTACTTTCAGTATAGCTAGTGTTTGTCGAGAAAAAAATTGTTTTAATTCAAAACACTATGAAATACTTCAAATTTTAACCATTTTTTGTTATTTTTTAAGTAATAAATTAAATAAATATGTAGAGGAACTTAGGAGACGAGGATCTACGTGTTTAACTTCAAAAGCTCGAGACTTGCGAATTTAACTGAAGGGAAGGGGTTCGAGCCTTGTAACAATATTACTTTTTCTCATGAAAAACATTGGGGGTTTTCATGAGATGTTTCCCCATGGACATATTTATGGGGAATCATAGGGTGTCAGCGCCTCCCCCCAACATTTTGAGATAATCCCATTTTATTATGATGAAGAACAGAACCATCAAGGAGAGTGTTTTTTAGCCGCCACGTCGGGTAAAAGTACGCATTTAATTTTTCATTTCCTTTTTGATTATTAACGTATTTTCATTGAAGCCAATATATCTTTTTTTGAGGGTTGATTTGTGAGTTAATAAACTTACTTTCAGCACATTTTCGAGGATCTAGCTTTTAAATTATTGATTTTATAGATCAAAATAATTGTATGATTTCCGTTCGACCTCATAAAAGATAGTTCATTGTATCAGACAATGGGTCCAAAGCGTAACTTCAAACATGATTTATTACAAAATAAATTAACAAATTTTATACAAAAACAAAAAATTCAATGTCTTGGTGGCTCTAAGCGGGAGAGCAAACCATCATAATATCTTGTCTTCTTTTCTACAATAGTACTCCTGAAAACAAAATATAATATTTTAATCATAAACCAGATACCTAAAAACTATAAAGGGTGTTCAACAAATACGCTCAAATTCTGCACAGAAATATTCCTTCCGTGGAGTACATTATAGATTCCATATAATTATACCTCTACAAGGCATATTTGTTTGAAAAATACATATGTTAATACTTAATTATTTCATCATTTCACGGCGCACGCAGATGTTTAATGGATATATTTAACATCTTAGGTAGTTTGCAAACATATACAAAAACTTATGTCCGCGTTCCATACATATTAGCCTTTTTTAGCCTAAACTGGATGTATTTTTTCCTGTCGCAATTTTCTTGAAAACTATAAGTTTTAGGAGGTAAAGTTCCTTTGGGGGTTTTTATGTACTTGACACAAGGAATCTTTTTGGGCAGTGTTTGGGCAGACTTCCTGTGTACTGTGACTAAGAAAAGACTTACCGAAACAAGACATCTCCACGTTCATTTAATGGAGCAACCCATGCTAATTGTACTCCTATTTTCGGCTTTTTGTCCTTTTGCATGACAATGGAGCATTCGTCAATGAGGTGCAGTCCATCTGCATCTAGGAACCTCCCTATGGGCCGTCCGGACATTTTATCGATGGCTTGGACCATAAAACCTTCGAAGGCTGCATCAGGCTTCTTTCTTTGGATGCTTACTAAAAAATTAAATTTTTATAAGTTAATGCTATTAATGGTTAATGTTTTATGCTATGGATTTCAAAAATGAGAGACAGGTCTCATTGTGTTCTATTTAAAAAGAAACACCAGATTAAAGAACAGGGTAAAATGTCTCACAATCTAAAATGTAATTTCGTTTAAGGAGAGAAAAATTTAGTAAAATCTTTAAACCGAAATTTATAAATATGAAGATTGTTAAAAAATAAAAACATCAAATTTCATAGAATTTATGAAATTTATAAATATTTTCGAGAGAAACGAAAATATTTATTTCCCTATAAATAACAGATTTAGATGTAGATTTATATTTTGACGTAGTTAATTTCATATAGACTGAAATAATCTCATTCTTTCAACTTTTGTTTTGAAGAAATACAAAAATAGTTGTACTATAATCAAATCCTGATTTTTCTCATATTTGTTAGAAACGTATTAAATGTGTTTCATATATACATACATTCTCATTAATTGCTTACAATGAAATTTTAAATTTACACCTTATGTAAAATACATCACAGGAAGAACGGAAAGCCCGTAGGCGTTTTAAAAATTTATTAAATCTATAGAAAAATAACCGAATTAAAAACGGTCTTCAGTTGTTGCATCTGCTCGACGGTTTTGTTTTAAAAAAGTAAATAAAAAATACATTTTTCTAGATTTTACGAATTTTTAAAATGTCTACAGGCTTTCCGTTCACCATGTAAGCAAAAACGGTTCTTGATTTTAAGAATGTATTATTTCAGCAAGGTAATCAAATATCTCATATACTTTTTTTCGTTTGTTTTTACATAAAAAGCCTTGGAACCATATTAATGACAAGATAAAGTATAAAGTAGTAAAAAGAGAAAGTAGAGATTAAATATATTGACGTTATCAAAAAATGTATCAAAATATATAATTCCTCAAAAACACTGCTTTTTTCTAATATACCTACTTTGAAGCGTTCGATATTTTTAATATTTTATTTTAGTTACTACTTCATAGAAGCAAGTGAATTACCTACGAAATACAGGTTTGTTACTTCTAAAATGTTTGCTATAAAGCTATTATTCATATGCAGTAGGAGTAATTCCTGTTTGATTGTATTATTGAAAAAGTGCACTAATAAGGTATTGAAATAACATTTAAATACCCAATTTCCGTTCTTTTACATCATGACATTTAATAACTATCATTTATGAGAATATTGTAGACTATTTATGTGATCAAAACCAATAAAGTTTAAAAACGTTTCTTACACTATTATTTAATGCTTTTTATTTGAATGGGAATAAAATAATGATTAATAAAATTACGATTTGAATTGTAGTATTATTTTGGAGGCATTGATAGTGCAGTCTTCCTTTTCTGTCTGGTGTTAAACAATAGAATATACTTTCATACATGAATAATTTATACAGACTTTCAGAGCAACTCTTTTTCAAGTCAGCGAAAATATATGGTGAACTTATTTATATTCAAAGGACAAATTTTACCGACCGAGTAGTAGAGCGAAAGTCACGTTTAGCAACTATGCAAAGAGATGAACGCTGTTCAAAGGAGTCATTGTTATGAAAACTCTCTCTATTGTTTCAATATACTTCTCACGAACCTTAAAGGGTATTTCTCTTCAATTTTTACGATATGTATTGCTTGAAAAATAATGCTAGATTTGAAGGAGGATTTTATTTTCAAGCATTTGTTTATTTGAAAATGAAATATCTAATTTACCTGTTATAACTTATTCTTTATCTGATTTTTTAGTGTCAGGTTTAAAGTAAATTATGAGATATGCATGCATATTTTTTTGCGTAAATTTTGAAAGTTTGAGCGTTTCAAAAAAGTTGTTGTAGTTTCAGTTCTTCAACAAGCAAGATTATTATTTTCACATTTATAAAAACCTTTAATATTGGGGATGCTGTAGAACATTTTCGGGAAACGCATTGTTTAGTTTCTTTAAAATGTCTTCTTTTCCGAATAATTCTCCCGAGAAATAATCTTAAATATCACGAACTTTATTTGATCTCAAAATGTTAAAGCAACACTCTTTTGGAAAAAAAAACTTTTACATCAAACAATTACCCTTTTTCACAGGGATAATCAAACTTTTTACTTGATTATAAATATAATTTTAAAATTTCTTATAAAGATTATTTTAAAAACATGATACTTTAATTTTGACTGCAATGAAATCTTTAAGTTTTATTTCCAATAACAATCATAATGAAAAAGAATGTCAAAAGTTATACGTCAGAAAAATTTATTCATTATACCTTTGAGATGCTAAACTAATAAATGGTAATAAGTTTAAATATGCAGTGCTTATTACTTTTCCCAATCAAGTTAACAGATGGCGCTAAAATATTCATTGTTTTAGAAATATGCATTTAGTTTCTTATAAAAATATTAAATATTAAAATTAATAACCTTTCTAACTAATGTATATACTTCAACTATCTCCCACATTAGTTGATTATATTTAATGTTTGACTGGATTAATTGGGAACGAAACAATAGAGGGCAACAGCAGTCGCCCTCTATCCGAAGCTATAAAAAACAGTATTAACCACAATAAAATTACATTACCGATATAAGATTTTAAAATTTATTATTTTTTAAAAATAGTTTATCGGTATTAAAAAATATTAATGAGACACTTTTTGTGGCTATTTTTATGCGTATTGAAGTTAAATAGTTATAAAATACAGACAAAAATATCTCCTTAAGTATGTTGGCGTGGGAAATTTTTCTCAAAATTACTTTCCCAAATGGTTTGACATAAAATCATCTGAAAAGCGTTTTAACCTTGATTTATTTGATTTTATTAAGGCAGTTCAATATTTTGTTCAAGAAATTGATTAACTTACTCTCTGTTCATTTTCAATTAATATTATGTATATACAGTCGAGTCCGCTTAATGTGATCGCAATTGTCTGAGACTAAACTGATAACATTATCCGATCGATAACAATAAGCGATCTCATATCAAAAGACGCAAACAGGGAAAACTAGATTGTTTGCATTAAAATCAAAATCATGTAATCGTAATAAATGTATTCAAAACACTATTTTTAAACTAGGTAAAATTTTAAGGGGAAAATATAAGAGTAGTTCAATTAATAAAAGTAAAATAATCGCTTACTTTGTATTTTTATTTGTATAGAAAGGTCTCTCTTTTTTCCACTCCATTATATCCTTACACTCCAATAAACCACTTATTTATTAAACACAAGGTAAAATTCAAATCTCTTATCAGACATCTGCAAAGCGTCGATCTTGGTGGTTTCTTTAACCAATCACAAGCATGGATTCGGACTCCCACCAATTACCGTTTTCTTTCAATATATGCGGAATGTTTTCTTTATCTTACTCATACTGAGTTTCAGAAAAAAGAAGCGTCAGATGCTCTCATGGGGAGATGTTTACTTAGTTGACCTTCAAAATGAAACTCGAACTCAAAAGCGGAGTGATGATTCATAGTTGATCACATTAAACGATGTATTTTACATTAAATTAAATAGGAATGATCGGGACCTGTTGATTTCGATAACATTATCCGATTGATAACATTAACCGTGATCACATTAAGCGGATTTAACTGTATTTGGGTATTTAAATTTGTATGTGTGTAAATTGTATACAAGTATTTTTGTGTGTTTCTCTTTCTTTTTAATAGCTTCCTTTGTTGTGTAACAATTATTAGAAAATTTGTCTTCTAAATTATTTGTATTTAATATTATAATTTATTTATGGATAATATATATGTATTGCAGCTTATGAATGTTTGTAGTATTGGTGCATAGGCCAGTGGCCTTTATTTCCAATAAAATTTATTTATTTATTATTTAAATAGTTATAAAATGCAAAAAAACTCAATAGTTATACATTTTACTAAATTTATTATTATACAAAAGTTTAGTTCAAGTTACTTATATAAACAAACGTTATTTATAATACTAAAGCTAGTTGAAGCAGGTTCAAAATAGGGTAAACACACCAGTAGCCGACCAGTTACCAATTTGCCTCCAGATCGGCTTTATTAAAAATAAAATAAAATAAAAGACTTGAGAAGTTTCTGTCATTGTTAATAGATCATTAACCTTATGGATAAATCCGAAAACCCCCATAAAATTCGTAAACAAATGCAGAAAAGAAAATTTAAAATACCTCGAAATTTGCTTATTTTTTAGTGTCTCGTAACTACGTCAATACGGCCTTATGTGTTATTTCTCTCTCAGATTTTGTGTATTACCTAAATTTGAATAAATAAAGGAATATTTTTTCCCAAAATTTTCGTATAATAGCTTTGTATTTAGTGTGGCCGGCTGAATTGAAACGCTATATCATTCAGTACCGATATCCGACCATTTCATAAAAATAAATATGCAAGAAATAACATTTTTAACACAGTACTCATTACTTGGAACATTAAAAATATCAAGTTTCAAATATTTTCAAACTATATTTAAAAAAATTAAAGAAAAATTAAAATATTAAAGAGTTATTTTTTCACTTGAAGTTCAACGAATTTTTATCAACACCTCTTGATTATTTGCTTTTTGATTTTGAGAACAAAGATTCAAAGCGTTATTAATATTTTATTTATAATAAAATAATTTTAATAATTAAAAACAATATTTAAGCCCATTCATGATTTTTCTATCTAGCATTTCGTCGTGGAAGATGCAATACAGCACATCTAACATCGGAAAAAGACACTCAGTTTGATGTAGTTGTCGATTGTTTCAATTGGCAGTGAAATAAATAGCCAAATATGGTTTTCGTATGGTTGCTGCTTAAATCGAGTCTACACCAACCATAGACTTTAGAACAGTGTTTCCCAACCTTTTTCGGTCCATGCCCCACCAAAGCCTTTCTAAATTTTCCATGCCCCCCTGGCTCAGTGGCATATATAGAAACATATTTTGAGAGGGAGCCAAAATTATTTCTTTGCCCCTCCTCCTATGTATATTTAAAAGTCTAATGAAGCTTTTCAGAACATTTTAGGTAGAATTTGCATGCTAAAGAACTAAATCAAGTTATGAGTAATTAAGTTCTAAGTACCAAGGGGGGTCTGGGGGTCCTCCCCCAACCAGTTTTCGGAAATTTGACTCTAGGAAGCAGGTTTTTAACTAGTTTGGTAATCCTAGTTGGGAAATTTTGGTTATAAATTTTTAGGTAAGATTTGCATTTGATGAACCTATGTAAAAAAAGTTTTAAATATAAGCGTTCTAAAAACAAAGATATCTTGGGTCATTTCCCAGAAAAGGTTTGGAAATTAGACTCTAAAAACAGGGTTTCAACTTGGTTTTGATACATACTGGTCCAGATTTCAGGCATACACTCTAAGATAGGATAATAGGATCAGATTTTGATAAACCTTTTTTAAAAGTTTTTTTTAATTTTCCCCCTGAATTGGCCTCCACTTGGGGGGCAATTTGGTTGAAAATTTTCGAATTTCCCCCCTAGAAAATGATATTCCCCCCCGGTGGGGCGTGCGCCCCACGTTGGGAAACACTGCTTTAGAAGAAGAATAGACGGAGTATTTGGCCAAGGTCACGGCATCAGCATCATTTTATCTGCAGTAGCAATCACCCTCTACACGTGCTCGGTTGTTTTGGTTTTCGTTTGTGTTGTTATAAAATCGCTAGCGTACGCGTTCACTTGATAATCTTGCAACATATATATTTTTCTATTTTAAAGGTATTATAAAGCATTTAGAACAAAGTGTTAATTTTTTCTAAAAGCTTAACATCGCTTCAACTTTAAATAACTTCAGTAACCTTTAATATAAAAATGTTAACTAACTTTGGTTAGAAGTTACTAAACTGTGTGTCATCGCGGGAATTAACACTATTAATTAAAAATTACATTTTATGGGTAGATATAGATTCCCTAATAGCACTCTTGATCTTTTACTATTAAAATTACATGAATTCTGGTTTATTAAGAGCTAGTATATTGTAAATATTTATTATACTTATATTTTATTTAAAAAAAAGTAGTGATGATTTTACATGAATAAAATATCTATATTTTATTTAAATTTTTTCGGGTGTGTCTTTAAATACACAAGTATATACTATAAAGCTTTTAGATAAGTAACGTAACACAGCTCTTGAAAACTAAAAATAAAGGTTCTAGACTAGAGTAGGTATATAGAGCTGTGAAATAACAATAAATTAATTGAGTACTTTAACGCATTTTTGAAATATCATTATTCATTTGAATCATTACTGTTCTATTTAATCACTTTTTATAACTGAAATGTCAACAAAAGAACTTTTTTGTATCACATTGTTGAAATCCGAAACAAGTCGCAATTGGTAATTTTTTCTAAAAATAAACAGTAAATCTAAAACCAACAATTGTTTCTCACATTTAAGAATAGCAACTAGGATAATTCAGTTTCTTCTCCATAATGAAAAATAAATATTTTCCACAATAAAGCAGTTAGACTGTTGTTCTGAAAA
This sequence comes from Tetragnatha versicolor, assembly GCA_024610705.1. Classification (NCBI taxonomy): domain Eukaryota; kingdom Metazoa; phylum Arthropoda; class Arachnida; order Araneae; family Tetragnathidae; genus Tetragnatha; species Tetragnatha versicolor. The sequence goes on from JANDEH010000043.1 coordinate 1,452,012, forward strand.
AACTTCCCATGACGATTAAACAGTTTTATCGCTATTAAAATCCTTCAAAATGTATTTCAGTTGAACGGAAAGGATTAAAGAAGACTTACATGTGCAAAGAAATCCTTGTCCAGCTTTATTTCGCAATTATAAGCCCCCCATTAGTATAACCATCGCGATTCCCTCCACACGCCTAAGGAGGAAGTTCGATTTTATGTTTTGTAGAATTTTGAACGCAAAGACACTTGATGCTGTACCTTCAGACACCATTAGTGTTGTACCTACGGACACGTTTTTGTTGGTGTCTGTAGCTAATCGGCGTTTTAGAATCAGGTTTCATTTAAGTGAATACATTTTAATGCATGTTAAATTAATTCTAAATGGTTATCTATTTGTCGGCGATTATTTTTAAGTGATTTTTAGATGAAAAATAAAATATTTTGTTATCTAATCTACTTTTTAAAATTGATTCTACTTGACATTTAGTGTAAAATATGGTGTAAAATCAAGGTGTAAAATCTAAAGCACCCTATCGCATTTAAGTGTGATGATTAAAAACAACTTTAAATTTCCCCTGAAGAAGATTTGCGGAAGTTATTACCACCAAATGCTTGCACATATAAGTGTTGATCAAATTGTTTTTTATCAGTGAAGTGATCAGATCAATCAGCATGATTGATGAAACTATTACCTTAAATTTTGATCTAAAAATCCCTTGTGATTTATGTGTTTTTGGTAAAAAATCAAGACTTTTATCATTCAACTTCGTTTTAATGATCATTTACGATCTAAAACTACATTACTTTAAAAATATATTTCCAATTTTAAAAAGGCTTGAAATAGGTTATTAAAAGGTAATGCATCAATAAAAATGTTCATTTTTAGGTTTTTTCAGCTAAAACTTCTCTTTTTACGGGTGTCCACAGGTCCAACTGGGTCTGTCCATAGGGAGAGCACGTTGTTGTACCTATGGACACAAATTTCGTCAAGTTATTAAAATTAATTAAAAATCCAATTTTGAAGATTTTAGCTAATAAAAAATATCCCCCTTCTCACAAAGGTTTGGACTATAGGTTGAGGACTTTAAATGGTCAAAATGTGATTTTAAGTGTCTTGGAAAAATCCAAACGTGATTTTTGTCCATAGGTACAACACTCTCCCCTATACATTTTGCTTAAATTTTAATCACAATAAGTTTGTAGCAAGTAAGGTACCACGACATAACATAAAGCATGCTTTATTCGGGAACTTTACAAAGCTAATTAAAGGAAAAATAGGTACATGAAATAAAAAAGTAACACATGTAATTGAAGAACCAGTAATATCTTTTTTTAATTAATTTAAAAATATTCGGAGGAATAGTCAAAAAATCGCACTCAAAATAAACCAATATCTTTCACGTTCTCAATCCGTTTGATCGAGATTGATTCTCTAAATAAATAACTTATAATAAATAAATATGACAGATCATGAAAGATTGGCAACTTTTTTCTGACCAATGTGAAAATGTGTCAGATCACGGCTTACTTAGAGGCTTAGAGCTATAAAGATGTTTTAAAAATGCTTTTAATACTTTTAGGTGCGAAGCCTGAATCAAATATCTAAGAATCAATTTCTGAAAAATATTTGGTTTACAAAAAAAGCACAGCCATATTAAAACCGCCAAACGAAGTCGCGAAAACTGTTTGGCGAGAAAGAGGATTGGCATACTAAAGGTGCTTCAAATGTTAGATGTGCTGTATTGCATCTTCCACGACGATTTACAGGGTTTTAGTTTATTGTCGTGGTTCCATTCAAGGGCGTCATATCAGTTCTTGGTTGGGAAAAGGATTTTTAAGTGGGGTAACGATCAACAATAAGATTGCATTAAACAGTTGAAAACTGCTTTAAATTCAAGAACTCAGTAAAAAAAATAAGCAACAAGAATTTGGCATGCATAAACCGTAGTTCCGGGTAGATAAACCGCACCATTGTGTAATAAGCGGCAAATATTACCCCAACCTTAAGTAGCGTTTTAGCTTATTTAGAGACCCTTTGGGTTTATTACATCCGAAGAAACCTTGTAAACCGCAGAATTTTTTAAGGGAAAATTTTTTAATAGACGTAAAATTTCCGGGGGGACGGGGTGTCTTTCACCATAATTTTTTTATATTTCCCCCTTTAAACTAGTGCTTTATCACATTTTGAAGTGTTTAATCTCACATAATACTGAAAACCTTCGGGAGAGGGACTACCCCCTCCAAATGACGCCTATGGTTTCATAATACGAAAGTTCTACTTGAACAATCATTGATATAGTAAAAATCGGACTATATAAACCAATTTATGTTGAAAAAAAACTCTTCAAAATGAAAAAAGTTTATCGAATGCTTGCAATTTAACTTTTTGGTTGTTAATTATGATTTGTCCGTAAAAAATATAAGGTAAATGTGGGTATAGTGGACACTGTACCAATAGTGGCCACATAGCTGATTAATTTTAAATAAAACGAGTTAGAGGCATCGAACAGCGTCCAAATTCATAGGCATAGTAGATTGTGCAATCAGGTAAGCTGATAAATTACCACCGATACCACAGATCAGCATGGGAAGGATATTTAAATATTTGAAAATAACAACATCTGCCGAGTGACTGAAATTTGATTTTGCTTATTGAATCGTGTAAGGAAACGAGTAAGTCGGAACTGATTTTTTCGTATTTATTACCGCTTGATTGACTTTTAAATTTATATCAAGATAAATAAGAGTGTATAAAATAATACTGAATAAAATTTATTTGAAAATGCTGACTTTACGAGGATTTATGGGGGTGTCCACTTTACCAACACATAATCTTAGATTTTTCAATAGTGGCCACCGCAATGGCGTCTAATAGAAACATAAATAATACTTAATTTGAATCAGTTTTTCTTCATAAACTGTTGACTGTGCTTTAAAATGAGGGTTAAATAAATTTGGTTTCATTCTGGCTTCGGGAACCAATGTTTCTAAAACATTGAATTACATGCTAAATTCCTCTCAAATCAGCTACAGCGTAGACTTTGGGCCGAAACTATCAATTTTTTTTAAAATAAAGCTAATTTGATTGAATCTAAAATACATTTCGTTGGGAAGGAAGATTTAATTAGAAATAAACGACTATACCAAGAAAAACCCCTCAATTTCATGCATAAACCCCTCATATAGGCAGAAAAAGACAGGTGTCCACTATTGATGCAAGAGGTGTCCACCATAGAAGCAACAGCTTCATCTATGTGGCCACTATAGATGCAATTTGGAGTACTTTTAAAAAATTAATTAAAAATACTTTGCCCAATCTAATTAAAGTTTTTAATAGTAAAATCGAAAGAAGAAGATCCAATTAACCTAAAAATAGGATGATAACCGTTTCGAAGCAAATTGATTGGTATTTATTAAGAATTTAAGCAAAAATTTTCCTTAAAGTGTCCACTATACCCACATTTACCTTAATCTTTCAAATGGAAAAATAGATTTTGAATCTGGTCGGATATTGGCTCACGCGTCGGTCGGAACTCGGATATTGATGTTGAATGGGTACTGGTGCAATCGATATAATTTTATAAATTGTAAAATTTAATGGCTTAATGTTTTCTACATTTGTTTTTCAGAATTGTTAAAAATAATTTTAGTTATAGTACGGCAGCAGAAGTCAGACATTTGACAGTTTTTCCGAGGAGTTAAATTTTACTCAACTGGTCGTTTAAAAACCCCCTTATTAATACATAATTTCTAAAAAGCAAAAAAGTATAGGCTCGTGACAAATTTTTAAAAGCTAAATTAATTTTAAAGGATAGTAGTAAATTTCAGGTAGTATTTTAGTTAATTTTTTTTATCCTATGCCCGTCTCCGACCTTTCGGTCATTAGTCGACGAGCAGCCCAGTACAGCAAAGAACGATTAAAATAGACACCAAAACCACTTTCACCAACAGAAAAAGAAACACAATTAAAAACAGCAGGGCAAATGTAGAGGTGGGCTTCAGTCATTGGATCTTCAGTGTCACAGAGAGGGCAAGCATCTGTTACTGCCTGCCCGATTCTGTGTAGATGATATTTTGGGGGGTGATGTCAGTCGCCTACACGTTGGTGCCCCTTGTTCTCGCTGAACGACTGACTACTTGTCGCCTCGAAAGCAGCCCTTTCGGTAACCATTAGACAATTTTAGTTAACAGTAGACGACAAACAAAAAACTGGCGTATGTAGTAAAAAAAATTTCACGCTTTTCGTAATAAGTATACTGGAATGAGTTAGAAGTGATTTTTATACAATTATACAGGGTGTCCCATAAATAATGGGTCACAATTCTAGGGGGGATAGAAGACACCTAGATGAGTCAGAATCACATAGGATTCTGCGATCCCAGACCAAATCCCAGGGAGTTAAAAATGGAGCGACACCCCAAAAAATTATTGAAAACTTCAATTTGTAAAAGAACTGCTATTGGTAGAAATTTAATTATGGTCTCAAAAATTGTGGTTTAATATGATCTTTAAAATTATCTCAAAAGTCTTCACCTTAAATTTTTTTTTATTATGGAAAAAGTTAAAAAACCACAAAAAAGTGTGAAAATTCTGCCCAAACCTCATTTTGTATTTCGAAATCATGTCTTTTGATTTTATAATCTGAAAGATCATAGTTGTAAACCCTTAAGTCCAAAGTTTCACGTAAAAACCATCAATATTAAACGCTTGAGATCCTGTTAAAGTTCGTTTTTTGCGTGCGCGAACTGGTTTCCCATAGCCGTTTCCAAAACGACAGTCTGCGGACCAAAAAACGGACTTATACCGTGCTTTAACAGGATCTCAAGCATTGAATATTGATGGTTTTTACGTGAAACTTTGGACTTAAGGGTTTACAACTATGATCTTTCAGATTATAAAATCAAAAGACAGGATTTCGAAATAAATGAGGTTTGGGCAGAATTTTCACACTTTTTTGAGGTTTTTTAACTTTTTTTCATAATAAAAATTTTTTAAGGTGAAGACTTTTGAGATAATTTTAAAGATCATATTAAATCACAATTTTTGAGACCATAATTAAATTTTTACCAATAGCAGTTCTTCTACAAATTGAATTTTTCAATAATTTTTTTGGGGTGTCGCTCCATTTCTAACTCCCTGGGATTTGGTCTGGGACCCCCGAATCCTATGTGATTCTGACTCGTCTAGGTGTCTTCTATCCCCCCTAGAAGTGTGACCCACTATTTATGGGACACCCTGTATAAGTATGTCGCATTTAATGTGAAGTGAAATATCCGCTGGTTCAACAGTCTTCCCTACTATTTAGATAAACTCACAAACATTTAAAATGCTAGGAGGTTCAAAACAATTTATATTAATAAATAAGTTTTTATTTCTGTTGACGATATACCAAAGAAACAAAAGTGACAATGATGGAAAAATTTGTTTTTATTTTAAATTCTAATATTAAATATAAGATTTTAACAAAACACATTATATCACTTAATTTTAGCAAATAACTTAACTTTAACCTTATTAACCATCAAAAGGATCCTAGACACGTTTAATGGAAAGCTGTGTACCTATCTATTATCCAAATTATCCAAATATTTGCTATAGTTTATTTTAGAAAAGTTAATTTTTTAGAAACCCTTTTCATTCATCTGATTTAAATAGCAAAACTATTCTTTAAAGAGTCAATTTTTTTGAATACAGAGTTTCAGAAAAACACAATGCTGACCAATAAAGAAAAGCCAAAAGATAATACTAGTAATAAAAAGCTATAGTAAGAAGTGAAAAAATCTTACAGGGGGAACCTGACGAGTTTCAATTCTTCATTTCAAACAATACGCCTAAGTATCTCGCTTCCCTGAAAAACAAAAGTAGATTTCGGGGAAAATAAATGTATTTTTTTTCTTTCTCCTCTTCAATGAAATCTTTGTACTGTTTGAAAGTAAAATCTACCGCAGTAATGTATTGAATGGCGATGGAGTTCTTGCCCATTTACAAAGATGGATATGGTGGGTTCTTTCTGCCGCGTGTCTCTGCCTTTTGCGAGTACGGATAGCGCGACATATGTCTTCTTTTTTTCTAGAAAAGATTGGAATGGGCCTGAGATCAGAACCCAAACTCCAAACCCGTTGTTGGAGTATGTGGGTCTGGACACATTGAGAAATATACGTTTGCTGCAAGTTGTGCCGGGTATTGAGCTCACTGTATACCATTTACTATTTAAATAAAGTATGAATTTTAATATGTTCTCTTCTATTGGGTTTTATTAAAAGGAGGTAGAACAAATGGGATAGTTTAATTTAAAGAGGTGCTTTGCATGAAATTGAAAATTCAAAGGATGATTCAAATAATATTTTTTAATTAAATACGTATTAAAAGACGTAAACTGTGCGATTTAAGTAACATTAAAAAATTTGAGAACAATACATTATTTAAAAAATTCAATGAACTCTTCAAGTTCAATGAACAAAATATATGAAAATTTCGAATTAATTTTTTTTAAATATCCTATCTGAAATGTTTTAAAACCATGAACGAATGTGATTCAAGTTTATCACCCCTTAATATTTTGAATTCTTAAGCGAAAAATGTTGGCGATTAAACGACGGTTTATTTGCAATACTTTTTCATAAAACAATCATTTCCCCTTCAAATTGTAATTTTCTCATTAAAAAAACTTGATGAGCTATGTTGCCATCTTTATTTAAGCCATAAATTTCTGGGAAAGGTATTAAATACATTAACGTTTCTAAGGAAACGAGAACTAAGCATGCTAACATGCTACCTTAACCATATTCGATAAGACGAAGACTAAACAATATTAGTTGTGTGTCTATGTAACAATGAGGATACACAGGGTGTTACAACAAGTCCTCTCATACTCTGTACTGTAATACTCTACACAGAAAGATTCCTAACATGGAGTAGATAAAAAACGCCCAAGGAACTTACTTCTAAGTCCCATATTATTTGAGAAGTTCGAGATAGGAAAAAGGTATCCGGTTTGTTTAAGTTATTAGGAAATGTGAACATGGTTATTTCAATATGTTTTCATACTAGAATGTTAAAAATATCTATTAGCACTAGAACCGCCGGAACAGTCATTTTGACTGTTTTGCGTTTTTGATTCTAAATATTTTCAAAGATATTTGAGTTACACACTTGAGATTTCATGACTTTTCCTAATTTATGCTTACACATACGTCGCGTCGTCCAAATTTCATTTATTTTTGAAAAGCCGTTCCGGAGATATTTATTGGTCTACCTAGAACCGCCAAAACAGTCATTTTGACTGGTGGATGTTTAGCACGTTTATTTGTTGTATTGCCACTTAAATTCTTACAGTTAATGCTTTCTAAGAAATATCTAGAAGTTCTTCAAACAAATTTAATATATTTTATGGTTTTGACTGCTGAAAATGGTCAATATATCATTATAATTCACAGAAATTCATGTATATAAACTTTCTAGACGTTTTTGATTTCCCACGCCTTCTTAGAATTTTCTATGAAATATTTATTATTTCCTATATGGGAAAAGAAACAAAGTTCTTTTTACTGAACTGTTCTTAATTTTTATGTGGAAAAAAGTGTGTTTATGTAATTATTCAGGCAAAATACTACTTTACATAATAAAGCAGACAATGGATTTATTGAAACGCGCTAAAACGGAGTTATGACTTCATTATTTAGTTTTTAGCGTTGTGAGAAATGGTTTTAGAGAAATATATACGTAAATATTAAAAAAATATTTTGTTCATAATCTTTATTTTTGTCTAGAACGTTGTATAATAAATAACCTATTTCTTAATATTTACAACGAAATTTTAGGTATAAAATTAAATAAATGTGTTTGTTTTTAATAAAATTAGTGTTGTTTATCCTTTCTTCAAGTATTAGAAGCAATTTCGAGCTCAAAAGATTTTTCCGGTAGAAAAGCTTAGCAGTCAAAATGACTGCATCCGGCGGTTCTAGGTATGCAGTACACTTGCCGGCGGTTCTAGTGTTAGGTTGTCCCGAAAAAACCGAAATTTCTCTAAACTACCATCACTAAGAAGGGTGTGAAATATTAAAACTGTGGGTTGATATCTTCTGTTGCCTCACGAGGCCTAAAGTTCTGAAAATTGGACTAAAATGACTAAATTTCAAAAATTTATAAAAAATTCCGAATTATAGCCCTAAGTTTGGAGCTGCACTTAAAAGGTACTATTATTAACCAACTACAACTGCAAAAATTTTCAAAACTTTAGGTTAATACCTTCTTTTGCCTCATTGGCTTTAAAACTTGGAAAATTAAGGCAAAATTTCGAAAAAATGCACAGAACACTATGGTGTCCCCAAACAAACCATTTTGTTAAAAAAACCTCGCTCCCCAGGGATTTTCCCAATTCTTTTGGTCCCAAAAGATGGTGTGTGAAGTTTTAGCTCCCCAGGTAAACTGTAGGGTTTACCGGTAGGGCCCCTAAATTTGAAAAAGTGAGAAAAATGACTATTTTTCAGAATTTTTGAACGTAAATTTCAAAATTTATATTGTCATAAAACTGGTTCATATGAGTTTTTTAGGACGTTTTTAGATTATTTTATTTATTTACGTTTATTAACTGCACCCTATAGCGCCTACAGTTTTTGATAAAAAAGTACTACTTTTAGTGAAACTGCGCTCATCAATATAGGCGCTATACTGTACAATTATAAAATCATCTAAAAACGTCCTAAAAAACTCATATGAACCAGTTTTATTATAATATATAAACTTTGAAATTTACTTTCAAAAATTCTGAAAAATGGTAATTTTTCTCACTTTTTTTCAAATTTAGGGGCCCTACCGATAAACCCTACAGTTTACCTGGGGAGCTAAAATTTCACACACCATCTTTTGGGACTAAAAGAATTGGGAAAATCCCTGGGGAGCGTGGTTTTTTTAACAAAAATGTTTTTTGGGACACCATGGTGTTTTGTGCATTTTTTCGAAATTTTGCCTTAATTTTCCAAGTTTTAAAGCCGATGAGGCAAAAGAAGGTATTAACCTAAAGTTTTGAAAATTTTTGCAGTTGTAGTTGGTTAATAATAGTACCTTGTAAGTGCAGCCCCAAACTTATAGCTATAATTCGGAATTTTTTATGAATTTTTGAAATTTAGTCATTTTTAGTCCAATTTTCAGAACTTTAGGCCTCGTGAGGTAACAGAAGATATCAACCCACAGTTTTAATATTTAACACCCTTCTTAGTGATGGGAGCTCACAACTTTTCCACACTACTGCTAAGCGGTCAGAGAAATTTCGGTTTTTTTGGGACACCCTAATACTATCTATGCAGTATGCATGCACGTATCGTGGAATGAAATATTGTTATTGGATGGGGTGCCATGTTTGGAGTCTACATGTTTTTATAAATCAACATTTAAATACGACATTAAAATGTTAATTTATAAATACAGGGTGTTTCAATAAGTCCACTTAAATCCGCATAGAACGATTCCTTGAGTGAAGTTGATAAAATTTGTCCAGAGAAATCCCCTTCATTCCTCTACAACAACTAATGTAAACTATTATTTTTTTGTTAAACAAAGTATTTAAACATCGGTTAAACAAAAGTGGGATCCTTTATTTACAGTCTTTGTATTAAACTCCTTTAAGAAGCGAGAATTCAACGAATTTTCGATATTTATTTCCCTACATTTTTGAATATAACTTTTATTCGAGTTAAAGACATTTGTAATAGAAAGATCTGATTTATGGTTTTATAGTTTTTTGAACCAAGATCGTGCCTTGAGTTTATTAGAAAAAGTATAATGACCTCAAAAAATAATACCAGGAACTAGATGAAAAAGTTTAGCAATTAAACTGACCAAGATATTTAATTATTTTTTAAATCTTAGATTAGTTTACTTACAATATTTTTTACTACCTACGGAAAACTAATGATCAGCAAACTTACTCTTCCACTTCATTTGAAGGGAATATGTTATTTTTTTTTCAATTGGAGACATAATAAGTGAGGAGAAATTATACTGAGCAATGTAAATTAGATGCTGAAAGAAATGTAAATCTTGTCTTGAATTGAAGAATTATTTTTTTTTGAAGTAATTGGATGAGGTTATTTCTTTCTTATTGCATTTGTATAAAAAATGAAGAAAAATAAGCAGCTGAAAACATTTATTTACTGACTCCCTCTAGAAGTTTCAGATTTTCTTCCACAAAATAAGATTTTCAGTCCCATGAGATGATTTTTTTAAGTTTATTTATGGAACATTAGTGATTTATAAAATTCCGAAAGTATTTTAGATATTTAATATGTAAATGAATCTAAGAAAAAATATTTTCTTCCCAAAAACTTCAGCTTGAATTATTTTCGGCTCCACATATTTGAACCTAAACAATTGTTAGTAATTAAATGATTTTGGTTAATGTTGTCTATTATCAACTAACGATCTAAATAACTATTTTTTAAGCTTAATGCTGTTGTTATACCAAGGTTCCAATAAAATTTTTAATAGAAGTATGTAAAAGATATCCTTTTTTACAAATAATACCGCTTGTAAAATTAATTTAACTGAATTTAGTAATTCTACTTTATCATAAACTGCTTAAACAAGCACACTTGCAAACGTGGAAAAATAAAGGGGAATTCCATTATATAATTATATTAAAATGTAACAATTTAAAGATTTAAGGCAAAATGAGTAAATTTTATGTCGATTCTTATTTGTAATTGATATAAGTAAATTTTAATACAGTTTTAATAATCTTTCTACCGACGTCTATACTATTTAAGTCATCCAGCTATTCGAAAAAATGATTGTATTTACACATTTATTTTTTTATGTATTCCATTTATTCTAAATACTTAATTATCAACATAAGAAATTGTACTAAAAACATAAAAGTAAAAGTATTCTAATAATACTTTTAATCATTAAGTTCAATTATAACTCACTGACTGAATATTTAAAAATATTCTTGAAATAAAATAACAGAACCTTCACTTGTTTAGCTTTGTGTGACGCCACACATCGCCAGGTGATATGAGAAAATGAGGTCACAAAAAAGGTGTTTTAAACAATTTTTAAGTCTCCACTGGGAATTTTATATCTATGGGGCTAAGTTTGGTAACAACTAAGAGTTAATAAAAACGCGTGTTCGTAAAAAAAAGGCCCGTATGTAAAAACGAGTGCCTAATGTAGTGTGATTTATTTCTTTATTCATAATTGCATAAAAATACTGGGGAGTTTAGAAAAAGCATTTATAGAAAATATCTTTCACTCATTTTTATGTTTTGAAAAATATTTTTGAGTCTCATAGAAAATATCATTTCTTACTTTTTAGGTGTGAAGAATTTATGAAAGTAAAGTGTGTATTATATGAGTTTCGATTTCAGTGATAAATGCAGATGGAAGACCATTCCAAACAATGGGAAATTCCATATTCATATTTTACTTACATTCTTATCCTTCCACATCTCGTTACCTCTTTACTAGTTTTTTGAGAGTTGTACTCAAGAATATAAGCAATAAAATTGAAGCTAAATGTCAGAATTGCTCTTTGGAGGATAACATAAATACTTCCTATTGGAAACAATACAATTCAGTGGGATTTTGATTTTCTCAACTTGCCGTATCGTTTTGCCATTTCTATTTCCACTCAACCTATAATGCATTCTTATACAAGTTTCCTTTATCTACACAGGTTTCTTTTCATCGTGTAAGAAAAACACAAGTACAAGGAAGTAAAAATGGTTCGTAGATCAACATTTTGTTAACTAAAGTAACTTCTTAATATTTTCTCTTAATCTTTTTAAAAATTAGTTGCACATCTGTTTTTATTTGTGTTCTATAGTGTTTTTTCATTGTTTTTTGAGAGTAACTATACAAAAATGAGAGAGAGAGAGGATTAAAATACTATTACTACTTAAAGGAAAGTAGCTGTAATTAAAAAGAATGAAACTTACACTGCGTTTTGGTTTCAAATTTGATTTAAAATAATAGGGGAAACTATGTTGTACCTTCAAAAAAAATTCACGTTTTAATTTTTCTAAGACAGATGAAATTACATTTCGACCATTTAATGTGCCCAACCTACAGTCTTAACCTTAGTAGGTAGGGTAATATTTTTTAGTAGCTCAAATTTTAAAAATTTGATTTTTAATCATATTTAGTAACTTGACGAAATTGGTATCTATAGGTACAACAACCTGTTCTCCCTATGAATAGACCCAGTTGTACCTGTGGACACCCATAAAAAGGGAAGTTTTAGTTAAAAAAAGCTAAATATGAACATTTTTTATTGATGTATTTCCTTTAATGAACAATTTCAAGCATGCAAAAAATTGGAAACATATTTTTTAAAGTAAAGTAGTTATAAGCGTAAATGATCATTTAAAGGAAGTTGATGGATACAAGTCTTGATTTCTTACCAAAAATACAAAAATCAGTAAATTTATTTTATTTACTTTAAATTTTAATTTAACGAGCTGATTTCAAGTAACTAGATGGCATCTGTTTACATTCAATATCGACCACCAATTCAAATTTCCATTTTTGCCGAATTTTAAAGCGCGGTGGCCGAATATGTACAACTGTTCTTAGCTACAACAGTTTTCCCTCATGTGTTGATAGAAAAGAATTATTTTTTGAACAATTTTACTCCTCTATTGTTTACAAAATCCAACATCAAGTAGAAGTAACAAATGAAAAGAGACTAAATAAAAACATGCGACAACTATGAATCATCAATTGAAAAAAAACTTGTTTCTCTAAAAAACTTACTACATGTAGACTAGGGTTATGATTCTGAGACTTTTTAAAAAATATTTAAAAGCCTGATGTTGTATTCGATGAATTTTTGCCCATATGTTAATTTTATAGTATTATTTTTTTTTATTGAGAAAAAACCTTGCGTGCCCAACCTCATTTCACTTTCTAATATAGCAATCACTAGGGTGTCTCGGGGAAAAAAAACTTTTTTCCAAAAACCTCGCTCCCCAGGGCTTTTCCCATTCCTTTTGGTCCCAAACGATAGTGTGTGAAGTTTCAGCCCCATAAGTTAACTCTAGGGTGTTCCTATAGAGCCCCAAATTTGAAAAAAAAGTGGAAAAAACTACCAATTTTCAGAATTAAAAAATATTTTGATATTTATATTGTTATAAAACTGGTTTTAATGTGTTCTTTAGAACATATTAAAAAGAATTATATACATTTATGTGCATTAACTGTACCCTAAAGCCCCTATAATTTAAGATTAATAAGTGCTACTTAGAGACGTTGCACTCCCCATAGCTTATATTGCACTACCGGTAGACGAGAATAATTAAATCCGAATTTCTTCGAAGGAACTCCCTCAAATGATGCCATTTGTTGTTAAATTGATTTTTTAAATTATAAAGACCAGTGAAATAACAGTAATTAGGTCTTCCACTGAACTTTTAATGCAAAAAGAGCTTTTCTGCATAAATGCTTGTTTCTAGCTAATCAAATCCAAAATTTTCTCATAAAGATGGTTATAGTACTTTTTAAGATCAAAAACCTTGAAATACCTTTTTAAACCCTTATAAATTTCTTTTTTAAAGGTAGAACTTAACTTTAAACCGTACAGATTGGAAATGACATGCATTTCTCCTATACCAGAAATAAAAATAAATTTTATTGTATGAAATTATGAAAATTACCTCTTTTTAACGTATTAGGGGGAAAGTATAATTGAAATTTTCTTTCATCAAAATATGTACAAAAATTTACAAGTATTGAACAATTTTCTTTACTTTAATAAAGAAATCCCATTTCTCTTCTGGTAGAGAAATAACCCAAGTCAATTCCGATCTGTTTGATTTAAAATTAAGTTCTACGTAAAAATGAAACTTATAATGGTATTTGAAAGTTTTTGAACTAAAAAAATACAATAACCCTCTTTTTTAGAATAAATTTTGGATTTGTTCAGCTAGAAACAAGCATTTTCGTAGAAAAGCATTTTTACATTAAAAGTTCAGTAAAAAGCCTAATTACTGTTACTTTACTGGCCTTTATAATTTAAAACATCAATTTAACACCAAATGGCATCATTTGAGGGAGTTCTTTTGAAGACAATTGGAATTTTTAATTACTTTCGACCACTGTAGTGCATTATAAGCTTTGATGTGGGCAACGTCCCTTTAGTACCTTTTAGTCTTAAATTATAGACACTATAGGTACAGTTAATAACCTTAAATAAATATAAACCATCTAAAATGTCCCAAATAACACATTTGAACCAGTTTTATATTAATTTAAATATCAAAATATAATTTTTTAAAAATTCTGAAAGTTGGTCAATTTTCCAATTTTTTCTAACTTTGGGGCTCTATAGGCAAACCCTAGAGTCAACTTAGGGGGCTGAAACTTCACACACACTATCTTTTGAGACCAAAAGGAATAGGAAAAGCTCTCTTTTACAAATTTAAACAGTTTCTATGATTTATGTAATAATCGGCTTCAAAAAAGATTTTTTAACTGCCTTTTAGTGCTTCAGCCTTATACAAAATCTTATTAGGCGCGCAAGCTTTTTTCACAGTTTTCAAAAATAAGTTATTTTCAAGAGTTATGGACCAATACTCATCATTTTCCACCACAGGCTTTTAAATCTGAAAAAAATCATAACCCTAATGTAGACATTTTATGAGCAATTCTTAAAAAAACCCGAAATAATCCACAAATAGAAGTTAACTCTTGAAAACCCAAACCAAGAAGTATTAAATGCACTGTACCATCCGTTTTTTATTCTATTTTTTCATAGCAAAATTGAAATATGTACTACTGAAAATTTCATTTACCTCCCAGTGAAAACTGATGTGAAGTAAGTCATGAGAAGAAACTCTAGGAATAAAATAAACAGTCTAAATTTCAAATACTCTTTCTATTACATTTCTCACGTCTAAAGAAGAGTATTCTAAGAGGTTTTGTTCCTCGTGAAAAGTAGCTATTCTGGCAATTGGTTGTGATTCAATAAACACGCTTAGCCTCAGGCAAATAGAAAGGAATTCGAAAGCAGCATTTTCATGCGGAGCAGTGTTTTTGAAACTAGCTTTTGTTTCAGTAAATTTATTTACTGTCATAATTTTATTTTCTTTGTAGAATTGCGTCTTCCTGTTTTCCCCGTGTGTCTCTGTACGTTCAATTTTTGTGTTAGGTATCACTTCTTAACATACCTTTAATGCCGATTTCTTGCCGATTCTAACATCCATAGAAATTTAATGGGAGAAGAGAAAAACCAAATGATTTTCAAAAAGAAATTTTAATTAATACTCAGCATTGAACAATCTACATTCATCTTGTAATTACGAATTCAAATATAAAGAAACTTGTTCTTTGTATTCGAAAAACCCATAATTAGTGCGAGTGAGATGGAGCAGTTTTGTACGCGCTTTAGGTTTTTTTAACATTTTCGATTTTCTTTAAGGTCTTTAGAAACCTTGAATTAAATTAATTTTCCCCGATTTAGGAAAATGTTAAAAGACACGAATGTGATTCTCAGATTAAAGATGAGTTGAAAATTCCTTTTTCAGAAATTTAATTAATTTGTAGTATTTTCCAAAGTGATTGTTAGCATTGTTGTGGTTGTTTTTATGTTGAGGAATTTTGCATTATGACGAGTTTTATCATCAGCATATGGTGCAAAAAAGAGATAGCAGTGAAAAGTTTTCTTTAAAAGTAAAATACTCCCCAAAATAAATTAGTTAACTATTTTAGCATTTTTACTCTAATAATTTTAATGTTTGTTAAAAAGCTTAAACCTTTCATATCAATCATGAATTTTATTAGACATTAAATGCAATTTGTAACAATTTTAATGTTAGAATTTTCAAAATATGTTATTCGAAATTTTTTAAAACTTAGATTATAAATTTTAGGTCAGAGGTACGACATGCCACTTTTTCAAAGCATCACTGAGAGACGATTTGATTAGATTTCCTGTAGTTTTCAAAGCCAATGAAATGTTTATTTAATGCTCTAACACCCCCTAATTGAGTAATATCATAATCTTTCTTTTTTCTTTCCCAAAAACTTACTTTTCAAAAAAGTAGGAAATATGTCATTTTACCCCATATAAAAACATAGTAAACTTTAAAAAGAAAAAAAGTGATTTCTTCTGCAAACACAATTTTATTTGATTCCAAACAATAACTATATTAGTAGTTACGCACTTTGACATAATCTATAATTAATTTTGGTGAGAAAGATAATCAGCAAATGTAAAAAAAACTACAACTGTAATGTGCTTATCAAAAAAAGTTTGTTTTTATTAGAAAAAAACAAGAACTGTATGTGATTTCAACTCTAGTTACATTTTTAGAAAGTTTAACTAGTAAAGATAGACATAGTGATAGACATAGTTAAATGACATAGTGTGTCCATAAGGTAACATACTATATCATTTTATACCAATGAGAATTTATGTCATTTTACCCAGAAAGGTGTATTTTATTTATTTTCAATTTCTTGCGAAACAAAAAGACAAATCAACTTCCTAAAGCATGAAATATAGTATCAATTGGATATTAAAAAATTAAGGTTTTGCATAAAAGAGAGCTCATCATAAAAACGCCAGACAAATATTTTGACACTTCCATTTTCGATTTTCGTTCACCACGAGGTAAGAAATGCTTTTAAAATAATGGTGTCTGTTTGTATCATTTTGGATGCAATAAAAGAAGAAAAAAGCTACGGACACGTGCTGCCCTTCTGCTAAATTTCAAGAAAATCGAAAAAGTCATTTTACCCGAGTATGCCGTTATAGCCTGATTACCCCTACTACTGTGCATAGTAATTTTTAAATTAGTTTATTAACCTTAATTGCCTTTTTAAACATCAATTTATATTCTATTAGTTATTTTTTGGATGAACTAACCTTTTCTTACCGTCTAAGTGCATGAAGGAAAGTATACTAATTCGTTACATTATGATTAACCTGTTTTTATAGGGATACACTGGTTAGTTTTGCAGAACAACGTTTCACAACCTTTTTACATTCAAGTTTTAAGGAATTCTAGCATCCACTTAAATTTTTCATAATATTATTAGATTATTAGAAAAATACCACGTGTATAATTTGTTTGATTGAAAAATGCGATTTTATGCAATTGATAAAGTTTAAAATATTATTTCAAAGATATTTTGATAAACAATTTCTTTATTTGTTTTACTACTTTTTAGGTTTTCGAAGTGAAAGTACACCTATAGAAGAATTTTACCCCCAGGGTACCTCGGAACACTCGGAACCATTCGTTGGGAAACTGTTGTGGAAAACATCCAAAAGGGCCTTAACATATCATTGAGAATTGTCAGTTGTACTCTTGGCATGGTGGTTGTGGTAGTGAAATTCAATTTATTTTTATGTTTTTCAATGTTATTTTATACAGGGTGTCCCTCGAGAAGTGGCCCAACCCCTTTAACTTTTGAACCCCTACAGATATAGTCATGAAAGTGGGGTCTAGGTATAGTAAAGTGACCATGCCCTATCCAATGAGGCTACTTCTAACGCCCTCTAGCGGAAACTTTAGGCGTTATGATTTTTATTTTAAAAACTATTTGAGGTATGTGAAAAAAGTCAATGACTTAGTTGTAGAGCAGCATCGATTCAGTAGGAAAAGACACCTTAATGAGAAAAATATCTTGAATAAAACCCCTAAAACGCACGCTCAACTAGGTAGAATTTACGTAGTTTTTACCTCTTAAAACGCTCCTAACAAGGCGAAAATGAGAAATTTTCATTTTTATACATAAGTAAATGACTAAAAGTATTCTTAGTTTATTAAATTGAAAAATTCTCATTTTCGCCTCGTGAGGAAGGTTTTAAGACGTAAAATCTACGTAAATTCATCCTAATTGAGCGTGCATTTTAGGGGTTTTATTCAAGATATTTTTCTCATTAAGGTGTCTTTTCCTACTGAATCGATGCTGCCCTAATACTTAGTCATTGACTTTTTTCACATACCTCAAATAGTTTTTAAAATAAAAATTATAACTCCTAAAGTTTCCGCTAGAGGGCGTTAGAAGTTGCCTCATTGGATAGGGCATGGTCACTTTACTATACCTAGACCCCACTTTCATGACTATATCTGTAGGGGTTCAAAAGTTAAAGGGGTTGGGCCACTTCTCGTGGGACACCCTGTATATCAGCAATTAAAACAATTAGTTTTAGGAATTTTTTCAAACTCGTCAATTCAAATTTTATCTGTATTATGAGTCCCTCCCGAAAAAAAGTTTTGAATTTCTTCTTGAAATCAAATATTTTGAAAAAAAACCCCCATCGATTAGCTGGGTTATTATATGAATTAGGAAGGAAATTGTAAGAAAGAAGCACTTGTAGTGTAAATATGGGTATAGTATAAAACATATGGTAGAATACAACTTCGTTATAATGAAATAAAAGGTCATGATTGCATGAATGTGTTTTACAAGTAAATAGTATTTACAGTAGCTGCTTCATCACTACTTACTATGATGATTTCTATCACCATTCACAATGGCTGATAAAAAAAGAAAACCAGGGAACAAAAGTCCATCGTTTAGGGAAATGAGACAACACGAATCGAAGTGCAGTTTCGAAAATAAATTACGAAAATATTGTGAAAAAAAGCAGCAAAGAAAGAAAACTAAAAAAAAAAGCCAGTTTATTACTACTATGCCAGCTAATCGTCTCCAATCCGAAACGGGAATGAAGAGTCAAGAAGACTCGGACAAAATGGACAAGGCTGTGATTAAGCAAGGTACAAAAGTCCGACTGAAACGAGAGGGGGTAGTCGTTAGGGGGAAACACGCTAATGGATTTCCATGCGTCGATTTTTTTTCACTCCCCCGGGAAAGATTTATAAAAGAGGAATGCAAAATGGGATTAATGTTGTCATGCATTATTTATTCGGCAAGGAATAACGTCGCCTTTAAAGTGGATGGGATTTTATTCCCGGAAAAAATAAATATTAACCACGAGGATCTTTTCTTTTGTGTCGTACATTGTTTCTGCTTGGTTTTCGGACGGTGTTATTTTGATATAATTGTTTGAAAACACAATGAAGGTACTTTGACGAAGTATTTGTAGTGGGATGCGTTTGATTTGAGGGCTAACATTCATTATGCATTTTTCGTTTGGGAGATGTTTGGGTTTTGTGTGAATTGAATGTCATGTCAGATATGTGCTTCGTATTATTCTGAGTGTCTTTGTGGGAAATGTTTTTAATGAGGAAGTTAGAGGTTGAAGAGCTTGAAAACACGGGCGGAATAAATCTTTTAGTTGGGAAGTTTGGATTAAAAATGCTTGTGGGGTTTAAAACTTATTTATCTATCTGTAAGCCTTGTTAGAACTACCCAAATTTAAAACAATTCACGAAGAAATTAATAAAATTAAGATACAATTGAAATAATAATTATAATCGAAAGACTTATACTTTTCAATAATTGGACTACATAACATGACAGAAGCATACATCCACTTAACGAAGTTTTGAATTATTGAAAGTATTCTGTAACAAATCTTTGCTTTTACAAGTCAATTAGTGAACTTTTGATTTAGGTAGAAAACCTACCTTCCTAAATTAAGAACCTTAAAAAACCGCTCCATTGGTTTCATACAATCGTATCCGAGAAAGGAGCCACATATAGTACCGGTTGTGCTTGGCGACTCTCAACTTCATTCTCTCCGCCGAACAGGGTTGCTCTACTTGACCAGAGCCTCCTGCCCGACAGGCTAGTTTAAGCTTGGCGTCGTAAATGTTACTTCCTTCGGAACGGGTTTGTTTTGGGGTTGCTGGTACATTCGTCACGCATGCACGACCGCGTTCATTCGGGTACGGTCATGGCAAGCGCAGAGCCAGGCGTATCTCAGGCAGATCTAACTTCTCCGCCCATCACACAAAGGGGCAAAAGCAAACCAGGGGGTTTCTCGGAATCTTCCCTTTTGTGTGATGGGCGGAGAAGTCGAGAAGTTAGATTGCGCCTGCGATACGCCTGGCTCTGCGCTTGCCATGACCGTACCCGAATCTATTCCAGCTCAACGATAGACCGGTTTTTTTGGTTATCACGACGGTTCGGCAAACTAACTTAAAACATTTAAAAGTTAATTATCTATTCATAACTCCTATAAATTGATTTACTGTTAATTGATATAACTGATTTCAAGATGGCCTTGTTGTTTTCATGGAAAGATTTTTTTGGTTAAGAAGTTTGAATAAATAAATGCTTGCTGTATTTGAATATAACAATTTTATCCATGTTAAGTAATTAAGAACATTAATTACAGATATTTCAATTAAACTCCGCTAAATTTGTTTAATATTATGATCTAGGATATAGATTTGACATCCCTTTTAAATAAAGTGATTCATAGATCCAAAATCTCAATCACATATATGTATAATAAATGACCACACGCATGGAAATTTTAAATATATAGCTACCACAACGTCCTTAGTCTTGAGAGTGAGATTCGTACAAAAACTTTAAAAATATGGTTTTTACTATGACATGACTCTAAAGAATGATTTTTCCAATCGCATATACTATTTTTATGCGCTTAAATAAAAAACTACAGTCTTAAAAAAGCTGCAGATGAGAGTGAATTAACAAAATCCCCCGCAGTTCAAGTGCAGAAACCCAGTCAAGCTACGTCGTTTAACTTCGTTTCCACATTCCACACTAAAGCTGAAATATAACATGCCAGATAACTATTTTAGAATCACGTTATTTTTATTATTTTTACACTAAAATGTGCGTTTACCACTACAGTTACAGAATCCCATGACACTTATCTTATAACTCATTTTTGAAAAAAAGTGCCGTTTGACTTGTTTCGTAAATAGGTGATACAATTTTAACAGTTTATTTTCATTAATACCTGTTTTTAGATTTTTTTTAATTATAAAAGTGGTACATTTGAGAGAAAATAAACTGTTAATTATTTTTGTGAAATATATTACTTTTTCAAAATATCATAGTATGTATAATTACCAAAAAATATAGTTAAATAATTAATCATTAATTTTTTGACTGATTTTTTATGGATATGCGAAAAATGGTCATGGTCAGCGAAAACCGTTCATTAATATTATTATTATCTCGAAAACTTAAGAAAGAGAGAAACTGACAACTGCACATCGTAGAGTAGGTGCTAAATTGTATAGAAAAATTATTGTATTAACTAATGGTTTATAATTTAACTAATGGTTTATAATTTAACTAATGGTTTAATGAAAATAGCCACCAAAGCAGGCTTCAGACAAATTTAAAAGAACGATACGTCGATACATGAAAATTAATTATGACAAGCCATGGTCGATTCTTTTAAAAGACAGGGGTGGATTGTGCCGCCTATAGACTGAACCAAAATTTGCCGCCTATATATGCTATACATCATACTAAACTAAACCGAGGCATCATTTCAGTTTTTAGGTTGGGGGGCAAAGATTGACTTGACTTTTGGTTTCTTATTTTTTATTGGGCGGCGGGGCGGTCTGACTGAACGTCATTTTAAGGTCCCGAGTGTATTTATATCTGAAGTGTTAGATCACTTTGAAGTAATATTTTACACGAAATGTTACAATTTTACAATGTGAGGTCGAAGTAAAAATGGGGGGTCTGGGGGTCACCCCCATAAAAATTTTGAAAACTTGCTTCTTAAAGTAATGTTTCAGCTCATTTTGAGACCCTTTGGGTAACAAAGAGAACAGTTCCTTTAAACAACATCATTGTGCTTTTTTGAAAGGACGTTCTGCTTTTTCCAGAGCTTATGTTAAGTGTTTCCTATTTCTCTTCTCCTTTTATATTCAGAAAAAATTCGGCAGTCAAAAATTTGCCGCCTACTTAAATTTTCCACCGTAGGCTATAGCCTAGCTAGCCTATTTAGAAATCCGTTACTGAATAAAAGAATTAAATTCCCTTCAAAGGAAATCTTAGTTGATTAAAACACCGCTGAAAGCGGCGCCAGACAAAACGTTAAACAGATGATAATTAAGAGTGATCCAAGGCAATATTTCTTCACTCTACATCTACAAAATACTGAAATTTCAGAAAAATCGAACGAGAACAACGCATTCCAGTTTTAATTCCAGTTTTTGCATAGCAACAAAGACAATGGGGGTTCGAACGTCGTTGGACAACACGTGTCAAGATTCAAACGCTTGTTTCTTCGTTTTTAAGACAGCTGGGACCTTGAAATTTTAATATGCCATTCCAACGAATTTTCCAGAGAATCTATAAAATTTTCAGGGGGCGAGGTCAGTTAGGGGGTCGTGTACTAATAAAAACCCGTTTTAAAGTAAAAAAATGGCGGGAAAATTTATCAGCCCGGGTTAGTGCGATACGCCGTTCGAAAGCTCTTTCAAAGTTTCACAACATACTAAAATTTCAAATAAATCGGGCGGGAATTTTTCAAACTGGAATTTTTTAAATATCTCCTAGTGACTGGAAATCGACTTTGCAAGGCTTATTGAACAACTTAATATTAATTTATAAACTCAAAATTTGGATATATTGTACATAGAGTAGATGTCTGCAACCTATTAAAGTTTCGAAGGGGTGTTGTAATTAGGGAGGCGTATACGAATTTAATAAGATATAAAATCGGAAAAATTATTATTCAAATTCTATGGGACTGATTTCTTAGTGCGACACGTACTTTTACTTGTGTATGGGTCAGCTACAACATATAATTTTTTTCAAAAATGTACCTATACATTTGGGAAAAAATTTGAGCTTTTTCGAAATTTCTTTAAACCCCCAATGTAGAACGCAATTTTTACATGTTCCCCTAAAAATTTCAAATTCCTAGTACCGTTTTTTATAAGCTTTCCGAATATGTAAAGCATAAGAATGTAAATTAAGAAATAACCAAATCGAGATCTCAAATCTGGCCAATATTCGAGAGTCAATCTCGTTTAGGACAAATAAGCTCCATTCTGCTTTCAAAAATCCTGGATGACGTCAAAATCACCATGGAAACGCGTAATTCTGGAAAAACTTTGCCATAACGGTCCCTTACTCATAAGTAAAATCAAACAAAATTTTTAAATAATAATTATCGATTCATTAAGGATTTGCAGACTTGTGTTTTTTGAGGGTAGTATCGACTTTTTTTCTAACTCTAATAACTACCTAAATTATTTTTCAATTGGTATAAAAATCGGATATGATGGACATCTAGAGGTCAACGTTAAGTTTCATTGGCCGAAAAAACGATATTTTAATATCTATTGTGCTCAAAACGCGAAAAACCGACATAGGAATGGGGGGCGCAGCCGCACCGTTAAAGAGCTAGGACCTAATGTAGTGCGAGAGCGTTACAAAAGAACGTTTTGCTAAGGCCAGTTTAACGAAACAAAACATAATAATTAACGAAAAAACCTTTTTTAAAAACAACGTTTTTAAAATGCACTAAAAAGTATAAAATAATTTTTTGTAACTCCTTGTAAAACGAAAAACGTGGGGATCATGCATTAGATATTTAATTCATCAAATTCATTTAACCAACTTTCATCATTCATTAAAATAATTTTAAACTTTAAATAGAGAGCCAAGAGTAGTAGCTGTAAATATTACTGCATGATCCCCACGTTTTTCGTTTTATAAGGAGTTACAAAAAATTATTTTATACTTTTTATTTTATTTAAAAAAGTTGTTTTTAAAAAAGGTTTTTTCGTTAATTATTATGTTTTGTTTCGTTAAACGGGTCTTAGCAAAACGTTCTTTTGTAACGCTCTCGCACTACATTAGGTCCTAGCTCTTTAACGGTGCGGCTGCGCCCCCCATTCCTATTCGAAGTATGCTTGTCTAGGTCCCCTCTACCTCCCCCAAAATATTGATGATCATTTCTGAATCACCCTGTAGATTTTATCAAAATCCTTAAAATCGTACCGCTTAGATAGACTATCAATTACTAAAAGTTTAGTTACAATGCCGACAAAGAATTCGTCACACATTCCTTGTCCATTTTTCTATATATAGAAGTGGCACCAGTCCTTGTTAGTTTACGTGTGTTAAGATAAGAAAATCTCCTGTCCTTGAACAACAAAAGACAGGAAACAGAAATTTCCCTTCAAATAATAATTTTTTTGTAGAGTTAACCCTTTCATCAGACCCATAGCCCTCCAGTCATGCATCATGCAGCTAGATCGTAGAGCCTGAGCTAAAATCCCCTGTCATTTAGACTCGTCCAGGCTGCTCTGTTTACCTTATTGTCACTTAGTGATGACCGCGGGTGGTGGGGAAAGTGTCCGAAAGATATATGACCGGGGAGGAGAAAATAAGCGGGAGCATTTCCGGTGTCTTGGGTGAAGTGCACTTAAAAACCACAGAAAATTTCAGCATAACTTCATGCGTAATTCGTGATAACACTCTGGGTAGTTTGGGAAATAATAGTATACTTAGAATTGAAGGTTCTTTTCCTGAAATCAATAAAACGCCACACATTTTAAAAAAATGAGTTAGGGGGTCAGAGTCATGGGATTCTTAAGTTCACATTTGCAAAAACAAGAAAAATATTTTGTTTTCAAAATTAGTAGGTAGTAGGTTAATATTTTGCTTTTACTACTGGAAATTTTATTTACGACGGCATATACATCAGCGGCTTGATTGTAATCATAGTAGTACAATTAATTGACAGTAAAAGTTCTTTAACTAAAATTTAAAATTATCCGACCAATTTATAGGAGTGTACCGTTGAAAGGGTTTATGAAAACTGCCCACTAACCAAACCAGAAAGTATTAAAGCTATAAAAAATTTTATCGGTTTGTAATTGAAATTGATGAGAAATTGTTATTCTTATCTAACATTCTGATTTTTATTTCCAAATCCTTAAAAAAGTTGGGGATATACTATATGAAAAAGGGTTTCAACTCTACGTTTATTGCAGAAACCGGTCAAGTACAAAAGTTTTAAATTTTCTTTTAAGAAGAAAATAGTTATAGGCAAGGCACCCCAATTATTATGATGTGGTCGGACTCAAGACCTCAGAAAATTTATACATAAATTTTATTAAATTAATAACCACATTAAATTATTCTGACTGGCAACCTTTTTTTCGGTCCCTACCATAACAGAAATATCTAATTATTCAAATTCAAATTTATTCAACAACAACAACACAACACTGAAAGATTTTTTATATTCCAAAGGAGCTAAATAGGCTCTCAATTATATGTCTTCAACTAGACATAAAACACAAAATTTAACCTATTATTGGGAACAATAGAGTATTAGTTTTTTTAACAAAAAATAACAATTAACTGCCTAATTTTAAGTATTTTATTTTAAAAGTTTAAAGTATCAAAATGTTTTTGAAATGATTACTGAGCATCAATTCAATTAAACCAAAAATGATATTTACATTATTATAATTATTGATATCCTACAGGAAATAAAAGATATACACCTTACTAGTTACCCTAGACTAAGTCTGCAATATTTTATATTTTTAAAAGCTTGTAAAAACGGAAAAAGTTTTTATTAAATTTTAACGAAATTTTTTAAGAACTGTAATTGCAATCGCAAATGAAAATAAATATTATGAATGTAAGAGTTAGTTGTGATAGAGTCACCGCCGAGGACACGTCCGACGTCCCCCCAATAATGATAATAAGGGACAGTTTAGAAATACTGTATTTTAAACTTTTGAGGAAAAACCGAAAATTTTCTGAATGTGTTTTCCAACCTTAATCATAAAGTATGCCCCCAATTTACCAACGGCCCCTAACATAAGAGGCCCATATAAGAGGGGGACGGATCCCCATGATTTTCCATACGAAAAACGAAAGTTGATGCTTCATTTAATATGTAGACGGCCCCTCAAAGACTTAAATTAAAGCTTGTTTTAAAATAGACGTTACATCATGAAAATTAGCGTTTTACAGTATCCTTCTAACCCCAACCAATCGCTCACAATCGTCTCTGTTCCGATTTTTTTGCGGCCGACTGACTGTTTATTAAATCCTAGTTAGTGAAGGGATTTTTATTGAAATCTAAAACATATTGTGAGGTGCAAAATTAGGGGGAGTGCAAACAAACATAATCCTCTTTCCCCTAGACTTCTTTCTGAATCTAGCATCTAATAATAATTTGCGTCCAAGCTTTTCTTTGACATAACATTTAGAAAAGATTCAAAAGAAGCGCTATGACACAAATCAATTCTAAGTTAGGGACCTATTTTTACCTACAAATCCAAAAACATTTTCTTGAATATTGTAACCAACTGGATTATAAAACACTTTTCCTTTCAATTTATTGTTTTTGTGTAAACATTTAAAATTTGGGTTAAAAAAGGAAATTTAAAAAATGTACCATTCACAGATTACACCGCACAATTTCAAAGGTAATTTTACCCCTATTATTTTTTATTGCAGACACATTTTATGACTGAAAGTATTTTATACTCCATGTTTCATTTTTAAACTTTCGTGCATAAATTCAGAAAGAAATTTTTAAATTTCTTTATCGAATTTTACCTCTAATTTACACTGTAAAAACTAAACAAAAAAAACTCAAAACTCGTTCAACGGGTCATTTTGAAGAAATAATTATTTCTATTGGTAAATAAAAGAATAAATCACTAGAAATTTAGTTAAATTAAATAGTTTAGTTAAATTAAAATAAATTTCATTACGTAATAAAATATCTAAATCTTTATATTTGAAATGTGATAAAAAAACAGTAATTTTGAAGTTTGTTTTGAGTACACTACACACCAAGCAGTTCGACTCCACTCCCCAATGCTTATCTCAGGCTCATACATCACCCTTGACAGGAGAGTCCTCCCCCAATTTAGACACCCTTGAAAGGACATTCCATATCCCAAATAGTCTTAAATCAACTCCGGCTACTTATCGCACTTGTAATTTGCCAATAGTTAGCCCCCGCGCCAAGATACCAAACGAGCAACCGAATTCTGGCAGTGCAGCGCCCGTTCTGGCGAAACAGGTTGTACTAGAGGCGGCGGGTTTTCCAGATACGATTGTATGAAACCAATGGAGCGAAACTACATCCATGGTAGAATTTTAAGATTTTGGAGTTATAACACTACCACTCTAAACAGCTCAAATATAAACTCCCAAATAACGTTTTATTTAATAAAATAATTTTATTAGAAATAAAGTGATGCTGTAAAATTTATTTAAAAAAAACTGTATTACTCCTTATTCTATTAAGTTAAATGTTTAACTCTGTACTTATAACGAAAACATAGTTAGTAGCTAGATATAGTTCTCCTTAAAAAGGAGTTTATGTTTACTACCTTGAAAAAAGCCCTTCTTCTTGGTGCAAGAACATTAAAGGGGTAATTGTTGTCGTTTTTTTACAAAGAGAGATTAAACATTGGAGCTGCCTTTTATGTAATGCAAATTATTCAAGTATCTCAATATTACACTCGTTAACACTTGTTGAACAATTAAATGAAATAAATATAGGAACATTTCGAAACATGTGTTTGTATATAAAAAGGAAAATTCAAAGTAACAAAATATATATTACATATGAGATTTGAGAATTCTTGGATGCGTAACTGGTTTCAAATTTAGATATAGCAGATATGCGATATTTAGATATAAAACAGCATCAACTATATACAAGTGCTCATACAAAAAAAAAATCCTAAACAATAAAAATATATTTACTACATAGATTAAAAGTTCATAAATGTGTTGGGGAGGGTTTCAAATTCATAAATTTAAAAAGCAAATCTTTCGTTCAAATCAAAAGAAAGCTAGTTTTCCCCTTTTCATTTCTGTCAACGCAGTAACCTTAAAAACAAATTTGCAAGTGTCTACTTATCAGTAGAGAGAGAATAGCTTCTTAAAAATACCTTCTAAACATATAAAGCACACGTTCCAAAAAATATCCAGATAATGAAAGCAGCCCCGTCATTAAAAAGGAATATTTACTTGGAAAGAGAAAACGAAAAAAACGCTGATCGAAAAAACCCAACTTTTTCATCGTCATTTTCTCAAAATTCATCGGATAAATGAGTCGGTACCGTAAAGGTAAATTGCTCAGATTCTGCTTCATCACCACTTATTTTCGCAAGTTTTCAATTCACTTGAACCACACCGTCATATCCAGAAGCTAACTCCGAAAACCCATAAAAATAATAAATGCGGACCTTTCTGGGGAAGTCAATTTATACGACAATGCGCGGTGAACTCCTTGATATGTCGAATTAATAGCGCTTTTCGAAAATTTTGTAAAGCCACTTGATTGCTTTCGGCAACAATTATGAGCTAGATTTATCGTCGTCAAAGATTTCAAACAAAATGATGCCTTTGGAATTTGCATTGATCCATTGATTACTAACTACTGAGTTAGGCATTTAATTGCAACGCTCGGAAGTACTTTTCTTAGAGTTGGAACTTTTCTTATGATAAAACCGCCGGTAGAACAGGGTTAAGGTGGGGTATTGGAAATCTCTTTTAGGATTTGGAAATTTATATCTGTTTAGGCAGGAGCTAAAGTTTCTTTTTCTTAGAAAATAATTTATTTGCTGAAGGTATAAAATAGAAAAGGATTCAAAGTTTTGGAACAATAATAGTTTTCTATAATCCTCTAAATTGGATTAACATAAGGTCGAAATAATGTAGTTCTAATAAAATGTAACAACTATTGAGGCTACTTCCAGGTTTAAAAATAAAGGTAATTTATTAGCTAGGCAGTAGCTATTATGTAGATTTGTTCTTAGTTTTGATAGGGTAAAAATTATCTTAAGTCAATTTTATGACTTTAAAATACTTTCAAATCTGAACTTCTTTATAATATAACTATTTTAAAGCTCGAAAAATATCAATGGAATAATTTTGTATTCGTTTTACTCTTACATGTTGAGATCTACAAAAACTCGAATCTAACTACCTCAGTATGTTGGCTGAGAGAACCGTTTTGATACTCAAATAAAACTATTATAATCTCAGCCAGTGTTTTCTCCCTCTAATGAATAGCAGGGGTTCTTAACCGGTGGTCCTGACCT
Source organism: Tetragnatha versicolor (assembly GCA_024610705.1). Lineage (NCBI taxonomy): Eukaryota > Metazoa > Arthropoda > Arachnida > Araneae > Tetragnathidae > Tetragnatha > Tetragnatha versicolor. The sequence goes on from JANDEH010000043.1 coordinate 1,480,942, forward strand.
CTTAGGGGTCACAGGATATGTCAAGGGGTTCGTGAAATATGGAGAAACAAATAAATCGCAAGTAAAAAATAGAAACGTTAATAAAACTATTGTGACTAACTGAATGAAATCACTGTGATTATATATTGCTTGTCTTACTTTAATAAGGGCTGTTTATTAATAAATTGCACGTGATATTGGCGAGTAAAACAATTAAAAATATTTTAGATTTAATAAAAAATTAGCTAATTAAGAAGTAGATCGACAAAACATTCAACCAAAAAGGGAGTCGCAATGTCTTAAAGATTGAGAACCCATAGGTTGTAGAAACACATAATATCTCCACTCACCGTTGATAACTTGTCCTTGCTTGTAAGATATCGCCGTCTGAAAGAGGACATAGGGAGCTTCACTAAGCGGCTGAGAGTGTCCTTGAGTTTTCATAGGGGTGATGGTTTCACATGAGTCAGTGGGTGCACCTTGGGGGTATCCCTCGACCACAGCACTTAGAACAATGCAGATCACCGCCATCTGGATGTACATCCTCTTTCTAGAAGAAGACCTCGTAAGTTTGAAGGTCACTCAGTCGGGATTGCCCCAAACACTGGTGTCTCGAAAAATGACCCCATTTGATGAGACCCTTGAGCGAGACCAGTCTTGTTTTCTTCTTCATGACATTGTTCCGCTCTGTCAGAGAGCTTTGTCTTTCAGTTCAAGTGCGCGTGCACTTCTTAATGATAATGAGCCGTTTATGTGTCGAAAGGGTGCAGCATCTTTATATTTTGTTTTTTAGAACTTCGTGTAGGTAATTTGGGGTATTAAAATAATTTGTTAAGCGTGTTAAGTTACATTACCTTCATAACATGCTTGCCTAACGTCACATTTGTCAAATGTTATTTAAATTGCCTTAGTACCGAAGGGGTCAAACTTTTCTCAATTTGTTTAATCGAAAAATTAAAAGAAAGCTCTTAGTATCCAATTTTCTCCACTGACCAAGATATAACATGTTATTTGAAGCAAGTATTATTTGAATAAGGTAGATAATGGAAGGGTCAGGGGGATTTTTCTTAATTTAATATAGCAGGACTAAAAATATAGAAGCATCAATTATTAAAACTTTTAATTTTTTTACTTATTACAATCAACGCATATATATTAAATTATGCGACATTTATATATTAACCCTACAATGCATGATTTTTTCAATTCACTTGAAAATCATATGTGACTTCTATTATGGTGTACATTAGTAAAAAAATACTAAAAAAATTTAATTTAATTTTTTTCTACTTTTTATAGGCAAAAAACTTTGTCCTTGTGAAATTAATTTGTGTCTCTTGTGAAATTAATTGTGAAGTGAAATAAAACCAAATGCTCTAAAAATATAAAAAAACAACTTATCTTTTCAAAACATTTTTTTTTCAAGCTGAAAATTTTTTTTATTTTAATTTATATGGTCCTTTTATTTTGGCATTTTCTGTGTCTTGACTTTCGTTTCACTAGCTACTAACAAATGTCTCAAAATAGTACCCCTGCTGTGATCTACTGGCAGTCTAAAGTGCTAATACAATGAATTGTTATATCTATTGTACTTATTGCATGGTGTTGCCGTTTGGAAATGAAAGTTAGAGTAGGAAATGGAGAAAAATGTCGTGTTGCCAAATGGCATCAGTATGCACTGTGGGGTTAAATTATGCTAATAAATTTTTAAAATTAAAATGTATCGTAATTTGATGTTATTTCTTGCTTCTATAGGGATTTTGTTCACACAAGTCGTTCTACTACCAAAACACTTGTTCCATTTATTTTGAAAAAAAAAAGACTGATTAGAAAAAGTTTAAAACACCATAAAAGGTAGGTTTACTTTTATGCTTACACCAGCTTACTTTTTATTCGTTCTGTGACAAGAATTTGTGAAAGAAACTGTAAGAAAGCCAGTAGTGGACATGAGAATATTTTTAAAATTTTATTTAAATAAATGTTTTTTGGTTCTAACCGATAGACACTGACCAAATAAAATAATAACAAAATAAATTAAATATTTTGAGTTCATATAGTTTTTATAGTTAATTACTTGGACTAAAATTGAAAATGAAATATCGATATATATGTCACTTTGTCATGTCTGTCATAATTTTAAAAATTATTATAGAAAAATCTTCCACAAAATTTGTAAATTTCAGTGTTTTTTACTGAACTTCACCTTTATATAAAGTTGTAAAAATTCTTTGGACATGAAATACATGGCAAATCGGAGCAATTGAGAAATAATTAAGGGTATCTCAAACTCGTGTCATGTCTGTCACTGCGTATTTTTCTCTCATACACTAAAAGGGTTTTCATTCAGAATAATTATTTTTTGCCATTTAGGAACCTTTCATGTATATGCACCAGCACACCAAAAAATTATTATAAGTTAATATTAAGTACTTATTTGAAGCCAAAATGTTGTCCGATGTCATGTCTGTCACAAAATGGAATTGACCATATACTTTATTAATCGTTATTAATGAAATGTCTCAAAAATTAAATTTTTAAATTCCCAAAAGAGGTACCTACTACTTTCAATTTGTATGTTCATGACAACATAAGATTAAAAAATTAGATAATTATTTCAAAACTATTTCAAACATATCGAAAACTTCTTTTTAAGTTTAAAATATTTACAAATAGAAACAATTATTCAAGTAAATTATTTGAAATTTTAAAAGTAACTAATTGGAAATTTTTTAAACTGGGATAGATTTCCCTCTAGCATTAGGGAATTTTTAAAAAGAAGCGAGTCCCTCTTAAAGATCTACTAGACCAGGGGTTCCCAATAGGTGGTCCGCGGACCCCCAGGGGTCCGCGGGCTGTGTCCAAGGGGTCCGCGAAATGTCACCGAGAAATTAAGTATTTTTATTTAAAGGTAATTCTTCCTTTTCCGACCACCTTTCGATGTGAAGAGGCCTTTTCATTTATGTGTTTCATGAAAAACATATAGGAATAGACTTGACTTGGGATCGGATTTTTGAGTTAAGGTTTCAACTATGGAACCTAACATTTCAGAAATAATAAGCAAGAAGGAAAGATTCACTTATCCCAATAAAATTGTACTGTTGTAAATTATATTGATTGGTTTGTATTTTTCATTTAACTTGTCTTTCATAAAATTTACTTTGTATATAAACATTTTCTACATCATTCTTCACCATTATACTTACACCCATAAATTACTTCATAATTTAACTCAAATTATAATGAGTGTAATATTCATGTAATGATTTGAATACATTAGTAATTTGTAGTAGATTCTATATAATCTACATTTTTAAAAAAAATTAAGCCCTTAAGTTCAAGGGGTCCTCGTCGGTAAATTAATTGTAAAGGGGGTCCTCGGCAAAATTTTACTGGGAACCCCTGTACTAGACGATTTAGTAGGCCTCTCTCAGTTCGTTTCGATTTAGAAATTGCAAAAGCAGCCTAACAGCCCTCCCTAAATAGATAATAAATGTTATAAAAACATTCCAGTTTAATATCCTGTGGCTACAACGGAAACACTTTGTCGTTGTTATTTCTGGTAACAAAACCAAATAGGAATTTGCGAAGAAGAGGATCTCGAACATATTTCGAGAAAAACGTAACTGCTTTTTTTGGTTGAACTAGCAGAGAAAGGGGAATAATCCTGAAAACTAAAACTCGATATCGTATAGGAAGAGGGAAAAATGAAGAAAAGAAAATTATGTCCAAAGAACCCCTCCCCCACACGGACCCAAGGTTCGAGAGTTTTTGATCGATCTCAGCGCCCTCTAGTGGTTTCCCCAGATCCCAGTTTCTTCAATTGATTCCATTGGTTGGAAACAAATGGATTTCCAACCACTTCTTTCTTACCTTTCCTCCGTTCGCCCAGTACATATTTCCTGCTATTTTATCCAATACCCTCTGGCGTTACAAAGGTTGTTATTTCCCAAATACCACCGCGGATATCCCGGAAAAAATAAGTTGCCACGGCAAATAGAGTCGAAAGTACGAGCATTTTATTTGGGAGTTAAGGGTCGTTTTTCCGACTGCAATCCGACCCGTCCTCACGTCTGATATGATAACCGAGCAAGAGTCATGTATATGAGCCCCCATGGGGGAGTCGGGGGTAATTGCATTGGGGGAGATGCGTTGCCTCCAGCGAGTCTTACCCAGCTAAAAATTGATTAAAGGGGACGGACGCGCTGCTAAATGATTTTCAAGTTGGCGTTAAAAGCCCAGGCAGCGTGACAGGCGATGCAATTACGGCAAATTGCATTATCCGGATTCCGGGGGCACGCACACTTACAGGTTAATAACTTTTCATAATTTACCCGAGCGTGTTTGAAAAATAATTTCAAGGATTTACCCCGAGCATGGGATTGCGGCAAAAACCGAAAATTCAAGGTCTGGGTTCCCTACGTTTAGGAATGGAGCATGTCTTGACGCAGAGCTGAGTCATCTCTCGACAAGCCTGCGTCATCGTTTACCGCGATGATACACATTCGTTTGCGATGTGGGGACGGCTTCAGGTAAAATAAACCAAGCTAAGCTAGAAAGAAAGGAGTAGCATGCTGTGTAACATGTCATAAAGTGACGTGTCATGCAGGGATAATTTGTTTAGTGTCATGTCTTGTTCAAAGACGCATTTCTATGTCTTCCAATTGCATTAAAAGAACCTTAGCAACTTTTTCATAGAATCGTAGAAAACGTAGGAAATTTGATTTGGAGTTCTAGTTTAATCCCAAATCTGGACTTTCTCTTAACATAGTTCATAGTTACAATTGTGATTTTTATCATGTCTTCATATTTGATTTAGAAGGAAGGTACAAATGAACAAGAAATCAAAATCAAAATTGGTCAAAATGAACAAGAAATCAAAATTAATGTAACAGCTCATATTCATTTAATTCCACCAAAAAAATTCAAATTTCAGCTTTCACAATTTTTTAAATCAGTTTTCTGTATCGTATTTAATTGACGGTGCTAGAGATGTGGGTTTTCCGGAAAATTTTCCAAGCCACTAAATTATAATAAAGCATTGTTAAATTAAACTTCCGATCACCGGAGGCAAAAAAATAACTATACAGGGTGTTTTAAAAGTCCGTTTCGTGGCTTTTATTTGGAACCAACGTGTCCTAGGGTCACGGAAGTAAGGCCTACCCCTAGGTAAGTGACTCTGGAGAATCCATAGAAATAACTTACAGCGCCCCTAAAGGCGAAATAAATGTTAAAAAAACTAATTTAAAAACTAAAAGAGAGAGAAAAAACCTCAGTGAGATTGTCATCGACATTATATGAGTTATGAATCGAGTTATGAAGAACTCGCTCAAAAAAATTCATGAAAATGTTGTGAATATTCGCGGAGATATTAGCATGTGAAAATAGCACTTTTTCATACCTCAAAAAAGATAAAAATGTCATGAAAATATCGTAAATATTCGCGGGAGATATTAGTATGTATGAAAATGACACTTTTTCAGGTCTCAAAAAAGAAAAAGTCCGCAAATTTGTAAGTTTTTTTTATTAAATTTTGCCTTTATTCAACTAAAAAAACCCAAAACTACACAATAACACTGAAAAATTTGCAAACTTTTTCTTTTTTGAGACCTGAAAAAGTGTCATTTTCGTACATACTAATATCTCCCGCGAATATTTACGATATTTTCATGAAATTGTTTCAGTGAGTTCTTCATAACGTTGACAACAATACCCTTACTGAGGTTTTTGCTCGATCTCCTTTAGTTTCTAAATTATTTTTTAGAACCTTTTTAATTCGCCCCTAGGGGCGCTGTAAGTCATTTAAACGGATTTTCCAGGGTCACTTACCTTGAGGAAGACCTTACTTTTGTAACGTGACCCTAGGACACGTTGGCTCCAAATAAAACCGCACGAATTTCGTTATAAAACCTATGGCACTGTCTAGCTCCTCGAAAGTAACAACTCAACTCTAACGAATTTTGCTAACACTTTAGCATGGGTCAACTTTTGTGGATATAGACACCTTGTTAACTAAATTGACCTATGAAAAACTGAAATGAAAACAAAATAGTATTCTAAAATTACTGGCAGGTGCATATTTCTCACAAAAAATGAAATCTATTTTTTATTACTATTTCCGGGTTCCAACATACCACAAAGAAAGTCACTAAAGATCTCAATGCAAAAAATAACAATAACATTAAATTTATATCAAGTTAATTTTACTTCTTTGAAAGAGAAGCAAATTGGAAACAAAATGGAACAATGGGGAAAAAATAACAATGAAAAAATAGCGGAACATTTTTCGGAAAAACATACATATCCCTAGCCCATACCCAAACAGCCCATATCCCTAGACGGTGCATACAATAAAAATAAATGATTCAAAAAGCTGGAATATTTTGCATGTTATTAAAAATTTTTAAATTAGTTTTAAATTTTTTGACTTGATTTCCTATAGAGCACAGTCACACCTTTTGAATCTCCCCGGTTTCGAACCATATTGCACTAAACTATCATAGATTCATCTAACTATCCCTTGAAATATACAAATATCCCCATTTACTAAAGCTACAAAGTAAATAATTATATTGCATAATCATGCAATGGCGACGATTTGCTCTACATTATAAACACTTAAGTTCTTGCTCAGTGGCACTTAATTCAATTTTGTCATTAATATAATTTTTTTCTTGCAATTTTCCAGTAGAACGCAACCTGCCTCTTCCTTCAAACAACCTTTATTTTACCAAAGAACATCATCTCTCGGAGGACAGTCTCAAACTATTTTTTCATCACTTGACTTTCGAAACATTATCACCAGAAATATAATTTCTCTTCATTAATGTAGTTCTTATAAACTTTTTCTTACCTCGTTGAAAATGTCTCGAAATATTTAAAAGGTTCAAAAAATTTAGTCCAAGGAAATTTTCCGTCATCCAAGTTTGTTAAAAATAATAATTACGCTAATGAGATTTCCCTTATTTTGGGAAAAAAGAAAAATGATCAAGATTTCTTAATTCCGGTTTTGAAAGTTCCATTTTTGTTATTTAATCATATTACTTGAGAAGAGTGAATTATAATTGCGTTAATACTGTTAATGTTGACTCTTAAGAGGACCCTAAACTTTACCAAGGCCTTTACCATTTAGTCTGATATGCAAGGACCACAAACTCATGATATCTTAAAGTAAATAATTCAGATATTAAGATTGAAAAATAACTAAAATGAATAATTAGTAAAATAATTTTTCACCAAAAAACCTGCAAGTTGTTTTTGTCTGGTTATTTTTACATAATTAAATCAAAACTTGGAAAAAATATCTTTAATCATATACGTGTATTTTCCTCGCATGAATAGTTATCTTCGTAATTCCTTCAGTAAGTATATGATTTCGTTAATATAGACAAAGGAAAAAGAATACGCAAAGAAATTATGTAATAGTTATATATATTCCTAGAAACTACAAAATATGAATTTAAGCAAACTAAAATTGTTTTAAACGTAAGCAAAACTGAATGAATGAAGCGACTGATCCATTTCATCCCATCAGGGGGCCTCAATTCAATTTTACTTTTTTTTAAAAAAACAATTTTATATATAATTTGTCTTTCTTAAATTCATATTTTGTAGTTTCTAAATATCCAATGTTATAGCGGTTTGCTTGGCGCCGTTATTCACTGGATTGTTTTATTTTTCTGTAATTGCTTATAGTTTATAATTAATTTTTAAATGGTTTTTGAAGATCTTTAAGGTTTTGATGCTTTCATAACATATCAGGTAGTTAGAAATAAGAAAAAATATGAGTTTCAGAACTTAAGTTGCATGCAGAAGATCAAAATTTTTCTTAAACCCCAAAAAATCTTAAATTATTATTTTCCTAAAAACAGAAAAATGATTAAAATACAGAAATTAAATCCCCGAGAAAAGAATAAATTATTTTTTTTTACAAAAAATTGGTCACAAATTTTTTGTCAGTCAAGGTTTTCGATTGATATAAACAAGTATTTTAGAAAATATTTTTTCAATTAACAAAAAAATATTCAAATTTAACTATTGATATTAGTAAGCTTTTTATCTTTTAAACGAATATGAACACTTTAATTTTAACCATTTAGGTATTCTTTGTTTTCCACAGTTCTTATGAATACGTTTTATAAATCTATAAGTATTTCTATTGAAAGTGTTATAAAATAAGCATTCCTTTTTTAAAATTAAGCATGACTATTTTAAAACTACATCCTCTTAGCTTTGATTTACTGTCCTTAAAAAGGTTATATGAATCATCGATATACTATTCAATAAAATAAAACAACTGAAAAAGAACGTTTTTAGTTTAAACACAGACTACAGATAAAAATTTAATTTGGTGATTAAATTGTGATGTGGGTTAGCCAGGAATAAAAAGTTTGTTTTAATACGCACGCATAACTGTTATTTAAAAGAAGAGTTTGCACGAAAAAATATATGGAGGCATAACTGACTCCATTGACAAAATAATTTAACATGCCTATACACCTTACTCATTATGACACTTTAACCGTGATCGTATGTATACTATTATAAACTAAGGAGGTAGAAATGTAGAATAATAAGTTCTCGTTATTTCTCGTGAGCATCAATAATTGGAATTACTTAAAAAAGTTAGTACTAAATGAAGAGAGGCGCTTTTTCAGAAACGTATGACAAAAATAATTAATGAAATCTCATACGCGTCTTCAATTAAAGAAAAGTTCTTCTCATTTGATCGAATATTAAAAGCTTCTGATGGAATTCTCCCAATCTTTAAAATGTAACCATCAAGAAAACCATTTTCGCTTCCTCAAAACTGCCGCTAATTATGAGGCTGTGCCTCAATGCGAGGGAACTTGGTGAGAAACTTCGCGGCTAAAGTTTCGAAGCTAAGGCGTCAAACTTAGCCAAGCCTTTTTATTAAAACGTGCAAGATGCAATTAAGGCATGGATTCCTTCGGCCAGAAAATAAGGATTCGGTCAGAGGAACTCTCAAAGGATCATATATTTGAAAGAAACAAGAGTTGGGTCTACCGGATGGAGATTTTTCTTTAAAGAGGGGATATCTCATTTGAAGTCTGGGGGGAGTTATCTGATTGGAAATTAAAGCGGTTGAAGTGATAGGTTTGTAATGTTTACTATGGATCAAATTTAAAGACATAATTTTAATGGTAATTAGTACTACTAAAATTCAATAAATTAACAAAGAATAGTGGTTATAAGGGTTATGGTAAAAGAAATGAGGTAATACCTGAAGAAAATACTGTGCAAGTTCCTTAATTACTAAATAACATACTAAAATAAAAATTGTCGAAAAGTTAACATTTAAAATGTTAAAAAGAATTAAGTCAATTATCACAGCTTAAACTCTTTGAAGTTGTCATTTTTTCACTTCTTCTTGGGTAATAATCCATCTTAGAGTAAATTATTCAGTAGACAAATCCCGGATTATGCTTTTCTTTTTAGCTATTTCCATAGTAATACAATTCTTTAATAAATTCACAATTATAAAATTTCAAGATAATATGAATGAGTTTAAATAACTTGCTTAAGAGCGAGGAAAAATAAAGGAATATTCTGAAAAATAGAACTGAATATACAGAATATTTCTTTTTATTGCATCATAAAGAAATCGAAATGGATTGGAATTTCTATACTGAAAATAAAAGTTAAGTGCTCCCTGATAAATGAAATCACTTACTAAAACAATATCCACAGAAAGGGTAACAACATTAGTGACCAATTTGGCATTGTGTTGGATGAAAAACTTTTGTAATGATATCAAACAGTTGTCTTTTTCACCGGGTTTGTTGACATAGATTCTTAAATGGTCAATGTACGGAGATTTTTATATTTTCTACGAATGGATGTTACTGAAATGAATTCCCTAGTTTATTTTTCAGGCTTTGTACCTCATATAATGTGTCATAATTACTTTAGTGGCCTGTATTAATTGGAAATGAAAGCAATGTTAAAAACTCTGTAAGCGTATAATATTATAATGTATTAGTATTTTTATGGTTTCTTAATTAGTAAAGGAGAGGAGGGTAATATGGAATACCACATTTATATCTTTAAGAATAACTCTACCGAGGGTTTTAACTAAAACCCCACAAAATTATTTTAAGCACTACTATAACTAATGGTAATGAAGTATCAATGGTGGAATAAAACATGGTTTATTTTGTTGTTATGAAAAAAAGTACTTTAAAAATGTTAAAAATGGAGGGTAATATGGAATAGTTGGGTAATATGGAATAATTGTAAACAACTAATGAAAAACTGATTAGACTTTAGAGAGCATCGTTACTTTTAACTATAAAAACAATATTTAAAATATTATGTTCAAATAGTTTTGTTTTTGAGCCTATTTATTCTATTTTTGGGTCTATAAGCCCATAGAGAACAGCTAATGCATTGAATCCAAATTTCTTCTCGTTGATCTTTGGAGAATTTTCCGTTACAAAAGATTAACAAATTTCCTTTACGAAAGAAACTACGTATTATTCTTTTAGTGTACATTATGCTTAACAACATAATTAAATACGCATAACTACTGGTAGGCTAAAATATTTGAACCTTTACCGGCAAAAACTTCCGGAAATCCCAAAGCACACTTTGTTTTGCAGCTACTGGAACGACAACAACCAGAAGTTAACTCTTTGTGCACTGCACCATGGGAGTCTTCCTTAAGTTTTTCATGGTATTTCCATGGGATGACAGCCCGAGAGATGGCTGAAACCTCGGTATTCCATATGACCCGACTATTCCATAATACCCTAATCTCCTCTACGTAAAATGTATTATTGAATTGAAAAACTCGATTTAGAAGGATTATTTCCTATTTCTTAGAGAATGATGATTTATTTTGTGGTTAAATATTTATGATAGTGAGGTGGAATTAAACTAACCTGAAGTGGTGAGTTTTCTTACTAATTATAATTTTTTAAATCCTAATATAAGACTCAAAATATACAGACATAAATTAAATACTTAGGATTGTAAGCATAGAATAATTTTGGCTGAATATGGAAAGTAAAATAGCTTTTTTTTCTTTTGTGAAATTGTTGAGGGATAGTATTTATATGATTGGTATACAATCTTTTATGTTCATTATTAACGTCTTTTCTAATCAATAGCAATTCTAGTCTTGTAGTGTGAGAAGCCGACCATTTACTTAAAATTTAACTTGAATCTTTGTAAAAAGTTCCTTAGCTTGCAATTATTTCATGAAATAAGAAAACATATAAACTGATTCCATTACAATATGTTTATAAAAGAGAACAAAAAATGCTTGTAAATCTTACTATTTCTCATAAAATATCTGTAATTAAAAAAAGTAGTTAAAATTTCCTACACTTTCTTAGGGAAACCTGCCTTTTCTTTTAAGGTGCTTTTAAGAAAATCAAAGACAATTTAGGAACAAAATATTGAGTTTGGCATTATTTTTGTTGCTCATATATCTTTACCTGAATGTTTTATTAAAGTCAACTAATCAGAAATAAGTATACGTTCCGTTCATGGAAGTGACAATTAATATAGGCACAGTCCGCACAGTAAAAAATATAGACTATTAAAACACCTCAACAGTGTAATTTTTTATAAGCCTTTAATGTACTATAGTTCTGTGTCCTTATAATCATATAAGTCCTGATAAATTTTCAATCTAAAAAATACTAACAGAATATAAAAGGGTAATATTAACTAGGCAAAAGATAACAAAACTTCATAAAAAACTAAAAAAACATAAACTTTACTAAAAAATGACACTTAAAAATTATCATTGTTTCAGGATGTCTGATGAAAAACGATGTTGTTAATCTAAATTTCTCAAATGGAGATGACAATATGTATTCATTCTTCATAGGTTGCACTAGCAGATGGCACCACAAGTATCAGAAACGGCCAAATGTGTTGAAAGATTTCATTTTATGGGGAAACTTGTATCTTAATTTCGTAGGTCCAACCAATCGAATTTTGAAAGTTCATACAGAGAATGCTGTCTGCATAGAAATTATGCCTGATGTGATATTTAATGAAGTTGCGATTAAATTTTAAATATCCTACAAGTCGTTTTATTTTCTTAAATTTTTCGAGTCATGAAACTATTTTCAAAATTAAAAAATATGTTTGCTAACTTTTCATGAGTTTTTTTGTAATTTTTAATGCTAATACATTAGACTTTCTGATAACCGGCTCAAACGGGAACGGGGATAAGCTATATACTAAACGAAACTTCGTTAAAAAGATAAATAACCCATTGAACTCTGAACTGATAGGAATCCATAGTCTGTTCATTTAGAGCTGGCGTTCTGTCTGCCATTTAGAAAATTATCTATAGTCTGTCATTTAGAACTGGGTTACGAAAAATTCAGGAAAAAAAACAGCATTTTTCGTAGATCAATGGATGCCATTAACTCAAATAGCGATAAAAAAATTAAAGATAGTGTTTTTGGACTCTAATGATGTAAGAATCAACCCCCAAAAAATCATTAAGTTTTAAAATGGTCACCTCGGGATCACTTGATTTGGATTGATCCTTATGGGACAAGGACAAATTAGAAACTTCATTAGGGTTTCACTATCCCAGATTGCATTCAAAGAACCTTTAAAATAGAATATCCTGAAAAAGTTCGGCCTCCCGTTGATCTAACACAGTGACTCTCAACGGGGGCGGTGAGAGGATACTGAGGGGCGGTTAACTTATATTGGGCAGTAGGGGCGGTGGGGATTTTTTGGGCGGTAAGGGGGCGATGAGCATTGAGCATATTTTTGAACTCGAATTTCATGGCTGATCCAGAAGGGACAGTATAAAAAGCGGTTGAATTCACTTTTTTCGTGCTAAAGATAAAAAATTTTCTGGGGGAGAACCCCCAGGGCCCCCTTACTGGAGGAGTGGTTTTAAACTTGGTTATTCTGAGAACTCCGGAAGTGGGCTGCAGAAGACTTGAAAAAATTGACAGAGGGATCATTTTGACCACTTACTTTGGCTACTTCAGACAGCCCATCATCATTTAAGTTAGGTATTGAGTTCACAAAAAAGAAGAAAAAACATATTCAGTAGGTATAAATGTTTTACTTTGGAAGAGTATCAGTGGGCACGTCAAGTCCAGATTTTAACTAGTCCAGCAACTACTATTAGTAAAAATTTAATTAGGGTCTCAAAAATTGTAGTTTAATATGATCTTTAAAATTATCTCAAAAGTCTTGACTTTAAAATTTGTTTCATGAAAAAAAGTTAAAAAAAACACAAAAAAAATGTGAAAACTCTGTCAAAACCTTATTTTGTACTTCGAAATCTTTTCTTTTGATTTGATAATCTGGAAGATCATAGTTGAAAACCTTTAACCCTCTCGGCCCCAGAACATCAAAAAAGTGAAAAACTTTTTTTCTTCTTCTCAATACATCCAAAATGCCCCTATAATTTGTCTGGAAATTTTTTTTTTCTTGTGTGCACTCCTTCCTAGTTATTTTAATGAGCCATATGTGTGAGGCCATACTTTTTTCATTTCAACAGAAAATACTTATTTTAGAGCTTATTAAAAGACATGATCATAATATTGGAAGGTTACGAAATAAGAAAATATCTACCAGGCTATAAAAAATGTTCTACAGAAGCTAGTATCTAGCTAGTATTTTCTCTTCACAAGCATCACAGCTTAAAATGTACACGTTGAGGTATAAACTATCTTGCTGCCATTTAGGAACGAATTCAGAAACCATATAAAAGTCTCATATGTGATCTACATTAATCAGTGAAGTCACTGATGAAAATAAAATAAATTTGCATGTTTACATCAAACAAAAATTGAGCTCATAAGTAGGAAACTCATATGAGGCCCAGGGTGGCGAGAGGGTTGTCCAAAGTTTCACGTAAATACAATAAATATTAAACGCTTGATATCCTGTTAAAAAATGTTTTTTGCATGCTCAAACAGTTTTCTAGAGCTGTTTCCAGGACAGTTGTTTGCGCAGGAGTGGGTAACCACGGTCAAAATCTACAACTGCGATAACAATGTTCCCAAGACAGAAATGGACGAAAATTTCCAAAACTGAATATCAAAATGGCGGAAGAAAATCCGAGTAAACAGAAAGCCTGCTAGGTTTCTAGAAGCTCTTATTGTATGGCGAGTTTGAGAGCGAGTTGTACTACTACGCGTTACACCAGTTTAAAAAATAATACGGAACATTTTATGCATATCGGGATGAAAAGATGCTTAATATACGTGGATTTAAAAAACTAAGAATTATTCTAAATCGAAGCTCTAAATTTAACTCAAAATTGAGACACCTCGTTGGGAACTACTTTCTTTGGTTGCTCTCAGCATATTTCTACAGGCTTAAGTTAAGTTGCAACTGAGTATATAAAGGTGAATAATGATATTGCAGCACGTAGAAGTCAATCACTTCAAATTAAATCATTTATTTTTTCAGTTGAAGCATTACACCTTGGTGTCCGGTCAATTATTGAAGGTGAGTGTATGTTATTTGAATGCAACAATACACAATTAAGTTTGAATTTTTCTTCCAAGGGATAGTAATCTCTGGTTTCCAAATCAACTATGATTGACAACAATAACAAGACAAAAATGCAATTAAATAGTTTATTCAAAACAGAAAGCTATAAAAGGAACTGGAGTATTACACAATCGAATCCACGCAATACCAAAACCTCAAGGACAGCTATCTAGTTAGAGAACATAAATTGTAAACAGAATACCATACGACGAAATGCTAGAAACTCCCAATATGTTAGAGGTATTTAGACTACGAGACAATATAAAACAAGTATGTTTTCAACAGATAGGTCAAGTTTAGTGCATTGTTCATTCAATATGAAAAACAGCACTTCAGGGTGTCACACACGGCATTTCAATACACTGCGAAGATTAACTTTCCTAATCAGTGCTTGGCTGTGTCACATATCTGCTTTAACTACCTTGATCGGTACGACCCTTTTGTTGACAGGCTGAGGCTCGATGGCTTTCTTGGGAGCTTCGATCACGAGGAGGCCATCGGGGGTAAGAGAGGAGGTGACCGTCTCGGGCTCAGCACCGTCCGGCAACAGATAGCGGCGAGTAAACTCCCTAGCGATAAAACCATGCTCGTCCGTCTTCTCTTCATGCTTACCGTGGACTACAACGGAATTCCCCACAATCTTGATGATGATCTCTTGTGGGTTGAAGTGACCGACGTTCAGCATCACCCGGAAGCTCTCCTTGTCGTTGACCACCTCGGACTTGCCGGACCTTTCCAGGCTGAGCTGTGTCTTAGGACGAAGCTGGGGATCGCTGTAGGGGGCCGGTGCTAGCAGATCGGCTTCGTCAAGTCCATAGTCAGGACCCATCCCAAAGTACTGGTCTATCAGACGGAAGGGGTAGTCCGTGTAATCCCACCAGGATCGGGAGAAAAGCGGCAGCTGAGACATCTTGCTTGATAGTGACCTATTCGGGCGTTGGAGAAGCTGAACGATACTTGGTAGCTTGTGCATCACACCAGAAGGTCAGCTGTTTTTATAGCGATGGAGGAAAGCGCGCCAAAGTCAAGCAAGTTCTATGTTTGGCTGGTAATCGCTCGTGCCCATAGAGCTCGTTCTAAGTGACGTTTAGTTGCTATGGAAACGCTTTTGGAGGATGTATATTTGGCGATCTATCACGTTTTTGGTAATTGTAGATAAGTTTCCATTGATACTATACATGGTGTTTCAGGACCATGGAGGCAGGGTGGGCAGGGTTCATCAAGACGATTAAGAACTGGAATTCAACTGGGGTTGGAAGTGGGGTTCAAGGGACGAATATCCAGGGGGAAAATTAGCAAAAAAACCCTCGCATATCTGGGCAGATAGATATACAATTGTTTGATTCCGGCATTTTTTACGTAAAACCAATTCAAATGGTTCATGTAAAAATCTTATGCAGATGTTGGGTTGGGTTGGGTTGGGTTGGGGTAACATATATTTTCCGGTATGTGTGCTTGATCTCAAGGATCCGCTTATACACCTTCGTCAAGTGAGACAGACACAACAGAATTTTTACTGACACAAAGAAGGAAAATACACCCAGGGGCGAGGTCAGAATCGAACTGACGACGGAAACAGTACACATACTGCTGGCGTGAAGGGCAGTGAGCAGACCCAACCGGCCATCCGTCCCCCTTATGCAGATGTTTGTTCTATTCCAAAACTGACCAATAAAAGCAACAGGCATGCTTTGTAAGTAGATTAAAGGTACAATTATCCCTTTTGGTCAGACCAGTATTATTATGTTTTCATGTGACTTTTACTATTGCAGTCTATCTACCTCCTACGCATGCCAGTTGCATTTATTGGTCTTTTTTTCATTATGATAAATAATTTGCACATGATTTTTACATAAATCAATTGAATTGGTTGTATATCATAAATGCCGGATTCGAACAATTGTATCTTTTCTGCCCAGTATGCGATGTTTTTTTTGCTAACTTTCCCCCGTGATTTTCACTCTTTTGACCCCACTTGTGACCCCCTAATCTATACCAATTCTTGTTCGTCTTGATGTAACCTACCTCCCCTAAAGTCCCTGACACCCTGTAATATCTGAATCGGGAAACTACATTTATCATAGAAGGATTTTGGTGAGAATTGCTGACGTCTCTCGGCAACCCAAAAGATCACGAGGAGGAATTATTAATTTTTCCAAAAATTTAGGCGTGAAATTTATGCACATTACGTAGATAAGTTTTTCTAATTCTTCTTCATCATGGACATGACAAAGTACCCTTACGCCTGATTGTGTGTTTTTAAACTAAATGTTTTTGTAAAAAATGAAATAGCAATCCACTCAATCCTTCTTTAAAATGTTACCAAATTTAATAACATTTAGCCAGTAGTTTTATTTACGGACATTTACGTTAAGAGGGTTTTAACTTAGAACCACTCTCTGTTTTTTAACAATCTAAAATGACCCCTTAAACCCTAAACCCCACCGAGGTTTTTTCAATATTTGAAAGCAAATTTCTTCTTTTTTCTATTGATGAATAGTTTATTATAAGATAATTCATAGAGATTTTTGCTTCACACGTATTTTAACCCTCCATGTTCCAAATTAAGTTTTTCAGAAAAATTGTGCTGTATATTTTTTATACGTTATCCCTATAAGTATATTAAGTATATAAACTTCATATTAACCCTAGGATCACAGCTCATCCCAAATATGTCAAGTTTACGTAACTGCAACTAGAAGTAAACGAAATTTGGCCTTACTTGACGAAAATTGGACGAATTTGGAACATTGGGAAGTGAAACATACAAGTCCCGTCGGGGCATAAAGGGTTAAGACAATATGAAAAACCCTTTTTTCGTGTTTAAGCGACATTGTAACCCTGCTAAAGTGTTTCAATCTTAAATTTCATTCTGTCATACGATTCTGTGGACTATTGGCTGTAAATAAATGAACTTTGAAGCTCTTACTTTTATAAACAAATATTTGGTGAGGTAAAACGCAATAAGGAACTTGCATGTGTCAGATTTTCATAAGCTTTCAAGTGTTCCGTATAGTTTTTTGGAAAACAAAATGAAATATTTTGTCAATTTTTCAAAAAAGTGTACAAGTAATTAAATATTTTAATTTAAAAGTCGAGAAAAAAACACGTGACTGAAAACGCGAAGTGTGTTTGCATGCATAGTGACGTAGAATTCCATTGGGGAAAATTGCAATCAAAATTGCATTTCTATATTTTAGTTGATGATTTCTTTTTTCTGGAGTGTCCGATATGAATGCTTTAATAAATATTTACCTTCTAGCTAGCTAGACACTTCTAGGGACGGTCAGAAATCCAAAGCAAACATTTTAGGCAATGTCAATAAATTGTGACGTCACTATGCATGCAGTTAAGCGTTTTCAGGTGCTTCGGAAAAGACGATTTTTGATAATTTTTTTGCAATCAAAAAATTTCTCACTCGGCCTCAAATTTTGTGTAGTGGCTAATTTTTGCGTGAAGAATAGATTAAAAAATATAAAAAAATCATGCAAGCTCCTTATGTCATGATTAGTAAAATTTTAAGTAGCTTTTACTCCAAAACTACTGAATAGAAATGGATAAAATTGGTATTTTTCCTTATCTTTATGCATACATTGAGCATACAAAATTTCATGACAATCTGCGGTAGGTAGGTGTACCACCCTGGATGATTTGGCGTGGAATGACCCTAATCTCTATTGATTTTTCTTCTTGTTAAGGTTACTGTCACTTATTATCATTTTATATGAAAGAATGTTATTTTGAATATAAAAATACAACAGTTAATCCACCTCAATACTTAAATATTTTTCCACGGATATTATCAATTTTAAGCTAAAAAGTTATCCATCTAATAAATTCTGTATTATTTTAAATACTTATTACTTATTATAATATTTAAATACTTATTAATATTTTAAATTATTTTAAATAATAATCAATTAAACAACAAGTCACCAATTATTGAATGGAAATTAATTTTAAGTCTTAAAAACAAACTGCAAAAATATCAATCATGAACGACTATTCGGTGTCTAATCTACTTTTAGAACGTCGTTATAATAAGATTTTACTGTAGTATTGTAAAATAGAATTATAATTATTTAATAACAATCACACACACATTATTCAAATGGAAGTAGCAGTTCTGATTTACATTGGTTATAAAATTTTCCGTTATTTAAACACATGTAGAAACAACCTGATAAAGAGAGGTGAATACCTAGGGAGCGAACAATACATATTTCCATATGTGGTTTCGATTAATAGTCTGCTTGCTAAAGCGTAGTATCATAAGCGAGCTTTACCTAAGTACACATGAGTACCATTTAATTAAGTTTCTAATCATCATCAGCGTGTGTCATAACACTGAAGTGAAGATATGATACTCGAATGCAAATTGCCAGGGTATTTTAGCCTTGTTTACTATCTGGCAATGGTGAGTTTTGAGCTATTTTGGGAACTACTCAGAAACTTTCGTAAAATTACCAAGTAAAGGTCTAAGCTACAGTTTACTTCTTAAAAGATGTCAATAACATAAATTTCTAGTTGTTTTTGGATAATTTATTGATAGGTCTTTCGAGCTTTTGAGTATAATTATGTAAATAATAAAATGTAAAGTAATAATTCGTTTTACGTCCATTCCCATCTACAAGTTCAATAAAAATCTCGCTAATCAGTATCTTTTCCTTACATAAACTAACTTTTTGATAAATTTGTTCTAGAATAGTCACTAGTGGACACTAATGATTTAATTAATTGCGCACTAAGTATTGAATATGTTGTTGAACGAAAATGTTGTTTTTTTGAATGTTGAAAGTTACCATATTCAACAATAACAACAAATTTTGTTGTTTTTTTTCGATTTAATGTTTTTTATTAATGGTTCATACTTCTACTTCCGCAATACTTGAACGAAAAACTACAAACTTTTTGAACCGGACATAAATAACAAAATATTTTAAAAGAGGATAAAAAAATAATACATTTCAGAGTAGTACTATAACATGCTTTACCAGCGTTATAATGTGATAGAAAGGTGATTAGAGTGTATAGTTTTTAGAGAAACAAAGAAGTTGATTCAAAATCTTATGAATAAAGAAATTAAAAGAGTATAGCACGAATTTAATTTAAGCTGCATAGAAAGTACTTATTCCTCATCATTCCCTTAAAACAATCTAACACACATGCTAAATATTCATTGAGTTTTACTCCTGTTTTTTCAATTAAAAATAAATTAAACGCATTTATCTTCTCACGCAGCGTAATTTAATTAAATTTAGAGTGGCTAGAACTATCACGCGTCTCTTGTAAAGCGGTGGCGGCATGAGGAATGGGCTTAATGCAAATTTAAATGCGATAGCGCCACTTAGCAAAAAGACGCGAATTTAAATGAACAATCATCGACAAAGGAAAACAATTTCACAAACAATTTCTAGCGTACTCCAAAATTTGATTAATATCGCTTCGTACATAAAACTTGAGGTTCATTCATTACAAGCGGATCTTGGAAAAGTAGAAAGTTTTCTTTGAAGAATTGAAATATTGAATCAAGTTAAAGGCTACGGCTAAGTAACTCGAAAACATAACATGGTGTGGAAAAATATCTTCTAAGCTTAGATGTCATTAGCATATTCTTCGCCAATAAAAGAATCTCGATGGAACAAAGATATGATAATTTATCTCGCGTTTGTTGAATCAGCTGTTCCATTTGTTTAATATCTCTCAGTAGAAATGAAATCAAATGAAGGCTTGAAAGAGGAAAGTGTTTACTTTTGACGTTTTCTATTTAACCCTCTTAGATTTACCACCTCGTTATGAAAGCTCTTCACTCTAAATATTTAATAAATGACTTTTTACTTTTATTTTAGCTGATTTACGAATGCCTAACAAAACTGTTGTTTGGATTTCTTTTAGTGCAACAGTAACACCCGTTTTCCGAACTTGAATCTGTTACAACTATCGATTTTCTCTTGTTCAGCTGTCTTATTGTATTTGGAAAGTGTAACTGGAAGGTTGATTAGAAAAAAAAGGAAAATGATTTGTTTGAACAGATGACTTCTGTTTGCATCATTGGAAGAAAACAAGAAAACACCACGCATTTACCAATTTAAAACATTTCAAGATAAATTGTATTTTATTCAAAACTTGAAGAGCAAAGATGAAATCTAATACCGATTTGAGACAAGTGGATAAGTTTCAGACATTCAAAATATTTAGTTTTTTTCTTAATTTATATTTTAATACATTTAAAATAAATAGCATGGCTGGTTTTTAGCTCTTGGTACATTATTTACTTAAGTTTTATATTTCTGTAAGGATTAGTTGGTTCAATTCCTTTAGAGTTCCCGCTCAATATCACCAATCTCTTTTGGACACCAAAAGAGTATAAATATTGCTAAATAATTTCAAACTCATAGATTAAAATGTTTAATTAGATTTATAAATGTTCAGTTTATCATTAAAAATGAAAAAATTGTTTATATTTGAATATTAAGCGTTCAAAAGAGATTGGTGATATTTAGCGGGAAGTCTAACGGAATTGAACCGATTATTTATTAAAATAAAAAAGTAAATTCCTAACAATAGCACTCATCACTATCACACAATCCCACTGAAAGATAAATTTTAAATATCATCACGGTCTTATACTTATTTTTCATACTTAGGAAATTATTAAATTAATTTTTATTACCAATTGAAGTTAAATCCTTCTCGCTTGAAGTTAGAGGTTTAATTTTAAATACAGAGAAGATTAAATGAATCATCGCCAAGATCTTAAAATCAATTTTCTAAATAAATTCATCTACCAAGGCAGTTACTTACCAAAGAAAAGCCCTCTACTTTGTTTATGGCACACGATGCAGGGCTGCAGCACCCCCGGTCATTGAAAGATTTCAATTAATTCAGACACGAAACACAGATCATTAACGGGAAACACACCCGCAAAAGATGCCATGATAAATGGCCTCTTTCGAGCACAGTTACTTTGTGACACTGAATACCGTTAATCGTGGAAAAGCGCGAGCCTAACTAATACTTACAAGGACACAGCGACAAGCATAACGACGTATTTGCGTGTTGCTAGTTTTATTATCCATTCAAAGGGAGAGCTAGAAGGCTCACTCTTCATGTTCCTTCATAATTTTCTCTCGTGGTTCGAGCGTTCGTTAATGCTACGAAACACTTTTCTATCATGCTCTCCGCTGTTGAAAGGCGTATTAGTAACTTCTGTTTCTGTCTTCTGATGATGATGTAGTTAAATATTCTTAGCCGGATTTTTGGAAATTGTTCCTGATGGTCTTGTCTTTCTTCGTTTGGAGAGTTCTGATGGCTTCTTTTTGAAGGGGAATGAACAATGAAGTCATCTTTCCACTGTTCACTCAAGGGAAATTTTTTGAGATAATGAAATTTTTAATAAAACTCGAATTACGAGTTGTGATTAAGATCATGGGTGAAAGAGTAGGATACGTCTTTACAAATACTTTTATCTTGCTAAAATACTTCTATTTTGTATAAATTCGCAAAATTTACTAGATAATTTCTAATTATATAAAATAACAATGATTTTTTTATCAATGCATTCAATTTCTGTACGCTTAAATAATTAGTGAGTTATATTAGTAGGGTCACTTGGGGTAAGTGGGACCCATTTTTGGCCTAGTACATTTTTGGAGCTTTAGAGAAAAAAATTGAAAGGGTTTATTTTGTACTTGTTGACCAATTTCGTTAAAGAGTCTATCGATAAACAAAAATGCATCAGAGTTTCTAAAATAAAGCTTTACATTTTTCTTAACTGGTCTTTTTATCAAAAAATGAGATGGGTGACCCACTTACCCCAAGAGATGGGGTAATTGGGTCACCCCCTTTTTATTTATATTTCAAGCAAGCTAAACTTAAAAGGAAGTAAATGGGTCTTACTTGATAAAGTACATCCATTAGTGAGAAATATACTCACATCAAAATCAATATGACAAGGTAAGAATAGAATGAAAAGCAAAATAAGTATTTTAAAGAATGTTTTGAAAGGCCAAAGGTATATGTTTTACTTTAGAATATAAAATAGTGTTGAAAAACATAATAAGGTTGATTAAGATTTATTTTGGCACTTAATTACACATTATAAGATAAAAAAGAAATCGGTCACACTAAATGAGAATGAACAGGACCATCTAGAACCACTTATATCATAATAAGGGGTCTCATTTACTAAATAAAGAGGGGTCCCACTTACCCCACACTGAGGGGTCCCACTTACCTCCACCTTGCTAAAACTATGGGGTAAGTGGGACACCCCTGTTAAACACTTCAAAATTAAAAATTTTGAAAAATTTCAAATTGCCGTATGTATTTTAGGTCTAACTCTGCAAAACAGTTCAATAAACATTAATATGTAATGAAAATTTTTCTGGAAATACTTCTTTGAAAAATACGTCTTGAACTCTCCAAAAAATCCATTCTGGGAATCTATTTTAAATTAGTTCTATAATCTTAAAAATAAATTAAACAAATTTCAAATATATGCAAAACTCATCGGTGTGACAAACTGTAACATGGATACAAAAACTTCTCATTCAATATGGACTAAACGTTTTACTCTAATATTTAAACTTAATTAATTTAAAACTTTTATAAAATTATGAAACTTATATTGAAAAGAAAAGAAGCTTGTATTTAATGGTGTGAAATAAAAACAATACATACAAACCGTTCTGTTCGGAATTTTTTGTATTCACTATTCCATTTAAGGATAAAGGTATAATAAAGTCTATTACACTTTATACTTGTCAAGATGCAAAGAGGTGCAAGTGACGATGATAAAAATACAAGGGTTGGTTGAAAAAATATCGAAATTCTGATAGTTTTGAAGATTACGATACATTTACGAACTCAGAGCAAAAGTAGGCGGTAAAGGTTTAATTAAGCGGTTACAGTTCTGATTTGAGATTTATCACGTACAGTGCGTTAAATGAGAAACTTTCCCTTATTACTCGTAAACTTAATTGTTAATACTTAATTTAAAAAACTTATATAAATATAGTATAGGGGAAATCAGGCTATAACGGCATACTCGGGTAAAATGAATTTTTCGATTTCTTTGAAATTTAACAGAAGGGCAGCACATGTCTGTAGCTTTTTTCTTCTTTTATTGCGTCCAAAATGACACAGACACCATTATTTGAAAAGCATTTCTTTCCTCGTTGTGAACGAAAATCGAAAATGTAAGTGTCAAAGTATTTATCATGCGTTTTTATAATGAGATATCATTTATTTATAAACATTTATTTACCATAACTATGCTTTTTTTGTGGATTTATATCCAATTGATACTATACAGGGTGATTCAGAAATAATCATCAATATTATGGGGGGAGGTAGAGGGTTCCTAGACAAGCATATTTCGAATAGGGATGGTGGGGCGCAGCCTTACCGTTAAAGGGCTAGGACCTAATCTAGTGCGAGCGCGTTTCAAAAGGCCATTTTTAGAAGGCCCGTTAAACAAAACAAAACATACTAAAATGAAAAACATTATTGCATGAGGTACAGGAGTATCCGTACTACTTAAATCCTCAATGTGACAGAAATTGGACCAATTGCTAAACCGTGGGGTGAGTTTTAAAACGTGCAATATTAATCTCTTAGTCAAACAATGGAGTTCCCTTAATGGTATTTGGAAAAATGATGATAGGGGAAGGAATTTTCAATGATCGTAATATTGACCATTGAAACTGTTTGATCAATGAAAATTCCTTCTCCGATTGTCATTTTTCTAAGTACAATTAAAGGAACTCCATTGTTTGACTAAGAGATTAATATTGCACGTTTTAAAACTGACCCCTTGGTTTAGCAAGTGGTCCAATTTCTATCACATTGAGGATTTAAGTAGTACGAATACTCCTGTACCTCATACAATAATGTTTTTCATTTTATTATGTTTTGTTTCGTCACACGGGTCTTCTAAAAACGGCCTTTTGAATCGCGCTCGCACTACATTAGGTCCTAACTCTTTAACGGTAAGGCTGCGCCCCACCATCCCTATTCGAAATATGCTTGTCTAGGGCCCCTCTACCTCCCCCCCAAATATTGATGATTATTTCTGAATCACCCTGTATTTCATGAGGTAGGAAGTTGATTTATCTTTTTGTTTTACAAGAAATTGAAAATAAATAAAAATACACCTTTCAGGGTAAAATGACATAAAACTCTTTGGTATAAAATGACATAGCATGTTACCTTATGCACACACTATGTCATTTAACTATGTCTATCGTGGCTAGTTTAACTTTCTAAAAATGTAACTAGAGTTGAAATCACATACAGTTTTTGTTTTTTTCTAAGAAAAACAAACTTTTTATAAGCACATTACAGTTGTTTTTTTAATTTGCTGATTATCTTTCTCACAAAAATTAATTATAGATTATGTCAAAGTGCTTAACTACTAATATAGTTATTGTTCGGAATGAAATAAAATTGTGTTTGCAGAAGAAATCACTTTTTTTCTTTTTAAAGTTCACTATGTCGTTTTATCCTTATATCGGGTAAAATGACATATTTCCTACTTTTTCGAAAAGTAAGTTTTTGGAAAAGGAGAAAAAAGAATATGATATTACTCAATTAGAGGGTGTAAGAGCATTAAATAAACATTTCATTAACTTTGAAAACTACAGGAAATCTAATCAAATCGTCTCTCACGGTTGCTTTGAAAAAGTGGTATGTCGTATTAGCCGGATCTCCCCTAATTTCTACTATATCTGTGTTAAAAACCACTCCTACTTCTTCTATTACATTTTTTACAAGCGGATTACTTCTGTTTTCATGTTCTGATCTTTGGGATGTTCTTGTCCCTGTGTTGTGATGTAACTAATATTAAATCTTTGATTAAATATAATTACTGGCTGCATGAGTAATTAATGACTACACTACACCAGGAAACCTATAAGAGGTTTACAAAAATGGAATTTGAATTTGGTTAAAAAATACCATACTAGAGAGGTGACATTGAATTGGGCAATATAAATAGCTTTTACTTAAAAATTAAAGTAGAGTGTATCACAGCCAATTTTAGCGTTTATTGTCACACACTTGCACTAATGCACTTAATTTGGAATTCAATAAAAATACTGGGCAAACGCAGTCACCTTCTTTTCTTCTAAAAATAATTGGAGAAACATAAAATGAATTTACCGTTTAAGTTCATTTTTACCAGCCTTCAATATGCAGCAACCGTTGAAAATATTTGTCCGTTAAATCGAGCAAGCAATTACACTGATTTAGCTCCAATTCAAATCCGATTATGCCTCTAATAAAGGCAGTTTTAAACGGCCTTGTCGTGAATTAGTGTCACGCGCCCAGAAGCAGTAATTTGTTGTTAGATGCAATTTGATCCCTTTAACAAGACAGGGCTCCTCTCCCATCTACCTAGGAAAGATATCCACACACCTCTTAAAGCAACTGATTTATTAAGTTCTTTTGGGGTGTCAGTTTTAGTTCTGGAACTGATTACTTTCTTGGAGCTTATTGCTCATGAAAACAGTGAGAGTAATTTTGTTAGGAAATCTGTGCAGTGAAAAGAAGTTACTTTAAACTGGAGGGATATTACATTGCTGAAAATACAGCTATTTTAGCTCTGGGGAGAATTAGTTAAATCCAATCAGAGTTTTCTGAAAAGAATCTATAGGAGAAATTCGAAAAGCAGAAAAGCGCATCATTCACCTTTTTTTTCGTACAACAACGTATTTAAAATTTGAAATATAACTAAAAGTTCACCGAATAAGTACAAATATCAAAATCTAGTCTACTATTACAATGTGGGAGTACGTATTATTTCTTTCTAGAATTTTTTTATACATATATTTGTGCTAAATGTCTATAACCAATTCGTGTCCATTCCATACCATATCTTGAAAGAACATTTTTAAAAATTGAAAGTACGAATTGTTCTAACAAAACTAATTTATCATTAAGTTAGATGAAATCATTTAGCTGCACTACACATATTATTTTCTGTTTGTTATTTCCACCCAAAAAAGTTCATCCAAATGGGAATAGTCAAAATTCGTGCTAAAACGATTGGTTCCTTATGAAGAAACACAATAATAAATTAATCATAAATAATAGCAATATAGGTCATAAAAGCATTTTTTCAAGATGAGTAAAAAATCCAACCAGGTCGGACAAAACCGGGAACTAGATAGAATAATCAAAATAACACATTAACTTTGAAAAAAAAAACATTGTTTATTATACGAAAATTCATGGTATGACATTATAAACTTCTTGAATTTCAATTTAATTTGCATTAAATAAGAATTTAATTTATAAGGGTTAAACGTTTTAAGAACATAATTTCAAATATGGTCTTGATCCATCATTTCATGTGCTCACCCTTTGCTGTGAAATCACTGTATGCAAACCTCCTTAGATTAAGAATGTTTAGAAATATGCAAGCTTCATCCGAATTTACCCACATACCGGTTTCGTCCGATTGTGATTTTTTCAAGAAATTTAATCTAGCGTTAGGCACCGATATAAACTTTTAAAATAACAAATAAATAATCAAGTAGTATCATACGCTGTATTTACCGAGAGTTAATCCTTAGGTATTTAAAATTGGTGGCGTAGTATTGCAGACTCTACAATGGTGAGCTTTTTTCAAGAAACTTAGAAATGATTCCCTCTGCAAAATAGGTTGATTTATTTAACTTCTGTTTATTGGAAGTTGTCAGGGTTCATACCTGGAAATAGTTCTAGCGGTGTTCATTAGATATCATTCCAAATTAATGAATAAAGCCCAAATCCCTGTTTTATCCACCTACCCGGTTTTGCCCGACTCTCACGTACTTTAAAATAAAAAAAAATTAAAAAATATAAATATACACAGTACAGCTTTCTTTGATTATAGGCAACGGGCCCCAACTTGATGGCTATAATTAATTTTTAATAAAACGGAATATATATGAATATAAAAAAATACAAATTGAAAAAAAAAGTTGCATGTTTAGTATTCTTATGATAGTGCTATTCTTTTTAAGTAATAATGGTACAGTTTTTTTTTCACTTTTTGAAGAGGGGACATCAAGGACACCGTGAGAACAATGAGGCAAGAAAAAGTATTCAGGATAACTCTAAAGTATCAGACCTTTTCTGTAGAGTAGATCTTTGAGCTTTTTAGAGTAGATCTTTGAGCTTTTCAGAGTAGATCTTTGAGCTTTTCAGAGTAGATCTTTGAAATTTTTAGAGTAGATCTTTGAGCTTTTAAGAGCAGATCTTGAGCTTTTCAGAGTAGATCTTTGAGCTTTTCAGAGTAGATCTTTGATGAGCTTTTCAGAGAAGATATTTGAACTTTTTAGAGTAGATCTTTGAGCTTTTCAGAGTAGATCATTGAACTTTTTAGAGTAGATCCTTGAGCTTTTAAGAGCAGATCTTTTTCATTGCGAATTCCGATTTCCCATATTACCTAAATTTATTGAAATCCGTTCAATGGAACCAGGGCTATTTAGGTTCAAGCAAGGTAACTGTTCAGTTTGATTAAAACAAAGTTGGTAATTGATATTTACCTACATAAATAATATATTGTTGTCGAGTTTACTATTTCCACCAGCAGAAAAATCTTAAATCAGAGTTCTTATACAAAATGATGATACAATCTAGGTTTGCACATTTAAGAAGCACCAAGGGATATCCTTAGAAATGTAAAGTAAATACTCTATATATAATTATTATTGTTACAGCTATTAATGCATTTATTGTTATTTCTTGGGAAAAGGTAGGAGGATTTCTTTACTTACGAGAACAGATTACTTATTGATTTGACTTAATGGAAAAGTAAAGTTTAAAATACCCTAGTTATATAAATGACTAGACAAACTGTAAAATTTACATAAAAATATAACTTTTTTGGATAATCGAATTGTAGGTACCGATGATATGATTTAAATAAATAAACCGAAAAATTCTACGAAATGTTCAACATTTTTTTAGATTATCACCACCCTTGCTTCACACTAGCTCTAAAATTTTTGAATATACATAAATTAATATTTGTTAGGAGATTGTGTTCGAATATTAGACGAGAAACATATATCAGTCCAAACCTTTTCTTAAGACATTAACTGTCTTTATATCACCCCGAGGAGTAAGTAAGCACTCATTTAAATCATCCAAGAAAATTCCTCCGTCGATTTTCTTTTTGATCTTCTTCAACGGGAAAAAGACCTCAACCTAAAACATATAAGCCGCTTGCAATAAATTTAAGTTAAACTAATCTTGTTTACCTTTGTCCTTCTACTCCGAGATAACACGAATACCTCTTGCTTAATTTTGCAGGACTCCACCACATCAATTAACAGAATAGCAGGATTCTTGAAGCAAGACAAAGCTTTTGAAACGCAAGGCCTAATCCTCAAAAGTAAACACAGCGCGATATATTCTCCCACCTAACTAAGATTAAAATATTTTTAGCAGCGCGTTGGAGGCATTATTTCAAGGCTCAAAAATTAGGTACCCTGGAAGAAACAAGGACAAAAAGCGGGAAGAAACAGATGCCTAACTAGGCAGGTGTTCTTTGATGAACAACAAAGCAATTGCAGAGCTCTGAATCAGGAGTTTTGAAACTTTCTAGCCACGAACGGGAGCTAAAAGTGATAACGGCCTCAGCGTCTTTCTGTCCCGAGATGGTTTAATGAACCATGAAATCCCGTTCTAGCGAAAGAGGGGGAATGAAATTTAGATGAAGGATGTTCTAGAATTGTGGGCGGGGAATCAAAAATGGCTCTAAGAACCGCGTAGATTGAAATACTCGAGGGTTTGAGTTTCCATTAACTTTAGGGAATTGCCAGTCAGGATGACAAATTATCTATTACCTTGTTTTTGCTAATTAATCCCTTAATCTACAGACCCACTCAATCGTGAAATGTCGTTAAAATGACTTTTTTTGCCTGTGTGTTGTCGATTCCAGTTATTTAAATCTTGTAAATAATCTAGTGACTTTTCTTTAAGCCTTATAAAGAGAGAAGCTTTGAGAATATAAGATTTTATTCATAAAAAATTGCGTTTCTTATGGTGATATACAGGGTGTTTCAAAATTGCGTTGCACGGCTTTTATTTGGAACTAACGCCTCCTAATGTCACGGAAGTAAGGTCTACCCCTAGGTAAGGGAGCCTGGAGAACCCATTGAGAGGAATTACAGCGCCCCTAGCGGCGAAATAAAAAAGTTAAAAAAATTAATTTAAAAACTAAAGGAGATAGAGTAAAAACCTCAATGAGAGTATTGTTACCAACGTCATGAAAAACTCAGTGGAAAAATTTTTATCAAAATATCTTGAATATTCGCAGAGATATTAGCATGACATATTCATACATAGTTCACATATTTGCAAATTTTTCAGTGTTATTTTGTAGTTTTGTGGTTTTTTAGTTTAAAGAACACAAAATTTAATCAAAAAATCAAAAAAATTTGCAAATATGCAAACTTTTTCTTTTTTGACCCCTGAAAAAGTGATATTTTTACATGCTTATCTCGGCGAATATTCAAGATATTTTCATGAATTTTTTTCAGTGAGTTCTTAATGACATTGGCAACAATACTATCACTGAAGTTTTTGCTCTATCACTTTTAGTTTTTAAATTAATTTTTTAAACTTTTTAATTTCGCCGCTAGGGGCGCTGTAAGTCATTTCAGTGTATTCTCCAGGCTCACTTACCTAGGGGTAGACCTTACTTACCTTGAGGTAGTAGGAGGAGTTGGTTGGTTCCGAATAAAAGCCGTGCAACGCAATTTTGAAACACCCTGTATAAAATAAAAAGGGATAGTTTCCAGCAGTTATTGAAATTAATAAATTTTGAATTGTTTAAGATTAAAATTAGGTTTTTTATTTTTTCTAAATAATGATAAGTACTGAAAGAAAAATAAATAAATTTTGTTTAAAGATTTTTCTTTACATACACTGCATTATTTTAAGTTAACTTTTAAAGTAAATTATAATATACCGTTTTTTGTTTATATTTTATCCGCTTCAAAAATTATAAGCTATCAAATAGTAGGGGAGACTAGGGAGGGGGGAGGGATGGGACACTGGGTGGGATGGGACACCTTCAATAAATCTTAAAATTCTAAATAAAATTAGTTTTTGAATGTTCCACCAGGTAAAGCCACCATGGCTTCATACTTGTTGCTGTTTACTATTTTAGCTGCAAGTTCCTACAAGTTTCTGAATGAAAAGATGGTTTCACTCTAGAAAAAGTAACTAAGTATTACACTTTTCAAAGTGAATTTTCAATCTGATTCTTGGTTGTTTTCTTAATGGTTTATATTGTTTTCTAAACAGAATAATGTATTTTCCTTATGAATATATAGTTGAGTTAAGCCTAAAAGCTACAGTTCTTTTGGAAGAACTTATTTTTTAAAACTGTTGCTACCGGGGTGGGATGGGACATGCCCAATTCCTCTCAATACCTAAATACAAGCTATTGCATACAATTCTTTAGATACCTTGGTTTTGAAACTGATTAGTATTGCAGTTAAACACATATTTTTTTAGATTAAAGAAGAATTTTAACTATTTTGTATTTTTCACTTAAGTTAGATTTTTCGAAGTAAATATAGGGTAAAATAACTGATGTTTTTCTAATAAATCTTTAAAATGTGTAAAATACTTCCATCTTTGTGGTTTTTAATCATATACTTAAAAATAATCATAAATTTTAATTTAAAAAGATATGTGCCATCCCACCCCGGTCCGGGGTGGGATGGGACACTTTTAGAGGTTACTTTAATTCGTTCATAAAACCTAAGTTTTCTTTGCTATCACTTTGGTTATATTTTTTAAACATGTTAAAATGTTCCAATATGTTAGTTTGACAGTTTCAAATTTATGCAATGAAAACTGAATTTTATTCTTGGAAAAAGTGTCCCATCCCTCCCTGGTCTCCCCTGTAAATTAATCTACCATTATGTGTATTACCTAATATGTTCTCAAATCTTAACGCGAAAAAATAATTAACTAAATAGGTCTTACATATTTATAATATACCTAACACAATTCAAGAAAATTAACACTCCTGTTCACGTATATTTTTTTTCATATAAATACAAAATCTGAACTAAATCTAGATTAAATAAATACTTGTGTATTCATAGAAAAAAGTAAAAATACTAGCATGTTACGTTCTTAGCAAAGTTTATTTCTTCATTTCTACGACCCTAAGAAATGACAAGTAAAACGATGCTTTCAACCCCTTTCAACCAATGAAAAATGAATCCTAAAGAATCTTTTACAATAAAATCAAACACAAGTAAGATTTGATAATAACACAAAGTTGCTAATGCAATTCGACATTTTTATATATTCTTGAAAGATCTAGTCTGGTCGGACTAATTAATCCTAGAAGAACGGCGATGGACAATGAGGTTGATCTGTAATCAGCATCTTGAAACTAAGATTTGAAAAAATCACTCAAGAGAAGAAATTTGTAAAAGTTTGATGAAAAGAAACTGCTTCTATTTGCCAATAGAAATTCTATTGATTGAAAAGTAGGCGGCAACAAGTGCAAAAATCTATCTGCACTTTGCAGGAATCGAATAAAAAATAAAGTACTAGTTAAGTGCTATTTCAAAGGATCTCCAAATGTTTCTTTGACCTTTTATTTTGAGTTCTTAGAAAAATCACTAAAGATTGTAAAAATTACCCTTTTTATTACTTATTTTTTTTTAGAAATTTCAATCCTAGATGAAAAAAATTTCTTATAAATGTGTATTTAGTTTGGACAAACTGCCTGTTCTCTGTTTTGAAGAAGAATTCGAAAAAGGGGTTTTTCCTTTATTCAATATGATGAGCGACAGATAAAGGAACAGAAAGAAAGATAGACAAAGAAAAGTGAGAGGGAGAAATAAAGGAAGTTTTTAAAAATGAGTAATACCACATAAAGTAATCACATCTCATACTCTTTCTCAAAACTATGGAATCCTAACCAGAATTAAAGTTAACCTAAGTTAGTTCAAGTATGGAGTCACTTAAAATATAAGTTTAACTAGTTGACTCTAAATTTAGAAAGAAATTAGTCCCTGCAATGAAATTTCAAATAATGCGACATGTTTTATTATTCTATCCCTTTCCTCACTGTAACACTGCATCACTTTTATAACACCATTTTTTATAACGAATCTTAATTAAACTCATGTAAAAAACATTTTCTTTTATTCCTTAAAAGTTATTACATAAAGGATGCTTCTGACAACTTTCCGAATTGCTAGCACATAGGCTTGCTAAAAATATTAAATCATTTGTGCATTTAATAAACTTTTTTTCTCTTCAATTTACAGAAAGAAACTGCTTATATCCTTACTGATAAAATATTGAATGATAACCCTTGATTTGGGAAATGTTCTGATTTTGCCAGTTCAGATAAAGCCTGGATACTCAGATCAAGTGATCTATATAAACAAGTCAGGGACGTTCTATTTATAAACAAGTGAAGGTCAACTACAACAGTTTCAGATATTAAGACTTATATGATGAGGATTGGGAATTTTGGTTTTTAGTACTTTTAGGAATGAAGTACATTTAGGCGTCGGCATATTTACCCTGACTTCGAGTAAGGTGTGATATGCTTTTTCAAATCTTAAAAGTACTCTTAAACCTTGGGTTGGAACGAGAAAAATGCTCAGAAAAAATCAATAAAAAATGCCAGCAATGCATTTCATGCAACTTGGTTCCTCTTAACTCCAGTCAAATGTGATTCTTTATTATGCAGTAGGGGAACTTCTTTGTATCTACAAATCTTATGCAAACTGCTCTTTTCCAGAAAAAGCTAACTCAAAGAAAGTTATTCTAGTTTTTATCACACCCAGAACAGTCTGAAAATATCGCAAAATAGTGGCATTCTTCGAACAAATCTTATTTAAAACTCTTCTGCCCTCTCGAAGGATAAAAAGAGTTTTTCTCCTACTTGATTATTTTTTCAGACATCTTCGAACTTAAGTCTCCAACCTAATCCCAAACACAAGTAAAGTAGATTTTATTATTTCCCGCTCCCTCTTGCAAAATGCAGCCTTTTGTGTTGAGCTGGGGAACCTGCGAAGGGTGTGAAATAATTTCTGTGTATTTTCTGCCAGAGGAAGCATTAGAAGCTACTGTCAAAAGGGAAGATCCGTCGGAGATTCCTATTACAAATGTGGATTTTGGTGGAGCAGAATAACCCAGCTTTAAATCATCCAGGTTTTCATCAAAAATCAATGTTAGGTATCAAGATTAATTAGGTTAAATTATTAATATGGTCTGGGTTAACTTATTAGATTAAAATTCAAGGAATTTACTGATTAAAAAATATGTTGATAAGAAATTAAAACTTACCAGGGCCAAAATATATCGTTTCCATTCCGATAAATCTGCCAATTTACTTTTTCCTGAATAGGTGTTTCGTACTACGTATACTAGATTCCATATTATATAGTCCAGATATCTTCTCTATTAATGAATTTTTGATGCTCACGACCACTAGAATTCACAAATTTCCAATTTAAAAAATATTACTCGGAAAATAATCATCACCGTAATCTGAAACAAAAATTTGCTCCAAAATGTGATTTTTCCTTTTGTCATTAAAAATAATGTGTGAAATGATAAAATCCTCAACATGTTTTTAAATGTAGGAATAAAAAGTTTGATTAATTTTTTTTAGCTTTCAGGATTGTTAATTTCAAACACTCAAATTGTTAATTTACATTCGAAATTTACCCAATCTTACTTAGGGAAACAAAAGAAAATTAATTTAGCTGTCTAAAATTCTAAGCATTTTATAAACAAAGAATTATAGAGATGTTGAATAAAAATTGTATTCTATTTGTTAGTGTTATGTGGAAGCTACTTTAAAGAATAAACCAAAGAAAACTACACGAATTTTCTTACTTAAATGATGTTTTCTTACTATAATTACTATAATACTTACTTAAACTTAATGTTTTATTGGTTTCTAGATTAGGAAATTAAATATTTTTAAAATTTGAAAAATACCTTGTAAAAATTTAAAAAGAATTTTGCTTGTGATTTACATTTAAAAAAGCATCTATCCTAAATTTAGTTGTTATAGTTTTCCAATTTTGAATATTTTTCAAATAAAAATCATTTAATCAAATGAATTGCATTTTAAATTCAAACGGAAATTTCTTGATACCTGTCAAATATAAATAACTACCTAAAAAAAACAAATTTGGTGGCAGGCCTTCCTGGAAGCAATTACTTCCTTTCCTTTTACAAAGCTTTTAGTCAGAATATTTTTCTATGGACCTGTTTGTGCAGAAAATGTACATAAAGCAGGTTAAAGCTATATACAAACCTTGCGTATAAAACGCCAACCCATTCAAAAAACTTTTGGAAAAGAGATTAGATCTTTCAACCATTCAGCAAAGAAAAGAATTTTGACACTTCCATTGAATTTTTTTGTGCCCACTGAATGGCCGAATTCATCGGAGTCTTGAAAAAACAGGCTTTCGGCCAAACACCCTCAAAGAAGCAGCCTACTCTGGCCAAAGCGCTACTAATAGAGAAAGAAGACCTAAGCCTTATTTCAAATCGACACCCAAATCCCCTAAGTCAACACTCTCCTAAAACCTTATCACAAAATAAATCTTTCATATAGTTTTCTGATGGCTATCATTTTAATATTTTTTAGATACTTAATCCCTAATGCAATGTCTGTGGATTGTTTTCTTACCAGACTTAAGCTCCTGGATTGGTGACGAATCCTGATAATCATTAGCAATTACTAGATGTACTGTTCTGTCCTTTTGAAGCTTTTTCTGAGGATTTTTTTGCGTTGAATCTGATAATGCGTATTATGGGTTGTCGTTCATTGAAAGACTTAACTGCAAGCTATTGTTTTAATGCTCAGTTTAATTTTTGCACTTGCTAATCAGATAATGTTAATTAAAGCTTTTAGATAAGAAATTAATCCTGCTAAAGCTATGGAAGGATGTTGCTGATGTGTTTGTTCCTTTTCTCATAGAACATGTTACAAAGGATGAAACCGTAGATTTCGAATTTAGCTTTTGGCATTTTTTTGAAAGACTTTTATAATTATAGAAAAAAGGGGGATTTCTCTCAGTATGCTTAGTAAAAGATATTTTATTTTATTACAAATTTATAATTTCAAAGCTTCTGTTAAGTATTGCTTCATTTAAGTAGCATAGTTATTTAACTTTTTATTTAATTTTATTTTATTCTTATAAAATGACTTAAGGGTTTTACTACGGAGAGTTTTTTATTTTTCTTCAAAGCAAGCATTTAAACCTTTACCTGAACAAATATTTGGCTTAGACTATGTTTTATTATGCTATTATGTTTTGAGTTGTAGCATTTCCTATACCGTTTAATAACCAATTTATTGAAATATAAATGGTTTTACTAAGTGTTCATGATAATTAATAGCGGTAACCGGGTTACAAACTTCTGAAAATCACTAGGTACACTTTTAGACACAGTCCTTTTCGTCTTCAGCCTCGGTTTTGATCAGAAATTTAAGAGAAACGATGCCCAGTCTCGAGTGATTGATCCCTGACATACCACACAGTTCTTAACTTCAGATTCCCATGCTGTTAGACTTAGTGGCACATTAAATCACGATCATGGCCTGGAGCCGAACCTGCGGCTTCAACAGAGGGATACTGGAGACGAAAAAACATCACATCTATCTTGCCTTTGTTCCAGCCAACAGTCAATATCGCCCGGTGTGCGGTCACAAAGCTTAGTGATTGGTTACTAAGTCTTACATTTCCTTCTTTTGTGCTTCAGATGTCAAAGAAAGTGTTATCGGCTTGAACCGAGAGCAAGCTCGTGTTATGCCTGTCAATATACTCGGTGCACTTAAAAAGAGGCCATTTGTCGTTCTTGGGAGAGGGCATTTATCAATGTGAATTACTCTGACTTCAGTTCCAAAGACACTTGATGGTGCATCGAAGTGCTATTTGACTTGGCTGGATTTCCAGACTTCGGAAGTTTTAAAGAGGGGCTGTGTGGTAAATGAACTTAAATTATTATATCAGAATATGTGTGTGAGAAGATTTTCGTTCTTTTCGGAACAACACTAACATGCTCATAACAGTCAGTGTTAAATTTCTTTCGGGAGCGAAATAAATATTTTTAGTGAGTAATCTTGTTCTGGAAATTGATCGCACTATCGATAAAGTACTGAAAGCAATTTTTCCATATGGAAACTTACTGGACTATTTTATTCCTTTTAGGGCTGAATATGATGATTACTCGAAGGAACCTAAATTAACTCAAATATGTTAGCATGATATTGCAGTTTTGCAGTTTCAGACTAAATAAAGATAAATTTTCAATTGAAGAAACTTGAAAGTTTGAAAACATTTTCTTTTTTATGGCCTGAAAAAGTGTTATTTCACTCGCTAATATATCCTCAACTATTTAAGATAGTTTCAGGAATTTTTTTAAACGTTTGATATGATATTGCAAACAATTTTATAACTAAAATCATTCTATGGTTTGTTTTTTAATTATTTTTCATTTTTTGGCGTTAAAAACACTGTAAACTGTTTTCAATGGATTCAACATGCTTACTTTACCACCATGGGTACATCTACCTGACTTCCATGACCTCATAAGGTTAAATCTCATTGTTTTCAAATAAAAGCCATGAAACATACTTTTAAAAACACCCTGTCTGTATATAGCTGCTGCCTAAAACTCTTTAAAAAGTTAAATTATTAAAAAAGGTAAGAGGG
The DNA here is from genome assembly GCA_024610705.1 of Tetragnatha versicolor. Classification (NCBI taxonomy): domain Eukaryota; kingdom Metazoa; phylum Arthropoda; class Arachnida; order Araneae; family Tetragnathidae; genus Tetragnatha; species Tetragnatha versicolor. Next base: position 1,518,147 of record JANDEH010000043.1, read on the forward strand.
CGATAAAACAAAAACTTTTTAAGAAAAATATTAGAGCTTATAAAAATTTGGGATACTTATACAGGATTTAAATTTATTCAGAATTGGAGATATTCATTTTTCAATAAAAATTAACACATTCGTACATAGTGATAAGAATAAATTCTTTTGAGCTTCACTTTGTCAAAAATATTAGTTAAAAAATATTAGTTTTAAAATAGTATGTTTCTAAACAAAATGGCCTCAATAATAATAGTCTTTAGAGAAAGCAAAAGTTCATCTGTAGTATTAAATTACCCTTACTAATTCAAGAATTGCGACAATTCCTTAAAAAATCGCAAAGCAAATTATCTTCAAATGAAAATAATTTGATTTACAATACTCTTTATACGAACGAATTAGAACACAATGCTGTTTTCTATTGCAAAGAAAAGTTGTCTTCAAAATTTCTCTAAAAGGACACAAAAGTTATGAACTTTCAGTACATTTTTCTTGTTTGGAAATGTATTATTCAAAACATGCTACAGTAAAAACTATTTGGGGATAAAATAGCTCCCAACGTTTTTGTAAATGAATGTGAGAAGTTATAGGCATTTTTCCTTTTATTTATCATTAATAAAAATTTTTAATCTTTAAATGTATATATGAATAATTTAAAATCAATTTTTCTTGAAAAATAAACCTTTTAAACTTCTCACTGTTGCACTGTAAAATGCAATGGACTTGCCAATTCTAATAACTTTTCAAGTTTAAGGGTTACTATGAAGATTAAACTTTAAAACTTTAATGGTTCTAAAATTAAGCTTTCCTCTAAAATTTACTATCCTGGGAACTAACGAGCCTGACAAAAATAAAGTTAAGAGTTTTCGGATTTCCAAAGAAACGTATGGGTGTGAAACAGACGAAAAATACTCTTTCGTCAAAACGAAGGGAAGCTGTGACAGAACGAAACAGACTTTTTCAACAATTACTGTCCCGAGTAAGTATCAGTATGGTTAAGAGAACTCAAACAAACTATCGGAAAAGTGTAGCAATCGATCGCATTTTTGGATTAACAAGCTCGAATCGATTCTTTTTGCGTGTCACTCAGGATTTTCGAGGAACAGGGACCTAAGTAGCATTTGCTTGGTAAAAAACAACCTAAGTGATTAAGTTTCAACTGTGTTGTAGGAAAGGTATTAACCCATGCCATACGATCTATTTGATTAACCTAATATTTCAATATTCAGGATACCTACAACAGACCAACACAAAATAACCGAAGCGGGAAAAGAATTACAGCCGGGGCTTTTTCAACTACTAATTACCATTCATAAGTAAAGAATCGATTTATAAATCGAAGAAAGTCCTTCTTCAAACACACTAGTATTCTAGGGCAGAAGAAAAACAATGCAAGGTTTTTTTCTACTAAGTACCTAGCTATTTTCAAGAGGTCGTTAAAAGAAGTGTTATAAAATAGAATTTAAATGTTTTTTAATCGTCTCTATAAGCTTTTTTTTCACATTGTCAATAACCTTCGCATTTTGTCGGATTTTTTCAAAAACTGATTTCGTCGCTGTGACCACAATACATTCAATAACTCCTTACTATTCAGTCTGAAGTTCATTCACAAAGTGCGACTTGAAATTTAATTTCATAAAAAAATCTACTTATAATCCAGAATGTATCCATTATTCAGCAAAAATAATTCCTCTTAAATGAAAATCTATGCGGCAAACATTGTTTTTCACGGAAAAAAAAATTTGAAATGTGCTTACTGAAAAAAATAGGTACAAAACACTTTTTATATCATCAGTTTACTTCCTATTTTCGTAAAAAAATAACACCCCGAAAAGAAAAAAATATATCCTCTTATTATAAAGCTCAACCATTTTATTCCAATGACTCGCTCGATGAATCAATCATAAGATAAATATTTAATAAAAGATGTTTTGAGAACTACTTTTATATGAAAAGAACCGCACATTATTTAGAGCCACCGACTCCTTATCTCTAATGCGAAAGGACTTGGGTAATCTTTGATTTTAATAACTTTTAAAAATCCCAATTTAATTTAATCATTCTAGAAGAGGAGCCGCAGAATTTGTCACCGGTAATCGTTGTCACGAAAAGATCCAGTCGGTGCTTCTCTTGACTGTAAGTTATTGGAATTTTTGATATTAAAAGAGTTTCCCGTTTCTATTTGAGGAAATATCATTTTCAATTATTTGGGGAAATGGAAAAAAATGCAAACATTCAAGGAAATAAATGAAATATGGATTGGAAGAATGTCGGAAGCTAATATTAAACCATGATCATTGGATCTGTTTTTTCCTGGTGTTATTACTTCTTGGTAAATTTGTAATAGACTGTAAACTAGGGGTATGATTTTGAGACTTTTTTTTTGAAATATTCAAAAGCCCGATGTTGCATTCGATGAATTTTTCTCCATATGTTTATTTTATGGTATTAATTTCTTTGAACTGAGAAAAAAAACCTTGCGCACCCAACATAATTTCACTTTCTCACACAGGAATCGCACATCACCTACTCAATTATTACCTAACTTAAGTGCTCTCCGGCCTTAAAGTGCCTCTGAAAATACTGGATACAGGAACCATCAGGCCATCTAGTATGGAGGCCGAGCGAGCTTCTAAGCTGATGGAAGAACTTCGAAACATTTGTAAAAGTGGCAAATTCCTAAAGAGCAATTTTTTGAATTCTAATTTACAAACATAAACCACTTTTATGATTTACTTTATACTATTAAATTCCACTTCAATTAAAATTTTATTATCCGCCTTTCAGTACTTCAGCTATACAATATTTCGATAGGTGCAAAAGCTTTTTTCACAGTTTTCAAAAATAAAAGTTGTTTTCGAGAGTTATGGATCAATACTCATCATTTGCCACCACAGGCTTTAAAATCTGAAAAAAAATAATAACCCTACTGTATACATATAAATTAGTTCCAAATACCAACATAGTGTTTGAATAAAACTGTCATTGCAAAAGTTTGAGATTATTATTTATTTATGTAGGATAAAATGTTTTAAATAAAATCAAATCAAAATTTATTTTTACTAATATACATATATACATAGTTAAGGTCAGAACAAAAAATATAAGGGAAAATGACAAAAATACACGTATGAGACACCAAGGAGTCAAATTGACTCCTACAGGTGCCCGAAAATTATACATCAATGGGTTTTCAAGAAAGAAAGAAAAAAAGTTTAGATGAATAATTAATAAAATACGGGTAATCTCAAGGCATAAATCTAATTGTGATTATAAATGATGGTGAGGTACTGAAGGGTGAGCTTCAGATTATCTTATTTAGTGAGCATATGTTTTAAAAATATTGTTCAATGTAAACTATTGAGTATAAAAATAATTTTAAAAGCTTTTTAAATTTTAGAGGAGATTTTTCTGATTTAATGTTATTAGGCAAGCTATTGAATAGTGTTGGGGATAAATAAGTGAAGAAATTAGTATGATTTTATTTAAAAAGGAAAGTATATAAATGATAAAGCATTTTTGCAGCAACAATGTATAAGGCCTTTCTTTATTTGACCGACAAACTTAAGAGGTGATAGTAGGCATCATGGAAATGAAGAATTAATTATGCGATTCCTGGGGCCACCAACCACGTTTAAGGGGTCAAAACTCCTAAAATATAGGATACGAAATATTGAAATGCAAGCTTTAGAGCACTTCCATTGGACTTCTAGGGTAGATAGGGTATATCAAGACGAACAAGAATTGGTGTAGGTTAGGGGGTCCCAAGTGGGGCTCAAGGGGTGAAAATCACGGGGGGAAATTAGCAAGAAACCCTCGCATATCTGGGTAGAAAGATATACAGGGTGTTTTAGATAATTGTTTCACAACTTCTAAGCGGGGTAGGACACACCAAGACGACTCAGAATCACCTAAGAATGCGGTGGGGGTCGGAAATGCACCCCTAACTAATAAGGGTTTTCATAAGCGGGCATGGGAAGTGGTAAAATTCCCAGTGGAAAATGACACGTAACCTTTTAAGATCGAATTCAAACCATCGATTCAGGTATATTCCATAAAACTAATTAAAGAGCTGAAATTTCAGCTCCTATTCGTTATGTAACAAGTGCCGGAATAGAACGATTTAGCTGGTTTATCCAATCATAAAAGGTTACGTGTCAATTTCCACTATGGATTTTATACATACAATATACAACCTCCCATGCCAGCTTATACAAGCCCCTATACTCTGTTCATTTTGAACTGGCGCTTGAAAATATTTCCTTCCCCCACCACCGATCGGTAACCATAGCAACTATCCTCGTCAAAGTGACGAAGAAGGCTTACTATTGGCTGGCGAAGAGCGTAACTATGGTTACGCTTCTAGCGTGGGGGAAAGCACTATTTCTCAAGCGCTAATTCTAAATGAATAGAGTATAGATGGCTAAGGGTGCATTTCCGACCCCGCGTTCTTGGGTTATTCTGAGTCGTCTAGGTGTGCCCTACCCCTCGTAGATGTCATGAACCATTTATCTGAAACACCCTGTACAATTGTTCAATTCCGGCATTTATTACATAAAACCAATTAGAATAGTTTATGTAAAAATCATATGCAAATGTTTATTCTATTCAAAAACAGATGAATAAATGCAACAGGCATGCGTTGTACGTAGATTTAAGTTACAAATCCCCATTGGTCAGACCCTATTGCACTCAAGTTTTAATTCCAGGTTCTCTTTAGGTTATGGTCAGTTATGGTAGTGGTGAATACGGCCGTGAACCTCACCTTCCATGTCAGACTTTCAAATGTTTTAGGGATTTTCACCCCCTAAACGTGGCTGGTGGCTCCAGATATGGGGTAATTCTTCATCGTTATGTCGCCTACTATCACTTCTTCAGGTTTATCGGTCGGATTATGAAAAACATCCTGTATTTAAAAAAATGAATCTCAGTTTTAAAGAATTAGCTTCTAAATTATTTTGTTTATATATACTTATCAGATAGGGGGAGCCCAGTTAAGAAAGAAAACAAGTATTTCAAGTTATTACATTCAAGTTTATAAGTTTCAATCAATTGAAATTATTATATACTTTTATCAAATTTAGATTATTTCTAATTCATGAAGTCAGTGTAAAAACCGGGGGTTTTTCAGTTAATATGAGATAGTATAATCAATCTAAGAGCCTATACCTTATTAATGAATATAACAAGAATAATTATGCATAGATAAATTGAGTTAAATCAAGAAGCATGACTTTATGTCTCTTCATTGTTTACCTTAGATGGGAGAGTGAATACAAAAAGACGAATGTGAATACTAATTTAGTGTTTTCATTAGATCTTTAGTCAACACAAAACTTTTATCTTCAATTAAGTATTCAGTAAAACAATAAATGATTCCATATTATTAATGAACTGGGATGGACTCAGATTAATTAGGTGTCTTAGAGAAATAGGAATATTCATTAGTTTAAGCCATAAGTTTTTGTAGGGGAAGATAACTAGACAAAGCACAGCTAAAGAAGTACGAAAGTTTCTGACCCTGTAGAGGCTTGATTGAGAAAAAACCTAAATATGAAAACTTTACAGAGTGAATTTATTTCAAATTAGATTGCATTTCTAAGATTATCATAATTGTGAAGTTGTTTTAAAGTTAACTGAAGGAATTGAATTTCCTATAATTTTATTTAAAGTATTTAAATGGAATTTTAAAACAAAATACAAAAATTTAAAATTTTTTTTAGTTTGAATCAATTTCACAGCAAGTCTTAGTACTTAAGCAGTGAACAATTTGATGTTAAAAAAATGTCTTTGTGCGTACTTAAAATATTATTATTATTTAGCATCCCACTTTTCACAAGAATTCGAATTTGTTCACAAATAATAGTTGAAATTCATGTAATAGTAATGATAGCATATTTTGGAGCTATTTTAAGCACAGAGTATTGAGCTTAACAGAGATGCCAAACGGCCGTTTTCCTCCTGAGGTAATTAATTTAATTCAGCTCGCAGATTATAATTCAGTTCACTAGCAGCCAATCAGAAAAAGCTAAATGCGATTGATTGAGCAAATGGATTTGAGTGACAGCTTTAGTGGACGAATGAAGTGGGTGAGTGACAGGTTGAAGGTGGAGCTAAAGGAGGTAAATAGGCGGGTCCGTTTGGCCTGAGGTTTGTCTATGGGTAAAGCTAGAGAGCCTTAAAGCCCTGTTAAAAAAGTTGCCTTTAGCGTCTATGGAGTTGAACACTCTGTTAAGCTCTATAATCTGTGTTCTAAAAAAGAGAAAATGATTTTAAGTGAATTGAAGAGTGTAAATTGTATTCTTTTTTGTCTTAATAAAGATATTTTATGAACTTGTCCGTCATTATTTCTCAAAAAAAGTAATCTAAAAATATATTTTTATAGCTTTTATTTTCTTATTAAAACTAAAGTAGTAATTTAACTTAAAATTTGTAAAAAGATTCGAAAATAAATTTATTATTACCGGTTACCGATGGTTTAATTAATTGGTTTAATTAATGGTCTTAATTTTATTGGGTGCTGAAGAGCAGATCAAAATTTTGCAGTGAGTAATTTTTAGTTGGTTTAAATTTTTCTGTAATTTAAATTCTTCAGAGAAGTTGGAAAGAGTTTGAATAAATGATTGAAAATTTTGATGATAGGTTTACACAGCAATAAAGTGAATTTATAAAATTTTAGGCATAACTTGAAAACTATAGAATAGTATTTTTAGTATCATCATTTAAACAAATTTTTGGTTAAATACTAAACTTTAAATATTATTTTTTTTAAATTATGAAGTTTTTTAAAAGAAAATTAATGAAACCAACATGACGAATTCCTAAAATCACTATAGATCACATTGAGTGTAAGTAGATAAAATATACCATTTTAGAGAAATGCCCCGTGATTCAGTAAATACACACACTCGCACTTTAAGCATCTATAATCAGGTATTAAGCTGAATAGTTTATAATCAGACAACAGTTGAATCTTCAGGTGCTATATCTTAATTTTAGACTGAGAATATGAGGTAAGTGTTTCTTTACAAATATTTTATTTTCTTGCTCAACTATCATACTTCTATGCTCTGTTCATTTAGAATAGGCGCCTGCGGCGTAATGTATTAGAAGCAGTTACTATTGTAATTATTTATTATGTAACTATTGTAATTGGATATATTTTGAATCTAAATAGCATTGAGTCCTTATTCTAATTTTGTCAGGTTTAAATATCACCATTTATTCATTTTTTTCTCTATAAACTTAGAAATTGTCAGCCAAGCCATTTTGTTTTCCTTTTCTTATTTTTTTGTTCTTGTATTTACAATTCTTTTTTAAGTGTCTAGTGTTAAAGCAAAACAACTTCTTCCACTATAAACCAAATAGATTTTTTTTGTTTTTGATCTTACTTTTAACAAAGATATTATGTGACCCCATGGACGAGCGGTAGCTCCTTTGGGATATTCATGTACTGGATCACTTGTATTTTTTCTGTTCTGTTCTTGTTTGTTTAATAAAATTTAATAATAAATAATAAAATTTAATTATCATCGAAAATTTTTTTTGTTCAATGACAAGACAGCCTAAACAGAAGTAGTTAAAATACTGTAAAAGAATCGGTCAATGAAGTTAAGTTGCGTGATGAGCGTTATTAGGTGATTTTGATCTTATTTCACGCGTCTTTTCTAAATGAACAGACTAAAGTACAAATTATTAGAGAATACAAAAAAACTTTCCACAGTATCTATACAAATATGACCCCTTTCCAGTAAAGAGAAAAATTTTGTATTTTCTTACCCCCTTTTCCTGCACTTGTAAAAACACCTACCCAAGCTTTAAGCAACTGAGAATTTAAAGAAGGTTCTTCCGTTTGAGCTTTTTAGAATGATAATGATGTAAGTCTACATAACTTTGTTTTGATTTTGAATACTCTGCAAATGCGTGAAACACTTTTAAAACGTAAGTAAACACAATAATTAACACTTCAAATCAAAAGAGTTTTGATTGTATTGCGAATATGTTGCGATTGTGTCATGGTGATAAAAAAGATAGTGCTGTGAAAGTGTTGTTAACAATTGGAGACAAACATGTGTTCTTATTGTGTTTTCGATCTAAATTCAAGAACACTTAAAAATTCTAAACATAATTTACAACACTATTTTTAGAAAAATTTCTGGATAGAATCATATTTTTTTCTAACATTATCAAAATATATTCCGAACACTATCATGACACAATAAAGTGTTAAAGTGTTCTACAGAACAATACAATTAAAGTGTTGTTAATTGAAGGTTGGTTGATTGGTGTTTTATGGCGCATGGTCCATATCAGGAAGGACAAAATCATATGGTCCGTATCATATTATTAAAGGACAAAAAAAGTGTTCTTAAATGTTTTTAATTTTTTAAGAATTTACAACACTATTTTTAGAAAAATTTCTGGATAGAACCATATTTTTTTCTAACATTATTCAAATATATTCCGAACACTATCATGACACAATAAACACATGACATAATATAATAAATAAATATATCATGACATAATATAATAAATAAATAATATCATGACACCATAAAGTGTTAAAGTGTTCTACAGAACAATACAATTAAAATGTTGTTAATTGAAGGTTGGTTGGTCCATGTTTTATGGCGCATGGTCCATATAAGGAAGGACAAAATCATATGGTCCGTATCATATTATTAAAGGACAAAAAAGTGTTCTTAAATGTTTTTAATTTTTTAAGAATCGTTTGCAGTGTAGTATTTGAAGGTTTAAGTAACAACGATTGTGTGTTGTTCCTTCTGAAAAGGCATTTTTGGAGTTGCTTTAAACAGGGAAATGATTATTCTTTTATTTAAAGCAGTTATCATATAATGTGCAGGATCTGAAAAGAAACCAAAATCCATGCTTTTCTCCAATTATATTCTGACAATTTTGACACTCTGAGCAGCTCATATACTCATGTGGCATTAGTAAGCATCTTTACGGGTTTTAAGACGACTCACTAGTTAAGTGCTGTAACGCTGGAGGCGTCCATTTACGATTATGCGAATTATCTAGTAGAGGATTATTTGAAAACTAAGTCCCACAAGTTCTGCTCTGTACCGATTCATTTGTTTCTTTTGATTTCAGTTTGATTTGCTGGAAGCAAGTTTTAGATACAAGTTAAGATTTTACAGTGCTTTATCTCATAAACAACAGGGAAATTAAGATATAATGTTTCAATAAAATTTTCCATTTTAAAATCAATATATTTACGGCAACCTGAGTAAATGATCACTTTCGATGTTCATCATGAATGATCCTCACCGAGAAATCACAAATTTACATTGAAAATTCAAATTCAAATTCAAAATTTATTTAAACAAACAAAACAATAAACCACAAAATACATTTTTTCAAAAAGATAACACACTGAACACAAATTAAAGTGGAAAATAATATTAAAAAAATAAAATAAAAATTTCACATGTTTATCCCAAAGGATCCAAAACTAGTCCATGGGAAAATGGAATTCCAAAATAAATGAGAAAAAAAGAAAAAACATAGGGAAAATACATAAATAAAGAAAATAAAAAAGGGGATTGGCAAGACTGACAAAGGAATGAACTTTATTATTACTATATCACTCTGGTTTCACCTGACTGATTTAAATAGTTCCTCAATGTTATATTGGTCTCGGATAAAAGAAATGATTAATTTTTTAAAGATTCCAACACTTCTTTCATTTTGAGTATTCCTTGGTAATTTATTAAAAAATATAACGGAAAGATATTGGAAATGTTTTTTAAATATTGGTAGTGTTGGTACTAGATAGTAACTATGTAGACGAAAATAATAAGTATTATTATTGTTAATTTTAGCCACGGTAGGGAACTTCTTTAAAAAAATAAAGCTGTTTAAAACATATAATTGACGTACATTTAAAATTGAATTTTCTGGAAAATAATGTAAAAATTTTCTTTGTAAACTTATTAAAGGTTTAAGATTTGATAAATAATTATCACCCCAAACCAAAATTCCATACTCCATTCTTGATTGAACCCACACAAAATAAAGTTTAAGAAGAAATTCAATTTCGATTACTTTTTTAGATGATAGAATTTAAATAAAATAAATCTTAAATGGTTGCATATTGAAGTTATATGGTCTTTAAATTTCGAGTTTTGATTGAAAAGATTCCCAAATATTTTAGAGATGGGCTAAATTTTATGAGATGATCGTCATATGATTTAATTTTGCAATTACGAAAGTGGAGTTTAAAATTTTTTTCCGACACATCACTCAAACTGAAAATAATGTAATTTGTTTTTCCAATATTTACTTTTAATTCATTACTTAAGAACCAATTATATATTATCTTTAAGTCTTGATTGAACATATTTTCGAGTGAGGTGTAGCTTGATGCAGAGTAAGAACTATTGTAAGTATAACTATAGTAACTATAGTAATCACTTTCCAATAAGAGACTAAGGTTGCAAAAGTCATTAATATAGATATTAAATAATAACGGACCAAGCCGGGAACCCTGAGGTACCCCTTTTCTTGCTGGAACAAAACTACTATAAATATTATATTTTACTTGGTGTTGGCGTCGCATCAAAAAAGATTTAAATCAATTTAGACAACATCCCTTAATACCAGCTGCATACATAAAGTTTATAAAGAAGAATTTCATGATTCCCACTGTCAAATGCCTTACTTATATCTAAGGATATTGCTACGGTCTTTAAGTTATTATTAAGGTAATTGGTAATGGAAGAGGAAAATTCAATAAGTGCATTAGATGTACTGACGTTTTCACGAAATCCAAATTGGTTTTCGGCAAAAAAATTATTCACTTTTAAGAATTTTTTTACTCTTGTAGAAACAGCTTCTTCCAAAATTTTTGAGAAAACTGGTATTAAAGATATAGGGCGGTAATTTTTAAAAATATCTGGGTTTCCCGATTTCAAAATGGGAACTATTGTAGAGAAATTTAAGGCTTGAATAAATTTACCTTCCCTTATAGACTGATTTAGAAAAGATTGAATTAAGTGACTATGATGTTTACCAAACATTTATATATATATATATATATATATATCTATAAAGACCTTTGAGTTTATATTATCATATCCACTACTGTTTGTATTTTTTAACTTCATTACTATACCCTTACTATACCCGTTATTGTAACATCATCGATAAAAGCGATAGAATTTATTGAATGTGTTATAAAATCTCGATAATTGTCTTTCTGTTTACTAACATTACAGCCAATATTTGAAAAGAAATCGTTCATAGAATTAACCTCTGTCAAAGAGAATTTGTTCGAAGAAGTTTCAGAACTGTGTCCCAAAATATTGGGTTGTCCCATAAGTTCTGTTACTTTTTACAAAGTTTCGTGTTTGAAATTTTTTATGAAAAACTGGCAACAGGTGGAGATTTCAAACAAAAGGGATTTTGATGTAATGTATATTTATGAACATAATGTGTGATTTTGGTAGTTCTCGTGATATTATTTCTTTTCAAAATGGTGGTTTGAAAAAAAGACCGCAAACGACGATTTTCGCATAATTTTTTTCTTTTGTTTAAAAAACTAGGAAGAACGCATAATTCATGGCTAAAAAAAGTTGTACTGTATGTTTGAAATGTTTAGTTTAAGATGTCATAGTTTGAAGATAATTCGATAACATCCTTGCAAGAAACTCACCTCAGTAATGTTAGTCATTTCAAAGAAATTTTCACGAAAAAAAGCATCAAAATCAATAAAAAAGCTTAAGAAATACCCAAGTATTCAAAATATGCAATATATATTGAATTATATCTGAAATTAAGTTCAGAAAGTAGTGCGCAATATTCAAGCGCGCAACGTTTTAGCTTATCAGAATTACACTCGCTGAACTGATGCTAAGCGAACAAAGCAATTATTTGCTTCATACGAAAACACTACAATGAAAACAACTCGTTGGAATTTAGAAACAAATCAATTCAACGACATTATTAAAAGAGGCTTTCAATGTTTAAACCGTAGAAACAAGCAAAATGGTTCAAAAAACATCTGCATTTAATTTGCTTCATACCAGCTGCTTAGAAAAACAATAGGTGTGCTTTAAAAAACACGTGAAATTACCAATATATGAAGTTTTTTACTTTTTTTAGCCATGAATTATGCGGTCTTCCTAGTTTGTTAAACAAAAGATAAAAATTACGCGAAAATCGTCGTTTTTGGTCTTTTTTTCAAACCGCCATTTTGAAAAGAAATAATATCACGAGAACTACCAAAATCACACATTATGTTCATTAATGTACATATATCAAAATCCCCATTGTTTGAAATCTCCACCTATTACCAGTTTTTCATAAAAATTTTCAAAGAAAAAACTTCGTAAAAAGTAACAGAACTTATGGGACAACCCAATATTATTGACTAATTTCCATTCTCTTGAGTTCCCCGAGCAGTTATCTAGTTCCCTTTTAAAATAGTTAGAACGAGTTTCTTCAATTAGTTGTTTTACTAATTTATTAGCCTTTTGATAGTTATAATTAGCAATTTCATCTTGGGTTTTTTTTATTTTAATTTTATAAAGTTTCTCTTTTTTATTTATTTCTTTTATTCTATCAGGGGTGATCCATGAGTTTTTACCTTTTTATTTTTAGTTCTTTTTGTACAAAAAACTTATTTTACTTTATATCTAGATCCTCAGTATCGCATTCGAATTCTGTAAGTTGTATAACTGTTTCAATTTTAGAGTAATTTTTTACGTCGAAATAATTACTTTGGTTTACTAGTTCTTTTGAATTTGAAGAGAAGGTGATCGCAAGAAAGATTGGGAAGTGATCAGTTAAAGAACTAAGACACCTTCCACTTATTGCCGAAAATTTTCCAGATATTTTAACGTTTAAATGATCTATACAAGAGGAAAAGTCTCCAGTTTCCCGGGTTGGAATATTAATCATACTTTTATACCCGTTGCTTTACAATATATCTAAAAAATCAGAACAAACACTTTTATCTAGTAAGTTGATATTTAAATCACCACCAATTATTGTATTGTTTTTTAATAATTTAATTAAAGTACTTAATTCATTTAAAAAGTAATCAATAGTAGATGCATGAAAACGATAGATTCCAACAATGTTAAGATTGGTTTTTGGATTTCTTATGGCTACAACATTTAGTTACATTTTACAACATTTAGAGGTAAGTTCTGGAATAGGCATAGAAATAAAATTTAAATTTTCCCAAACATGGATCAAAATTTCTCCAGACCGATTATTTTTTCGACATTGTGAAAACATTTTGAAATCTTCAATATTGTAAAACTGAACCTCGTTTTCATACACCCAAATTTCGTTTAGTGTTATACAATCTATTGAACACAGAGAATCATTTACTTGAACTAAAAATTCGTTAAAGTTTGCTCTAAGACTTATGATGTTTAAATGTAACAAGGTTAACTTACTATTATCAACACAATTATTTACACTAGATAGTAAGTGTGGCAAATGATTTAAATTCATTAATGTTTGGCACTGAACAGCATTTGCTGGAATATATGACTTAATATTAAACATTTGGAAGATCAGCTGATTTTCTTATTCTTATTGCTTTAGATTGGTCATTTTGTCGTAGGAAAATCTTAGAATCTTTTATCCAGCAAAAACTGTAGTTATGGTTCTTAAACTGTCTTACCTGGAAGTAAGGGTTTTTCATAGCCGGACATAAGTGTTAGTTGATGTAGATAGGTGCAGGGCTCGATTTCTAAAAAAAGAGGTACCGGAACGGTAAAATTATTGGTCTCAAAACTAAAAAACATATACTTTTTAATACAAAAACTTAAGCATTTAATTTTCAAATTTAAATTTAAAAATAAATTCAAACGTGTTGTAATAGATTGGCAAGAGTATTCTAATTTAATTAATGTATAAATTTTTTGTAAAACACCTTTTTTACAGTGGGTTATACTTTTTTTCAAAAAGGAGGCCTCTTGTAGGAGGCGGGATGGCTTATCATCAATGAACCATAAGGGTTGTATATTTTGCTAATTTAAGGAATAGAATGCGTAGTTTTAGTTCTTAAATGGTAGAATGTAAGATGTAGCAGATTTTCTTTGCAAATTTGGCCAGCAATCTGGCAAATTTGGTTCAAATAAATAATAATTAACACCAGGAGTGGATTGTGGGTAGTGCAAATGGAGGATCACAATTATATTTTAAAAGAACAATTAAGTAACAACCTTACAATTAAATCAGAATTATTGTTATTTGCAAAAAGATAAAAATCAGGGTTGGCAAAAACCTGTTTTTTTTTAAACCAAAAAAACCGGGTTTATTTGGTTTTTTGGTTTAAACCAGGTTTTTTTGGTTTAAACCAGGTTTTTTTGGTTTAAACCAAGTTTTTTTACAATTTTTTTTCAGAATAAGTTATTTTAGCAGTTATGTTTGAAATTGAGTTGTAAATGATATACATTTATTTCAGGGGTTGTTTATAATTGAATCGTCAGTTGGAAGAAGGGAATAAGTCCAAAAACCAAGTTTTGAGAAAATCGAAATAAAACTATAATTAATGGAATTTTCATTGTATAACCACCAAATTTATACTGAAAGTTCAGAACCCTATTTAGAAAACAGAGCAACCATCAAAACAAAAATAAGTATATTCAATAGTATTTTACAGTCAAAATAAAGTGATGGACTTATTCCCTTCTTCCACCTTATGAAATTTTTCTGATGAAAAAATTTTAAAAAACCCTTAAATTCACATTTAAATTATATTTCGTCTTAGTTTACACCTTAAAAGGGTGAAATAAAAAGAATAAGTCAAATAAAATTCAAAATTATAGTGAAACTGAGTTATTAAAGCAGTATCAATGGAGTGAGTGAATATGAATGGAGTCAAACATTCCCGCTTGAACAAATTTTAAAATTAGAGAAAATTTTATTTTAACTTATTTTACAGCTCAAAGAATAGGAAAAGAAAGACAAATTAACTTTAATTCCAAATTAACTTAAAAAATACAATGAATGGACATCGATTTCACAACTTCAAAGGGCGATATCTCCCTATAGGGGTAGTTATTTCCCCCTGTTTTCCCCCCTGTGTAGTGCAAAGCTTGGAGACTGTTTTGGGCACAAAAAGTCAATTTGTTATTTTTTGGACTTATTACCATCTTCAAACTGATGATTCAATTGATAAATGATTTGTATATTTCAATTAATTAATTTATTTAGTTAATTAAAATTAAATTTGTTTTTAAAATAATTTTTGTTTTTAAAATATTCCAATTTGACTATCTAATATTATTGTAGTGAATAAAAATAGGTGTTAATTTGTCTTGGATAAATGGTTGAAATAATCAAATTATTTATCTTAATTACTATATATGGATTAATTTCTTTAGAAAGAGAAAATTTTATTTTTTAAGTAAGAAGTAAAAGTGAAATGTTAACAACTAATGTTAATTGAAATTGGATAATTGATTGAGATAATTAATTTGATTAATTATTAAATGGTAAAATAATCAAATTAATTATCTGAATTATATGGATTAATTTATAAATTTAAAAAATTTCTTTAGAAAGAAAAATAACATTTTTTAAATAAATAAAAGGGAAATGTAAGCAACTAATGTTAATTGAAATTGGATAAATGACTGAGATAATTAAACCGATTAAGAAAATCAACGGTTTTTTATTAATTTATTTAAAAAACCCAACTGGTTTTTATCTGTTTATAAACAAACCAACTGGTTTTTAGTTTTTATCATTAAAGAAATCGACGGTTTTTATTAATTTAGTAAAAAAACTGGTTTTTATGACTGACAAATAAGACAAATTGGTTTTATCAATTAATTATAATCTAAGCCATCTTTTATAAGTGAAAAACAGATAACTTTTGTGTATCTTTAATTACTATTTGAAATAATGTTTCATTTTAAAGGAAATTAATAAATAAACTATCTCTTGCAACATATATAATAAGTTTAACTTAAGCATTTAAGGTTAAGTTTAGATAGAGAGAATTCAATAATTAAAACCATTAAATTAAAAGATTTCTGATTTTTAATCACCTTAAAATGTCAATTTTTTGATAAATCTGACCTTTTAATTTTGTGCAAAAGATTATACTTAATAACACTTTCTTTAAAAAAATCCTGAATCCTGTGGTTTTTTTGGTAAAAACGATTTGGTTTAAACCGGCCAACCCTGATAAAAAGGCATTCAAATCTTTTTTTTTTAATTTGAAATATTCCTTTTCTAATATTTTTTTTGGTAGGATTCTCACTTTTATGAACTTAATCTGAAAATAAATGTGATTAGTTTAATTCTAAGTACAAAAAGGGGGGTCTGGGGATCCTCCCCCAGAAAAACTTCGAAAATTTGACAATAATAACAGGGTTTTAATTTATTTTAGGATTTTTTTCGTACATGGAAAGGGTATATCCGCGGGCCTGATGAAAAAAGGGTCTCTCGGGCGGTAGTTAGGAGACCCCTGAAATAGAATATTAATATTTTCCGAAAAAGAGGTTCCGGAACGCCGTTCCGGCTGAAATCGAGCCCTGGATAGGTGTATTAGTAAACTTGGTATCAATTTCTTGGGCTTGAATTTTCTTTAATTTGGCTGCTTTGATGATCTTGTCTCTATCAGATTTCGAGTGAAGCTGAGCAATTATTGGTTTGTGTTTGTTTACGTTTCTAGTTGGAATTCTATATACAGCTGCAATCTTGAAGTTGTCTGATAATTCCTAAGCCATGAATATTTTCCCCACAACCTCTTCAGTGTTTTCATTTTCACTTTCCGGAACTTCTGAACTTCCAGTAAAAATTTGGTTGTTATACAGTGAAAATTTCATTACTTATACAGTTTTTTTTTCGATTTTCTCAAAACTTGGTTTTTGGAGATATTCCCATCTTCCAATTGATGATTCAAATATAAAATAATTATAAGAATAAGTGAAAAACAAGAAATCCACAGTGGAGACAACTTTTTCTTTTAAGAAAGGATGCTAAATCTAAATGAATTCTTATTTGTATGCAATTCTCGATTTTCAAAAACATTTACCTGTTTGATATACAAATGAAGTTTCGAGGAAGTTATGAGGAAATGGGAACTTTACACTAATAGTATTTTAAAAAACACTTTAAAATTTGAAAATGTCACAGTCTGGTCAAGCGTTGAGCTGCAAACCGTGGAAGTGCTACATAACACGTATGATCCAAATTTCAACCATTTCAAGAATTTCGAGAAGTCGAGATTTAACAAAATCATTCGGCATTCTTTTATGAAAACTATCACAATAAATCTTCGGCAAGTTTTATAGTTGTAAAGAATAACAAACAGCAAACAGTTCTTTTTTTGACTACCTCCACTAGACCCCAAAATTTCTGTAAAATTTCTTAACAATTTCGAAGTCTCCGTCTCACAAAACACCCAGAACAGCGCAGTGAATCTTCCCTAAAAGTCCCAGGTCACTCCTTAAACCAGTATTCTTCCCCATCTCCCATTTCCATACAGAAATGCCATATACAGCGAGGTAACCATTCTCCGTCTTTTATTATTTGTTTACATACAACATCGCTCCGAACGATGTGGAATAGTAAACTTGAAGAACGGTTCCTATAAACTGAATCTCTTCCTCATTTAGGAGGATCTACTCCCTTTAATACCACATTCCGCTACAGATGACGGAAAAACTTGAGCCGACCGATTGAATCATCTATTGTTAGGAGGCCTCGACTAGAGTCTCATGGGTCGCCATTTTTCCTCTCCTCTTTTGATGCCTCACTTGCCTTTTTTTCACTTTACTTCCTTTTGCGTCACTATGTTTTATATTTTGGTAAATTCAGTCGTTCCTTTGAGGCCCTTCTACGTAATTTAAACGCCTTTCAGCTGTTATTTGGTCAATGGAAACTTTTATTTATCGGCTCCGTGCTTTTTTGGCCTCACTTTTGATTTCGGGGAAATCCTTTTTTTTTGGCCTTCCTCTCCTCACACTTTTGAACTTTTTTTTGAGATCTCCTCCGAGCGTGTGCAAGAGGGTGTCTCAAAAACTGAACCGAAAAACTACGTGCGTGTGTTTGAAAAACCCGGACGAGACGACGACGTTTTTTTTCTCAGCCTCGGAAAAACGCAGTCTCGAAAAAACAATTTTCGTCGAGTACAAACAAATGAATCGTTTGACAAAAGCGAGAAAATGGCTCTTTAATTTCGGAGATGGAGGGAAATTTACTGGAGCTGAAAACTTCCAACGCGTCATAACAACATTTATCGTTTTTATTTTACATTGAATTTCATAAGCAATGAAATTTGAATTATTCCTCTAGCGTATGCTGTCGGGGAAAGACATTTGCAAAATGCATTCTTTACAGATTTTAAAATTATTCTCTTGATGGGAAGTTGTTTTGAACTTAACTCTGAAGTTTTTAAAAACGTTTGAAGATGCGATTTTAAAAATGGAATGGAGTTTCTAAAGAAGTAAGTTAGATCAAAATACAAAGCCTTGCGAAGAAGTAGAAGTCAGTTTAAATATGGCTGAAATTATCTAATTTTTGTGAAGGTTTTTCAAAGTTGAAGCTATGTCCAAGAGGTTATATTTTTAGAGAATTCTCATTGACCTGAAAAGAAATCCTTAGAATGTGAAATATGAAATAATAAGTTGGAATATTTTATGGGTTATATAGTTAAAACTAAATAAACAGGTATTTATTGCATTGTTTTTTGAAAAAAATCTAAATCCCTGAAGACCTAATGTTGTATATACTGTACCTAAACCTGAAAAAACTATATTTTGTAAAATTTCTTTTATCTAGCCCCTAAGTTCTTTAACTTACTACCTTTGGAAATTCAAAATAGTCTAACCAAACATGCATTTAAAAAGAAATTAATAGACTTTTTGTTTTCTATTGGGGACATTGAAAACTTTTTTTGTTTGATCTTGAACTATTAGTGTAATTATAATTCATTCTTATTTTTTTGCACTATACTACTTACCTTACGACAGATAGTAAACCCATAATTTACGACACCCTGTTTGCCGCTACTTATTTCCTGATTGATATTGTATTGTATTTATATTTTTTTCGTTTTGTTTTCATGTAATGTCCACTTCTACTTATATTATTCATGTTTATATTTTTTTGTAATTCCTTGTGTAACAACTGTTTGTTCACCTACATGGATTGTTTTACAATCCCAGGTAATATGATATCTTCTTTACTTTGTTTTTTGATTATAAAATACAGGGTGATTCTAAATTACGTGGACAAACTTGGCATGGGGGTAGAGGGGACCTAGACAAGCATATTTCGCAAGGAATGGGGGGCGCATCCTTACCGTTTAAGAGCTAGGACCTAATGTAGTGCGAGCGCGTTTCAAGAGGCCGTTTTTAGAAGGCCCGTGTGACGAAACAAAACATAATTAAATAAAAAACATTATTGCATGAGGTACATGAGTATCCGTACAACTTAATGAACCATATTAATTAACCATACTTGTAAACTTTTCTCAAAAACTTCAACTGGTGACTAACTTAATGGTTCATTTTTCATTTTTTCATGGTTCATTTCGTTTTTCTTTTCAAATTTGGCGGCTCATCGGGGCTAATTAACTTTTAGATTTAGTTTCAGTTAGTTAGAATACACAAAAATCATACGTGATCCGGGTCCACAAAAATTTTTTCATTGCTGTGACTGCAATTTTTGGCCTTTTTTTTGAGGTTTTTTGCATTTTACTCAAAACTGGCTGGTGACCGGACCAAACGGACTTGAAATTCAGATTCAGCGGGTCGAAAAACATGTCGGTAGGTAGGTCCGGTCCAAAGTACATTCCACTTCTTTTTTTTTTATGTGCCGGTGTAATTAATTGAAACTTAATTGATAACTTTTATTAATCATGATATTCAAAGACAGAAATAGAACACGCTGTGTGAAGTTTAATGGAGGAGATGTTAACTACACTTAAAATTTTCCCGTATAAATTAATAGACCCTTTTCCCGAAATAAAATTTATACATTTTTGAAAACCGTATTTTTCAGTAAATGGTCCATCCTTCCCGAAAATACAATTCCTGCTTTGATAAAAAGGAGTGGTGTAAAGGGCTCAGAAATTGGAGTTTTCCCCTCTAGGTTAACAAACTATCACCTTGAGAGATTCGAAATGATGTTCCTGGCGGCTATGGCCCATTCGACAGAGGCATTATTTGGGTCTTTCCTGAAGCATTATAAAATGGAAAGAAATTTGGAAGGAAAGGGATTCTAGAAAATGAAGTGATCCCCCTCCCCACCCGTAACATTTGTCGGTTTCCGACATTAATCATTTGAAGAACATCTCCCTTTTTGCTGACAGAGATCCAGTTGCTGCGGTGAACTCTTTTGGCGGGTTCCTGCTGTAATTGGCGACAGGAAAAAAATCGCCTTGCTCCCTCAAGGATCTAACGAAGAATGATTGCCTTTTGGCTCAGGGTAGGGAGATCGTTTGAAAGTTGGAATGTTTTTCTTGCTGAAAAAATTAACATGATGATATCAATTCATGGCTGTACTGTCACCTCGTTTGGATTCTAAGGCATCGAATGTAGAGATGAGATTGATAAATAGTATGTCGCACATTATGCAGACAAATTCAAAATACATACAGACAAAATGTATTTTTAAAACTTTTAATTCAAACCTCCTAAAATTCAATTAATGAAAAACGATCTTTATTGATGACGATTACGATTACTGAAGGGTTTCCCAGCCAAGTTTCTGCGATATTGCTTCCAAAAGTGTTTTAAGTGCAGTTTTTTTATAGAAGTCTGCAATTGTTTTGCAGAAATAGGACTAAGAAGCCTTTTTTGCATGAAATTTTTCTACCAACCAAAATAATTTTCTCTCTCTCAGCGGTTTGAAGACATATTTTCTACAGGCGCCACAAAAAAAGAAATGTTTAAATTATCATCAGTTTTTTAAAGCAATTTTTCAGAATTTTTAGCTGGTTTTTTTCCGAGTTACATTATCTTCAATCCTATTTTACGTGTTTCTGTGAATTAAGCTTTTATGGCGTGTATTTACATGCTTTCGAAATATTATTCACAGATTTTTCAGGCCAGAACCAGTATTTCCCGCTGCTGGGAAGTTTTAGATTTAAATTGCTATAAAAAGTGTTGATTCAAAGGTAAACCAAGGTAAGGCATTTATCTTGCCTTACTGGAATTAAATCTGTTCTAGGAATGCCGTGTCATTTCAGCAGATGAGTGGAGGACTAATCAATGTCACCACTTTTTCAGTTATAGTCGGTTAGACTAGTACTTGCCCTCCGCTCTCTTGCGTTACCTTCCTATACCGTGCTGATGAGTCCTAACAAGGACGAAACCGGTCCACGGTTGGAGGTGACGCTTGAGAGTTGTGAGTTTACACTCAGTAAGAGTATTGTTGTCAACATTATGAAAAACTCACTGCAAAAAATTTCATGAAAATATCACGAACATTCGCGGAGATATTAGCATGTGAAAATAGCACTTCTCAGGCCTCAAAAAAGAAAAACTTTGTTCCTTTGAAAATGTTTTTGATTTTTTTATTAAATTTTGTCTTCATTAAACTAAAAAAAATACAAAACTACACAATAACACTGAAAAATTTGCAAATTTACGAACTTTTTCTTTTTTGAGGCCTGGAAAAGTGCTATTTTCACGTGCTAATACCTCCGCAAATATTCACGTTATTTTCATGAAATTTGTTTCAGTGTGTTCTTCATAATGTTGGCATCAATACTATGGTTGAAGTTTTTGCTCTATCTCCTTTAGTTTTTAAATTAATTTTTTAACTCTTTTATTTCACCGCTAGGAACGCTGTACGTCATCTCAATGAATTCTCCAGGGTCACTTACCTAGGGGTAGACCCTACTTCCGTGACCCTAGGACCCGTTGGTTCCAGTAGAAAGCCGCTAAACGGTCTTTTGAAACACCCTGTATAATCAAGAAAGATTTTGAATTTGGGTGTCCGGCCCCTTTTAAGACACCCAAAAATTTCACACTTTAATAGCAAATAAAAAAGTTTGATTCTAACTATATTGTTTTTAATATGGTGTTCAAAACAGAGGTTAATGCGCAGCTTTGCATTTATGCAATGATTAAAAATTTTAATTAAAAATATAAATATAATTAAAAATATAATTAAGAGAGAATTATTTAGTATTATTCCTAGTGTTTGGGGCTTATAAATAATGAATAAAATAATTTGACATTAATAGGAAAATGGCGCACTAAAGGGTTAACATAGTTATTTTACTAAAGCTGCAACCTTACTTCTTTTCTTTTAAATTTAAAGCCATTAAACGTTTTTCAAAATACACTAAATATGAGGATAATGGGAGAAATTAGTGTGTTTCCTATAGTTAATTCTAAAAAACATATATTCGTTAACATTACTTCTAGATTGTGAAAGTGTAAGTACACTGTAAAAAAAGAACGTCTTTTGACGTATTATTTTCCGTGAATTTTTCATGGATTAATTCCGTAAACTACAAAACGGAATTTTCATCGTGAAGTTTCCGTTTTTTAATTTTCCTCTCCTCACGCATGCGTATTGTACGATTTCTCCACTAGTTCTGGTGAGACTCAAATATAGTTGTAAATAAGTAATGGAAGTTTGTGCAAGCGTCTTCAGGCGAAACGAACCATCAGCAAATTTATTATGGGTAAGTAAGTTAAATATATTGTTTTTATTTTTTGTATTATTGGCCGTAATCGGGAATGACTAGGCTCCCGACGGGTAACCGTTGTGCTCATGATCGGGTTAAAGGCGTGGCTTTAAAGTATATAGGATGGAACCTAGCGGAGCTCGAATGGGTTTGTGGTAGCGCGTCAGTCTAGAGTGCCCATGGTCGTAGGTTCGAACCCCAGTACTTATTTTTCAGTAAATTTAATTTTAAATTTTTATTATTCCATTAAAAATTGCAAGAATTAATTTCTCTTGCTTAACAGTCATTCCTTTGTGTTTTTTAAATGTTTTACTTTATCTAATTTTTTTTAAAAAAATTTTTAATTATTAATTAATTGAAAATAAAATTATTTCGCTAAAATATTTTATAGAAACATCAAGAATCAAGTCCACAAGGATGCGCATTGCTAATAAAGTATAAAAATCTTGCAGGGATTGTGAAATACAGTACAAAACAGTACGTCGGCAGCCTAGCAACGGCCGTAATAAACGTTACCATGCTTTAAAATAGAAATAATCTGACATACTATTTTTAAACAGATATTTAAACATCGTACGATCGCTTTCTTCACCACGTAGCTGAAGTCTTAAAATATTGCATACCTAACTATAGTCTTATTAGATCGCAAAAATGTGATCTAAATAGTTGTGATAACTTGTAACTTTTGATTAGACTTGTATTACTGTGATCGGTAGTGTAAATTATTTAAAAGAATCGTCTATTTGGATTTTACGGATTGTTTGTCATTTTTTTTTCAAAATTATAATCAGGAATATACTGAATCACAATGATATTAGTAATAATACGAACAATCCCTAAAATAACGGAAAGTTCCACTCCAATGACGAAAAGATATTAAACGAACGTTCTCTAAAATAACGGAAGGTTTCCCTCCTATCACAGAAAAATACAAAACGGACATTCCCTCAAATGACGGAAAAAGGGAAATTTACGTTTATTGAAGAAAGATTTTTTTACAGTGTAGGTATTCAGGAGTTTTGAAGTAGTGAAAATTTTTACTGGATTAATTATACTATTGTTCAAAATAAGCTTAAAATGCAATAATCTTTAAAATATACTTTTGCAAAACTCCCATTAAAACATAGCAATTCCTTCCACCCCAAGTTTAACCCATTAAGATATTATAACCACGTAATTTTATATAACCACTTTGATTGATCTGACGTAATAATTATACCATAGGTACTTCACAAAATACCTATAAGAAAGCTAACGGTAATTTGACAGTAAAAAAGACATGAGACATTAGTTGATATTAATTTAATTTACGGGGTGCGTTTGTGTAACTTTTCATCATTTAAAGCCCCAAGAAAGCCGTCTTATAAAAATACTTCTAAGTGGGAGATGCCATTGTTGTGGAAATATTTTTGAATAAGTGTCAGGTCATTTACTTTGAACAAAAGAAGTTTTGAAAATGATATTTTTTATAGGCAGTAAAAAACTGAGCGAAACTGTATTTCTTTTGGTTACAAAGATGACTTTTTTCAGCACCATTTGGAGAGTGTCTTGATATATGAAGTATGGAGTGCAGAGTTTTTTTATATTTAAAGTGTCATTTTAAATATACTTTTAGGATGCTGTAGTTTATTATTTTTTGAGTTTTATCATTCTTAAGGTGTAATTCATTTCGCATTGCTACTTTAATATGCAAGGAGGTAAATATAAAGTGTAAGCTACCTTGAAAAATGTACTATGTCAAACACTGAATTTTAGACTTAGGTTATTACTTATTCGACAGAATTTGGTGCTTGATGAATTTTCCAATTTGAATACAACATAAAAGTAAGTTTCCCAACATGTCCTCCTGGTTATTTATCAAGTTTTATTGCTATAAGGTAGCAAGTATTCAGTAAGTTTAGATTTTAAAGAAATAATAGTCTGGTAAAAGCTCCTAAAACGTAGATACACAAACTATTATAAGCGGGGTTTTAAGTTACGGAAATTGTCATTGCAGATGAGTAATATTATTAGCTTATTTTTTTATCAGATTTAAAGTCACTTATGATGAAATAAATACAATCGGTTAATATTTCAATTTATTTGTAAAATAAATAAATTAAGACAAATAAGTTATGAAAATAGGTTCTTGGGTGGTCAATTAACCTTTTAAACGCCGCAATTCAAATTTCGAATTAAAGGTTCTGATTTTTGGCTTAAATGGCTTGTTTTATCATTACTAAAACCATTCTAG
The DNA here is from genome assembly GCA_024610705.1 of Tetragnatha versicolor. Taxonomy (NCBI): domain Eukaryota; kingdom Metazoa; phylum Arthropoda; class Arachnida; order Araneae; family Tetragnathidae; genus Tetragnatha; species Tetragnatha versicolor. Next base: position 1,543,004 of record JANDEH010000043.1, read on the forward strand.
TCATTTTTTGTCGAAAAAAAAATCCCAAGTTTGATTTTGAGGATGTTCCCATTTGGGAACATCGGCGTTTGGGGTGAAGTTTTTAGGGGGATTTCCAAAAGGCACATATTTTACAATTAATTCAAATAAAATGCTTGAAATAGGTTTCTACTCAATAATTATGAACATTTTTATGATTGCGGAAGGTTTTTTCATTTTTATTATCCATACTTGGGCGATTAAGTAACATTTTTATAGATTTTCATTAGAAAAAAGTGACATGTTTATTACGTACTCGAAGCTTTTCCATAAATTTTTCTTGCACTATGGGTAATATTTTGTTGTAAAAAATACATAAGAGTGTTCCCATGCTCTTCAAAGCTAAACAGTTACGTTTCTGTGAGAAAAATTAGTTTTAATTACGGTTCTATAGGGATATCTAGCATAAAAATCACTAATTGCATTCAAATCTAATTAGCTTTCAAAAGTGATAATCATAATTATCTCCATTGATTCATTAAAGTTGTGTTTCTTATGGAATATTCCGAACTGAACCACATATATCTTACATCCAACTTACGTTAGAAGAGTGTTTTTAGATGTACACACTTTTCCTTATTTTCAAAATTCTTCGATTTTATTCCAAAAATTTTTATGTAAAAAAAGTACTCGAACAAAAATATATACGCAAATCCTCAGAAGCACTCAAAATATGCTCTTTGCTTATCCCTATTGATAATTACTGAAAATTAATTGATGGGGGAGTTAGAAAAATATATAAGTGTAAGAATCTGCTATAAAGATTTGGAATTTATTTCTCCATAAATCAGGAGAAAAAAATAAAAGCACATATTTTTGAATTTGAAACATCATTCTTAACCTGTTTAGATCCTTTGAGACAAAAAAAATTCAAAAAATTAAAGAAAATAGGAAATAACTTGAACTTTTGCATGTTATAAAAATCCCCTCAAATACTATACCCCAAACGCCGATGTTCCCATTTGGGAACATATACGTTGTATTGGTAATTACTCTCCAAAATTAGAATGTAAAGCTATTCTGTCAAACCAAATGGGAAGATGTGTACTTAAGCTACCAAAACACAACAAAATTATTTAAAACTAAATTTATTTAAAATTTTCACAAGTTGAAACTTGTGCAGGTTTTGGAAGAGCCAAAAATCTCTAATTTTGAAGCAAATTCTACAAAAAGGATTAAATTGCACGTGAAAAACTTTTGCATGTAAAATAACTTCATATCTTTGAGTAGCTTTCTACCAAGTATCAAATTCTTGCATGAAAAATTAAGTGGTGAAAAAATTCCTGAACATGATGTTCCCATTTGGGAACATCGGCAGGTAAAAGGTTAAGAAACTATATTTTGCTATTTGTTTCTTATTTAACCCTTATCGAGAAAGTCCCTTTCCCCTTCCGTGACCAATCCAATGTTTCAAGATAATTATTATATTAGTAAACAAAGAAGAGACAAAAAAGAAAATGAAGATAGGCTACTCTTATGTTGTACACCAATGAATTTATATTGATAGGTTCATAAAGAATACTTATTAAAGAATAGTATTTTTGTTCTCTATTAACCTCTTATGTTTTAATAAAATGTTTATTAAAATTTGCAATTATCGTACATATTTGAAGACCCCGATGGTAAGAAGTATAAAATCCAAATATCTTCGTAAATTTTATTAACTCTTACAGTATTCAACAATTTTTGCTAAAATTTTTTACATACGTAGAGCCCTCCTACAACTTGAGTGGGTTAAAAGCTTTTGTTGAGCATAATTATTAGTAGTAAATAAAGGAATTTTTTATCTTGCGGATTATAATTTTTTACCCCCGATTTCTCCATTTAATGATATAAACCTATGAATAAAACTTATAACTTCAAAACTGTACTTTTTTGTTGTATATTGTGTTTTTTTATGTTTTTATTTTATATCATATATATTATTTCACCTGTATGAGGTTATGTCACCTCCTCGGTGACTCAAAAGAAAATGTCTTCCCTTTTTTGTGTTCTTTTTGTATTCTTTTATTCCTTGTTTAAAATGTAATAAAGTTGTTTGTTTGTTTGTTAAAACCCATATAAAATGGGTATAGTATTTAAATATGCAAATAAAGCTTCGAATGCAAAAAAATATTACTAAGGTCGAGAAAAATCTTTGTCATGCTATTTTATGGCAAAGTTTAAATTAAGAATCTTAATCCTGTCAAGCACACTGGAAAACGTTTGTATTTTTTCTCGAATAAAAAAAATCTTATTTATTGGATTTATACTTTGCTATGAAACCTTCTTCCCTGAGAGAAATGAATTAGTAGTAGTGAAATTAGTTAGTTTTAGAAATTAGTTAGAAATTAGTATATAGAGGAGAGGAGGGTATTATAGAATAGTTGGGTAATATGGAACACCTGAGTTTCTGCTCCCCCTCGTGCTGCTATCACGTGGGAATGCCGCGAAAGTCTTAAGAAATCCCTATGATGCAGTGCGCAAAGATTTTAGCTTCTTGTTGTTGTCTGATCAGTCGCAGCAAAGGAAAGTGTGTTTTAGGATTTTCGAAAGTTTTTGACGGTAAATGTTCAAACCTTTTAACCTACCAGTAACTATGAGACTTTGATTTTGTTGTTAACCATAATGTACACTAAAAGATCAGTAGTTTCTTATACTGCAGTCGTTTTTTAGCTATCCATGTTTTATCGGTCAGTAAAAGGGTTCATAGTACAAGCTGGTGTGTCGGGTATTATGGAACACTAGGTCCATTCTGATGTGTCGTATGAAATTTACTTCCTGTCATCAACTAAAGGACAGAAAAACAAAGATGCTGAAGCATCTTAAACTAAGATCTTTAGTAATGAAAACTTTTCCGAAGATCAACGAGGAGAAATTTGAATCCAATGTATTTAGCTGTTTTCTATGGGCTCATCTTGACTGTACTGGAGCAGAAAAACACGATTATGTTTGTGACTACTGCCGTGAACAAAACTATTTGAACGTAAATTGTTAAATATATTTTTATAGTTATGATTAACTATGTTCTCTAAGGTTTAATTAGTTTTCACAAGCTGTAAATTCAACTGTTCCATATTACCCGACTGTTCCATATTACCCACCATTTGTAACTTTTTCTTAAAGTACATTTTTTGATTTAAAAAAATAAATGCTGATTTATTTGACCATTGGCCCTTCATTGTCATTAGTTGTAGTATGTACTTAAAATGATTCGGCGGATTTTTATTAAAAACCAATAGATTTATTCTTAAATATATAAAGGGTGTTCCATAATACCCTCCTCTCCTCTATTTTTATGGTATTCATTTCAAATAACTACGCTTTTACGAAATGCAAATGAATAGCGTTTTCTTAGATTTTCCACAGCTAGGTCCTGTGCCCTCAAGAGTAATTTCCGTGTAACAATACAATGGTGAGGCCTCTTAATAAAGTTGCACGGAAAGATCCAGTTCGTTTAGGTTGCTCCTCTAAGAGCCCTGTTTGCACGTGAGGGAACTTATCTCTCGTAATTGAAGGATCGAGCGTCATAGCGATAGGTTGGGTGCTGATCCCTCAAATCGATCATTTTGTGCGTCAGCGTTTGACGCATCGTAAAGGGAGGTTGCTTTGACACCGAAAATTAGACCTCCTGCTCTATTACACGCTTAGAAATAGAATAAAGGGAATGCATTATGTTCGTGCTGATACACACGCATGGAACACTTAGAGAAGATGTGTTTTTACTTTTACAAAGATAAACAGATTACAGATATTATGTATAAATGTTAGATACTTTATATTATGAAGTATCTAACATTTACTATTAGCTTTTATGAATATAAAGTAATTTAGGAGCATCTTTTTTTGTGTCTACTTTGATTTGTATGCCTCAAAATGATCTAAGTTTGGCCTTGCGTCATAAAACTCAATACAATCTAAGCCCTAAAGAAATTAACCTCAAATTTATTTTCCCTTTCTTATGAATTTTCTTCGTTAACAGGATTCCTTCATATTTATGACTTTTCAATTGTGAAATTACATTGAGAGTCTTATGATTACGAACCGTTGTTCGTAAATGTTATAAATAATTCACATTGAATAACAGTGTCTTTTAAGATTTTTCTAATGAAAATATGAAACTCAACTCGAGGAACCTTTCTTCAAATCATTCCGAGACTATCTTAACTACAAACAAATCCTTCTGACTAATTTACTGTATTTCTTTACAACCCACATCAAAGAGAGCGGTATGCTATTTCTCTTTTTATCAACCTAAATAATAACTTACCCCCCTTACGAATACCTCAAATAGTAATTTCTGTTATCTGTAAGTAGTCCACCTTAAAATACAAATATCTCTCTTCTTTAAACAGTCTACCTCAAAAGACTTTTCTCTCGCTATAATTTGATCTTTTCCTAAGAACTTTCACCTCACCTATTCTGAGCATTCCCTAGCCCTACCTCTTGGTTTTATTCTTTGCTAAATTTTACGGAGTCGTAATTTGAGGTGGTGAATATGCAAAAGTAATTTTAATCCATTAATTTCTCTTCAAAACAAATGCCCTTTAAAATTCTAAATTAAAAATCTCAACTGCTTTATAATTCTTAAGGTTTAAAATATCTGCTTTTACGTTATAACGCTTTTTTTCGCATTAATATCTTTTTATTCAATAATAAAAATATCTCATATAAATGAAATTTCCAATAGAAGACCAATCAAAATACATATCAAATCCCCCGCGTTTTAAAAAAGAAATTTTCCGTAAACTTTTTTACTATCTGGCTCCTAAATTATTTTATTCCTTACCTTTGGATTTACAAAATATTCTACTTAAGCTAAATTTTATGAACTTATTATTTAGTTTTTTTTCTTAAAATCGATGATTTAGATGATTTTTTTTTAATTATAGATGCAAAGTAATTTTATGCCTAAGTGCTGTGCCGATTTTTCTTTTTAATGTACGTTTGTGCTCTATCTATTTTGTATTTTATTATTATTGTTTTCTTGTTTCTTTGTCACTTCGTATGTTTTTACCATCAATATCATAATTTTTCAGTGGTATTTCAGTCCACCTCAAGAAACCGATCCTCAAAACCAGCGTTTCCAAACCGTTTTATTCTCACGGAACTTTTTTTGGTAATGTCCACGTTCCGGGGAACCCTAGCATCCATACAACAGGGGCGTATACAAAAATTTATTTCGGAAGGGGCCCAAAATTATAACTCAACCCTTCCAATGCATATTTAAAATAGGTTTAACGTAGCTTTTTAATGCATTTTTATATGAAATTTGCATCCAAGAGAACTTTATATAATAAAAATTGTAATTACTGAAGTTCTAAGTAGAAAGTGGGGTTTGGGAGTCCTCCCCCAGAAAATTTTTAGAAATTTGACCCTTAAAACTAGGTTTAAACTCGTTTTTTACATTTAGTTCAAATTTCGGACATGCACTTTTAGGTAGGATTTTAATATTCATGAAAGTATTAGAAAAATTGAAAATAATACAATTTCATGTACTAAAGGACCAGTTTAGGGGCCCTCTCCCAGAAAATTTTTTGAAAACTTGACCCTAAATAACAGGGTTTTAACGTGTTTTAGTATGCCTATGTATGTATGTTCGGGGAAGAGCAGGGCCCCCTCGCACCCCCCCTTAGCCACTGCCATGCAACAATATTTTTTCTTGCTATTTTGTCCTCCCTCAGAATTTATTTTGAAAATTTCCCTTTAAACTAGTGTTTTATCTCCTTTCAAACTTTTTCTCCTGTGGAACACCCAAGGAGAAAAGCGTCTTGAGACAGCGGAAAGTTCAAGGGAAAATCGCTGTATAACAGACGTTAAAATTTTAGATAGAAGTTTGGGAGTTCCCCTATAAATTTTTCGAAATTTGCCCCTAAAGTAGAGTTTCATTGTATTTTAAGACCCTTTGGGTTACATCCAGGGTTGGCTGGATTCGACCCAATTGGGTTGGACCCAAAAAACCATGTGAAAAAACACACATTTTGGACCCATTTTTGGGTTTTTTCAAGAAAAATCAAGATTTTGGCGCAATTTTAATATTGAAGAAAAACATTTAACGAAATAACATACAAGAATTGCAGGTTTTTTTTGAGGGTTTTTTCTAAAATCTAAGATTTCTTTCAATATTGTGAATGGTTTTTTTCAAAGCTTAGGATATTTTTAAAATTTAAGTTGGTTTTTTAAATTTGTTTTTTTCATTATTGAAGAGTTTTTTCAAAATTTAAGACGTTTAAAGTTCAAACTAGTTATAAAAAATTAAGGAGGATTTTTTGATTTCAGTATTTTTTCAAAGTTAAATAGATTTCTTCAATATCGAATGTTTTTTTTTCAAAGTTTAGGATATTTTATATTAAGTTAAGGATTATAAGTTTTGTAGTTTTTTCAAATTTAAACCAGTAAATAAGGGGTGTTTTTACAGTTTCAGTGGGTTTTTTCCAAGGTATAAAAGTTTCAACTTGAAAAAACCCACTTAACTATGGAAAACTGACATTATTTTGACAGAACATTTAATATAGAAAGAACTCACTAAAATGTGAAAAACCCAATTTCTAAATAGGAGAAAACCACTTAATTTTGAAAAGACCCACACTTTTTCCGAAAAAACCTAGTTTTATTGGGTTTTTCAGGGTTTTATTGAAAAAACCCAACCACTCTGGGTTTTTAAAATACCCCGGATTTTTGCCAACCCTGGTTACATCTGAAAAGAACAGTTTCCTTGTAAAACACGGACTTTTCAGGGGAAAATATAATAAGGGCCAAATATCAAGGGGGACAGGGGTCCTCCTTCAGAAATTTATTTGAAATTCCACTCAAACTAGTGTTTAACTTCTTTCAAACTCTTCGTAGAACACCCAAGAGCTACAGAAGAAAATGTTCAACGGAAAAACACTTGCTCACATTCGGGCGTCCTAAGAAAAACATTTTGATTGAATTATTCATAAGTTAGAGTTTATAAATATTCTAACTTTTAAGAGAGGGTTATTTTTTTAGATGACCTATGACGTATGTTTGAAAAATAGGTTGATGTTCTTTTACTAATTGTTTTTACCAATGTTTTATGAAGTGAATTAAATTCAGTGAGCTGGATTTTGTAATAATTGCGAAGCAATCTAAAAGGTCCTGCGTCATCAGTTCACGGGGTTGGTGAATAGCGATAGCCCTAGTTATTAAAAAAACCCAGCT